>OZ007517.1:7812997-8147262 GCA_963931865.1 Axinella damicornis
AACAATCTGGAGTTTTAAGTTTGTCCATTTGGCTCTCTTCTAGTGTTTATAAACATTGTGTCTCAGTTCTGTACCGTCCCCCATCCTCACCAGTTTCTTGTTTTGATAATCTTTGTACCACGTTACAGCATTTGTCACCCCATCTTTTACCAGTTTTGTACTAGTTGGAGACTTTAATAATAATTTTTGTAACCCTTATTTTTTTATTTTTTTGCAACAAACTCCAGAATTTTTCAAGCTGTATTCTCCCCTACCCTCACAAATGGTCACGCCTCTCTGATTGATTTGGCCCTGGTGTCAAGTAAAACTCAGCTTCTCGTAATTCCACCTCTTGCGAATGCAGATCATAATGGCCTTGAACTGTCTTTTAAGCGTTGAAAATAGGATGACTTTGCACTCCGCATGAGTTTCACAACTTTGTTACGCAGCTTCCTGAATTTGGAATGGTGTTCAGACTTGCCAGAATTTGTGCCAGCTTAGAAAGCAGCATTCCTCTTCCTAATGTGGCGAGTAATGATCTTTGTGAGCCACGGCACATTTCTTCTCTGTCTTAGGGTTTTTTGGGGGATACAGGCAGAAATAATTTCCATAAACTTGTTGTGCCAGTTGGTAGCAGAGCAGTCAATATCATTTTCGTGAAGCGAATGATCCCAGTCAGCTTCCTCAATCAACTGACATGCTTTTCTGTAGTCTGCATCCTGGTACCTCCAAATTGTTCTTTGTGCGGTGCGGACTTGCTTGCCCCTGTGTTTCCATTTAAACCCCAAAGACAAGAAGCAATTCTGGAAGGCTATAAAATATCTGAACAAACAACAATCATCCATTCCAACACTCCACTATCAAGATACCGCTGCCGAGTCCAACTCTGAGAAGGCCAATCTGCTTAATGAGTTTTCTCAGCCTGTTTCCTCCACTCTCACCTGCCGACACTGATTATCGCAATGCGCATTATGACTCATGTCCAGAAGACCTGCTGTGTACAACTGATGAAGTCCTATTTCTTATAGAGACTCTGGATTCATCCCAAAGCTAATGGGCCTGATGGAGTCTCAGCCCAAATGCTTAAAGCCACAGCACACAGCATTGCACCATCCCTCACCAAACCCGCCGTTTCCCTGAGAGCTGAAATTACATGAAATACATTATAGATACCAAAAGCCACTACATGGAGTTCAACCCTGCCTTCAAATTGTTGCTGCCCTTGGATAGTATGTAGCTAGTGGCAGAAATCTATTGCTGAAATAGTTCATAGCCATTCATTAGCCTCATTCCCAGGCCCTGTTCAGCTTTTTGTTAGCTACTTGCGTTCTTTGTGCAGCTGATAACGGTGTGTCCTGGGAACGAGGCTAGCCATGCGTGGAATCTGATAGTGGAAATGTGGTATGTAGAATAGTATATTGACTGCTCATTTGACTCCCCCTACCCCATTTTGGCTAGTGGTTAGTGGATTACTTCATAAGTGCTACGTACTTTGACTGTTGATTGTTTATGTGTGTTTACTACAGAAATGGGGATTGCTTGGCTGTGGCTCCTGGTTGCCGGTATGCTCTGGATGATGTGCTGGAGTGTCGGACAGAACGCAAATGAACAACGTATGTTATGTACATGTAAGACGTTCTAGCAAGATATACTCCTTTGAAACCCTTTGACAACATCATAACTACAATGGTTATTTACTTGAGTTGCATAAACAGAGTGATGTCAAGGGCGCATCGAGGCGCCGAAGGCGGCAAGAGGGCATGCAACTTCCTATAGCGCACGTATAGACAGCATAGTGCTGAGTGTTACTAATAATAACGTTTCCGGTTAAGCACGTGAAATTGCGTGCACGGTTCGGTTACGGACGTTCAACGGCATGTATTCCTCGGGCAAGGAGGATGAGTGCTACCGATGTCGGTACAGAAACGCCATCCAAGCGATCTCTAGCCCAAGTACTTCTTCTAGTCCGGGTAGCTCTCCTACCAGTGTAGCAGGCCAAGATTCGGGGAAAGTATCGCCGGATGCAAACAACATCCGCCGCTCTCGACAACAGCACAACGGCTGTTGCGTAAGTCAGGAGGGAGGGAATGATAGCATTGAAAGGAGCTCCCGCTAGGTAGCTAGGTCCTCGTCTAAGACGCTACAGCAGCCATCTACAAAAAGTGACCGCATAAGGGGCGCGCATCTACGGTTCACGTGCTTATACAGTCCAAATTTGAATTCTATACTTAGCTAGTAACACTCAGCATTTTGCCGTCTATGTACATTGCATGCCCTCTCGCCGCCTTCGGCGGCTCGATGCGCCCTTGGTGATGTAGATATGAATTTCACTCTGGGACAAATGCACAGGCATGAAACTACGTTCAACCCTCCACCTTGATCGTTACGAGTACAAACCCAGTGCTTTCACAGCAAGCCTTCCGCTTCTTCGGAAGATGCTTCCCGACTCTCGGAAGAAGCCTTCCAAATAACAAGCCTTCTGATTTTGCAGCAATTGTGCATTATTGAGTCGGCTTGCTAATTGAGTGGCTGCCGATGATTGATTGTCCTCACAAGTATCGCAGACTGTTAGCTATATTCATCCCTGAGTGTTGCCTTAGCCTCTGACCCAGGCGCGTCGGGAGAGGAAGAGCACCTGGTATCCACTGTTTGTGCATGCGCTTAATTGCTGTACACATTAAATGCGCTTAAAGACTGTATTATGTCACACATTAAATACCTCAACTATACCTATTACTTAGATCATAATGTCGTAATCTTTCATTCTTTCAGCATTGTTCAACTAAGCCATCTGTGACCTTGAACACTCCTACTGTATTGCAGAGCTTTGAATACGTATATTCAGAGAAAAATGGGATGGCCACAACGTACACTCATAAGCCAACCTGCAGTCCTCATGTCAAGAATATCTTGGCTCCACTGTACCATCAGTGCAAGTGTTGCCCATTGTGTGGTGCTTCCCAGACCTTTTGTTGCTTGTACGTGTGTGTGTCTGTGGAGTAGTAATTATCGTTCAATTCTATCTTGCCAGTTGCAGATCCTGTGGTGAGTGCTTTCCATGCTGAAGGTGCAACTGCCTTTGCTGGAAGCCAGCTAACTCTCATCTGCAGTATTGTTTTGGCCCCTTCTCTGCGCCATTTTCTTGGAGCCCTGGTTGTGACTAGCGTGTGGACTGGACCCGGCAGTGGGATGCTCTCCAATGGTGGTCGTATCACAGTGTCTCCAGCATCTCTGGTGCCTGGTAGCACTACCTTCACCAGCACAGTGCTGTTCAACACTTTGCGGACCTCTGATACTGGTACCTACACTTGTCAGGCCACAGTTGCACCCCTGCGACCTATAGAAGGAACCACTAATGGAGTGGGGTCAGCCAGTACAGCAACCCCTACCATACAAGGTAGTTCTTTTGTGCAACCGAAAGCGGCGCACGGGCCTGGGAACGAGGCTAGTAGTGTACATAAAATAATTATCAAAGATGTGTTACGTGTGTTACATACATAATGTACACTATACTGTCCTACACAGTGTACACATCTGACTATTGTAACTAGCTGCTACGTATTCTGTCTCTGGAACTGCTAATCGTCATGTTTATGACTGGCCTATCCTTGGCAGTAGTGCTGTAAACCAATGACAATTAATCGGATAATTGATATATGCCTAGGCAATCAATTAGTGCCCAACTGTCAATTGTTGTGATATGTCACATGATCATTGTCGAGTAACGCCCCTGTCCATGCTAGCTAGCTGTTCTACCTACTTGTCAGCAAAGTTGACATGAACGCTGATCAGTGCAAGTTCCAAACACTTGTCAGTAAATTTTATTTGGCTTCAAAAAGGATGCTGGAATGGGAAAGTTGATGGCTGGGAGCAAGGCGATTTATAAACTCTACAAACCTGTGGTTGCTCCTGCAGTGGTACAACAGATGCAATCGTACCATCAGATGGAGTGCAGCAAACTCAAGCGGCCAGATGGAGCAGCGGAAGATCGAGCAGTTTTGTGTGTGGGTCAGAATCCAATAATTGATTTGGGCTTTGCAGTCGGGTCACAGCTCTACTTGTATTGGCAGCAGTACTGATAGTTTCAGAGTGTAATGACTGTATTCCAAGGTATCTGCAGCACAGTCAGTGAACCTTTTAAAACTCTTCTGGGCCTATATAAAACAGCTAAAAGCAAACACCATGTACCTCGTATGAATTCCCATAAGCATATGCTAGGACAGATCGGACCTGTATAGACCCTGAAGAGTTATAAGGAAGCCACCTCTGAGACAACATCATGGAGCAATGCCTCACCCAAACATTAGGTTGCATCAATTGTTCCTCATAGTATTCCAGTCTTTGTATAATATTATACTCTCTCAGTGATTGGCTTGTTGTCATGCAATAGTTCTTAATTACATGTGCCTGCTGCAAAAATATTACATAAACAAGTAAAATAGGATACCAGAATGGCATAAAGTAAGGAAACAAGGGAGGGGTGATCGCACAAAACAGTGAAGTATACAATCCCCCTTTTTTCATTACGTACACGCGTATATGGAAAAAGGTCTCAGTCAGGGGGATCGTATACTTAACTGTTTTGTGCGATCATCCCTACCTTGTTTCCTTACTTTTTGCTGTTCTGGTATCCCTATTACTTGTCTAACTTTGTAATGGTCATATATATTTTGTTGACATAGTCATGTGAGCTTATGCTGTAGTTTGACTACTTTGTTACTTCACGTACACAGACCCCACCATTGAGTTGGTTCTCACTCCCAACACTACTCGTTTCCCCAACATGGCTCCCTACAACACCTTCTCCCTCACCTGCACTGCCACTGCCCCTCAGGGAGTGGTCTCACCAAAGGCTTTCAGATGGAGAATGAGGATTGGGGCAGATATGGGTGGCTTGACGGAAGTGGCTGACAATGGCGACTCCATCCTCATCACCTCTGTTGACCTGACCCAGCCCACCAGCACCAGTGTACTAACAGTGCGAGAGGCTGCTGCTGCAGTCTACCGCTACCGCTGCAGGGTTGACCTCACTGAACTGGCCGTCATCAACAATATAGATGAATACCCCATCAATGTCTCAAGTGAGTGGGCTCTGATCAGTATGACTAGCTACTGCTTCCATGAAAATATCACAGCCATTCAATTTCCTGCTATGATTTTTCCCAATTACTTAGCTCTACATATATGCTCAGGAATATTTGCCACCTCTGTAACACTTGTATGTATACAAGTAATAAAAAACATTTAAAATGTAACAGGATGTAGGGATACCAGAACCACAAAAAGTAAGGAAACAAGGTAGGGATGATCACACAAAACAGTGACATTACCAGAAATTTGTATTGCACGCGCGGACATGACACGGAATCATCCGTGCACGGGTTTGCTCAGTGTAATGATACAATTACGGCACGTTAACGGATACGTGCGCGGATTAGCACCTAGCTGCCAGCTGTGTCGACTGTGTCAAGCTAGCTACTAAGCTGATAGTAGCCTCGGACAGTGTGGAGCGAGGCCAGGGAGTACAAAACTTCGACAAGCTCTGCAGAGTTGATACGCTGGAGGGAGCAACAACAAGCCGCATTCGCAGGCGATCAACGTTGGAGCTCAACGCTGACTCGCTGCCCGTTGGCGAAGGCTGTTACCGCGTGGATAGGGGCAGTCAACAAGAGAAAATAACCCGGGTAAGTCGCTGTGCTAAACCCAGTAGTATGCGCGACGATTAATGTACGAAGGTCATGTTTGCCACACAAGCAATTTGCTCTTTTATTCATAGGTAATGGTATCTTGTTCTGTGGGAGGGCTACCCAAGCAAGATGCTTGCTGAGTGGAGGAGAAGGACCCCACAGAAGCAGCAGTGAAGTAAGCAGCTGGCTGTAAACCGAGGGTGTAGGGTGATAGAGTAAGTGTGGGGGTGTCCGGACGGGGGTTGTCCACAAATTTCTTTGCACAGTTTGCTTGTACAGTCCCCAGTCCGTTTTGTGTAGGAGCTATGAAGACCCCAAGTCCCCGGCCAATTTCGTGTAGGAGCTATGAACACCCAAGTCTAGAGAGAAGTTATTCAGTGAAGTAACAAAGAGATTTTTTCTGTAACCCGATGTACTTCAACGGCAGCAGTGCAGTTTCTTTTGCGAATTTGAGTTTTATGTTGATGAAACACAGTAGGGCAGAGGAGTGGGAGGGGGCAGAGATCAGTAGTGCAAGGGGGTGTTACACAGTAGGGCAGAAGTCAAAGACAGCATGGACAGTGATAGATGGTGCAGCTCTGCCTGGCAATCTCATCCTGTCATGTATTGGAGCCAAGTACACTGGGGAGGATAGCATCAAATTAACTTGGCAGGAAGTGTGTGGAGGACATGGAGCCTGCCATCACCATCCACAGAATATTGAATGTGACCTTGCTCCAGTTCACAAATGTGAAGTTGCAGGCTTCCCCTTGTTCATTTTTTACAGGTCACACACTTTCATGTAAACAAAATAGCCTTCTATAGGAGTCCATAGATCTCAAAACAGCTTACCTGCGCTAGCCAACTGCCTGGACTTCCCGCTGGACGGCTAAAATAGAGGGCTAGCAGCGCAGCTAGTCGAGTCTTAGAATTGCAGCGGATGACGTCATAGAAATCGTAGGAGTGCGTTTTTGGCAAAAATTGTAGCTCCACCGAAAAATCAGGAAGGGGTTATCGGCCTTTCTGGGACTATTTTCTGCCTTTTTGATGGTTAAAGCCGGTACTGAGACGAACGGACCCTAGCAAAAATACTGAACAGATACCCGCTGGTGCTACCAAAGTTTGTCGGTTTGGGTGCAAAGGGTAAGTTATGTATTGAACATATAGGAGAAGCTATGGCTTGAAAGCGGCTGCGCATTGTGGCGTCTCGAAAAATCAGATGGAGACTGAGGCGGTTTATATCTACGCTCACTGTTTGTGCTGGTATTGAACTTTATATCCAGGGGAACGGAACTTGCCGAGTTTTGATGGTGCGCTGGGTGGAAGACAACAAACGTCGTTCTCCATTAAGCTCCTATATTGCAGTCCCGGATTAGTATACGGTCAGTACACGGACAAATTAATCTCCGTGTCCACGCATTTCTGGTAATGAAGTATACAACCCCCTACAGAGATCTTTTTCCATAATAATGAAAAAAGATATGTAGGGGGATTGTATACTTCACTGTTTTGTGTGATCATCCCTACCTTGTTTCCTTACTTTTTGTGGTTCTGGTATCCCTACATCCTGTTACATTTTAAATGTTTTTTATTACTTGTTTATGTCATTTTTTTTAGCAGCAGGCGCATGCATACTGGACTCTGGCATTTACACTGCCAGCAATGGCTGAAGAATCAGACAAGCATCTCAAAAGCCAACCCTTTTCTGGATGGATACTAAGCCAGTGCTCCCTGAGCTGAAGACCATAGCTAAGTATAGTGTAGCTAAAATAGCTATACCAGATAGTAGTAGCGACACATTGTTGAGTCTTTAGATAGGCATTCACCCCTCTCACAGAACACAGTCTAGTAACATAATTATTATAACACAGAGAATTTACCTCAGTCTAGTAACTAGTTACGGTAACACAACAGCGCAAGGCACTTCTAATTCAGCGATCTTGAATAATAATTACGTATCGTTGCTAAGTGACCGTTTAAGTGCGCATGCGTACAAACATGAAAATGGCGTGACAAATGAAGCCATAGTTATTGAGTGGGCAGCTGTAGCCGCCTGGTGAAGACTTGGAGGTTGCCAAAAAGCGATGGGCTGGTGCACTGCTCGGTGTAAAATGCTGCTGTTTCGTGCGAAAACCATCATGAGGGATTGAGGCGACGTTGAGCTAGCCCGTCTGAAAGAAGAAAGAAGAAGAAAGAAAAACAATTTGCTCGTTTTGCGAGTACCTGGTGTGGTACTTTCGCGACGGTTTTTCGCGATGCGAGGAGTCTTGTTGGTCATGAAAACACCCGAAGATGAACGGTATGTGGTTATAAAGGCTTATAAGTGTACCGTTTCTGAGATTTGGAGAGATTCTTTTGTATTACCATATATTGCGTGTACGTCGTATCCCTACATACAGAGTCTACCGACTCTGTGATATGCTCATCCCCACATCATGTGACAATGTCATTTTTTTTTACAAAAATAAAACAAACGTCGGTTATCATACACATGCACAACAAGCCACACACAACCCTTGTCCACCTTTTACACCACACTCCGTCTAAGCTGCCACCTTCAGAATTCAGCAGAGTGGCACCAAATGCCTGTCCCATCCTTTCAAGGTCATCAAGGTCAAGGTCATTCACATCTCGTGGACCCTCAGGGGCATAGAGAATACAACAGCAAACAGACACAGTACAGCAGAGATATGCACTGACAAGTGAATACACTACTGTGGCCTGTTGCCATCACGTCGGTATAGGGGAAACAGGTGATCCTTGGAGTAGCAGAAACGAAGGCATGGGCACCTCTGACTTGACAGCATTTGACCATTTGACCATCACCCTGGAAACTGATACAGATAGTTCCATTGGCCACTCCTTTGGTCGGTACATAAACGTGAGGTAGACGTGCAGGGGTGAAAACACACAAAAACAGCTGACCAAATCAAGAATCAACAGCATAGGGTATTTCTTTTTGGTGTATATCACTCCACGAAAATGGGACTGCACTGTACACTAAGCCGCATTTAGGGGTGGGAGCAAAAAAAATAGGAACAAAATCTGTCTGTGTAAGGTCTCTTAGCTATACCTTATAAGTTGACATGGGGATATTTGAATAAATTGTCAGTCATTGTTATTTTTTTTTTTTTGCCACATCATGTAGTTTTGTTGACGCTTCCATACTATACGAGGCAATAAAACCCGCATGATGATTCGGAGGATCGTTGCATTGCATATTTCGCCGCTCTAAGTGTTACTTTGGAGTCACTGTCCTGGATGCATGAGGTTGACTGTAAGGTCCCAGCTGGTTTGATAATGAGACTGCATTGCAAGCATGTACCAGATCTACAAAATGTACCGTAGAACGGGAAATTTTCGCCGTAATTAATTTTTGTCAATAGCTACTGCCAAGAGCGCATGATGACATCATTGTTACTGCATAACAACGAAAATGAATTTTCAACGTCGAATAATGATTCTGACTTCACGTGTGAGTTTTCATTCGAGTGTTGAATCGAAGTACAAGTATGGCTCCTGCTGCGCTACCTGAAACCTGTCGATGGTGTTCCTGATCCAATACCAGCCCAATTAAGTGCGCGATCGCGGAAGCGAACTTCTGAAGGCAGTTAGAACCATGGACGAGACAGACGGGTGAAATCTTTCAAGGTAAGTAGCCAATGGCAGTTCCCTCTCTATCAGTGATACGGCATGGGTGTCTGCTGCGTTCCCTCACTCGCGCTGGCACTCCAGCTCCTCTCCAACAACATCGTATCCAGTCCTGGGAACGCACACACATACGCGTGGATGAATTTTTCACGTGGTTTAATTTTCGTCGGTGTTCTCGAGCAAAAAAAATTAACAGGCGAAATTTCTTTTACACGATGGAGAATGTCTTCATGAAAGTGTTCCTTTTCATCATGTCTATTATAGCAATTGATTGTGTGCATGTATTTGTGAACCCTGTGGACCCTCAATGATCGCTCCTGAAGTGGAGTCCTACCTGGCCTGGTGTACCAGTATACCTTCTCATTATCCACTGCTAACACCTGTTGATATTTACTCACAGTCAGAGCAGTTTATGATTCCTCTGTGTCAGCCATTTTGTTGAAGAGTTATGTATTTTTCCATCAGGTCCGGCCAATCCTGTGCAACCCCAAAACCTGATGAATATCACCACTCGCCATGAAGGAGCCAGAGTCCAGTGGAGTGTATCCTACATAGCCTACACTCCTGAGACCTATACTGTGAACTATGGCCTTGCTACGGATTCACTGGACAAGTCATCTACTGCCGCACAGAGGGGTGACAACTTTAATATCCCCAGCCAACCATTCATGTTCACCGCTGTACTGACTGGGCTTAGTCCAGGGTGGACCTACTACTACCGGGTGGAGGCTGAGAACACGGAGGGAACCACTCCCAGTGTTGTGCAGCAGTTCACATCAAATCAGAGGTGTACGTATGAGCAGTTTGATCATGTGTCTGTGTACCAAGCATTATTGCCAAGCAAAGCATTTTGAGGCTGGTATGATAATATATTATGACGTTGGGATAGCATAATAATATTAAAAAGGGGAACAAACGGAGCAGGAGTGTGACATGACTGCGCATTTGATTGTAGACGTTCCACAACACTTTCATTACTAAGATTAATTAACCCTCTACCCCCAAGGCACATGTGCATAAATCACTCACGTGGTACAAGAAATAAATTTTGTGTTGTGTTGATTTATTGCGTTAAGTAGCTGAGTTTAGACTTTTTATTTGGGGGGGGGGGGGGGGGGGGGGGTATATGTACACCTGTTTTATAATGTAATTGCGTCAGAATCAATCTCAGAGGATCTAAATTCCTAGGGGAGGATCCCCAGACCACCCCCCTATATGATGTAGCAACACACGCCACTTGTGCCCCCCAAAAATTCGAGCCTCATTTTAGCTCCCTCTTGGGCTGAATGAAACCCTGCTTCTTTGGCCTGAAAACAAGCCTGCTTCGTTCCGGAGGTACATGTAGTCCAATGACTTGACAGTGAGGCCTGACAAAGACCCATTGGTGGAAACTTGGGTTGTTGTTGCTTTGCTATGCACTCAAGAATGACAAAGGTTGACCGACAGTTCCACAAAGGTAGGTTTCTAGTGTTGGTACCTAGATACAACAACTTGCTCGTAGGGTATAAGCTGTACTATGCCATCACATCGATCGACAAGTAAACTTCTAAAGCGAATTGTGGAGAAAGTCCATATGGGAGTCCACAGCTAATTGTGCTTCTCTCTACTTCCTGTGACACATAAATCACTTAGCCCAAGTCTGATCGCGTAGCTATGCTGATAAATAGCTGGAATCCAGTTTGGGCATATACGGACGCACTTGGGTTTAATGGGCTGATAAATGATTGGGTGCATATATGGGGACTATCGGGGATAAAGGGGTGGCAACTGCACCTGTGAATACCCAATATACGTTTTGCCCTTCAACCCACCTACTACCCGCTGGTATACTTACTTTCTCTCCAGGCCTCCAATGAGCCCAGTAGATTTAATTGGATTACATTATTCCAATTTCCGTCTTGGGGAGTAATTATGCAGCACAATTTTCCCCTTACTCGTAGTAGTGTAATGTTTGACTACTTAATTGCAAATAGTCTACAAAGATTCTGACTACTTATACCATGCACTGACCCGAACGTAAAAGTTTGGTGCTGAAACTCACCTTGGTGGTGTAATTAGGAGCGCTTTTGGTCTCCCCTCAACCGCAATTGTTCAAACACTCGCTTCAACTTTCCTTTCCAGAACAGCTCTTACGACACACCCACAAAGACACTGACCACACAATCATTATTGCTGTTGTTCCTGACGCTAGTGTGATGACTATCACCCTGGTGGCGCTACAGTTGGCTGCCATTACTCACTTTGACTCCATCAAGCTAAAGAATTTGCCACTGATTGCTTCAACCATCAATACTTGAACCATTGTGAACTTGAGATGCCAAATACATGTAATAGGGCTGAAAGTGTTGAAATGTTTGGGATTGGAGGGAGCATCTCCATGGAGTATAATACCACAAGCAGGCAACTCCATACTGGTTGGCTTCACACCTGCCACCACATACAACTGCTCCATCTTTGCCCGCAACAGTCAAGGAAATGGACCAGTGGTATCCATGATCATACGTACTCGAGAGGCTTGTAAGCTTCTCTATTGATTTGCTAGTATAGGTGTCAGTACAACAGTGTACGTAGTTGAAGGTTAGTTTTCTTTCCTACAGCTCCTGGTACTGCACCACAGAGTGTCATGTTTGAACATGATCAAGACATCCCTGAGATGGTGTTCTTCTCCTGGCAACCTCCAGTTCAGCAGAATGGAGCGATCACCAGATATGACATTGTCTGCACTCCAACCAGTGGCAGTGGTGAACCTGTGAATGACATGACTGATGGTGCCCTCAATGCTACAGTGGGGATGTTCACTCCGGCTACTCGGTACAGCTGCACTATCACTGCATCCACCAGTGTTGGGACAGGACCCGGGATCACTGTGATAGTTGTCACCTGTGAGTTAATTCAATATAGACACTTGGGTTCCACTGCTGTTGTATCTCATGACTGTTAACGTTTTTTTTAACCAGAAGACACTGACTTCAGGAAGCCTAACTTACGTAGTGTTGTGGTTAGCATGAGGCTGAATGGGCCCATGCACACTGACACATTGTCAGACTTGGGTGCTGCCCATCTAATGTACATATGACGTACAAATTAATTTCAAACCCATAGCTACATATGACTTGTGCTTATGTTGTCTTCAGCAGTGTGGATTATTGCTTCTGTGCATCACAATCGTTTTTCAAAGATGACATTGTAAGGACCGTGTACATTTCAGACTTAACCTAAGATTGTTTGCTGGCTACAACAGTGAGGTAAACTGCTGGGTGTCATTCACATACTATAGCTTGTTATTACCATAGGAGTGGTGTAAACTGTTGGACATACGTACCATGCCATACCATCCAATTCCATGGTACAGAATTGGAGTCTATATGTAGTACGCTGTGAGGTGTATACTAAACTTTCAGGGAGTGCATAGTTTACTGAACATCACTTGGTCATCATCACCTGCTCCCCTCCTTTTCACAGTGCCATCTGCTCCGCAGAATGTGACACTGACCAATAGCATCTCTCTTCTGCGGGTGATGTGGACTATTGACCCTTCAAATGTATTGGTTTCAAGTTACACCATATATGTGACCAGGCTGGAGATGGGGAATACAACATTGACCTACACAACAATAAACACTCAGTTTGATATCCCCAGTGATGACCTTGACCCTGGTGACCTTGACGCTGGTGAGCAGGTGTTGGTACACGTCTCAGCCAGTAACAGTGCAGGGGAGGGAGCCAGGAGTCCGGGAGTGATAGGGAGGACAAGAGAAGAACGTAAGTCATCACAGCAAGAGTGCTGCTGGTTTCTTCGCTACTAAGACACCTCATTAGCGTGCTCTATAGCTACATCAAATGGAATTATTCATAATCTTGGTTAGTTCGACTATATGGACACAAAGATGCTACTGCATGGGTGTTGGTTAGGAATGTTGTTTACAACACTCAAACTCTCGATCAGACCCAGTATAGCTAAACTAACCCCAAATAGCATATAATATAGCTCAGCTCCCAGAAGGTAGGTAGTAACTGTTTAATATATCACAGAGTCGGTCCAGAGTCGGTAGACTCTGTATGTAGGGATACGACGTACACGCAATATATGCTAATACAAAAAAATCTCACCAAATCTCAGAAACGGCACACTTATAAGCCTTTATAACCACATACCGTTCGTCTTCGAATGTTTTCATGACCAACAAGACTCCTCGCGTCGCGAAAAACCGTCGCGAAAGTACCACACCAGGTAGCTACTCGCAAAACGGGCAAATTGTTTTTCTTTCTTCTTTCTTCTTCTTCTTCTTCTTCTTTCAGACGGGCTAGCTCAACGTCGACTCAATCTCTCATGATGGTTTTCGCACGAAACAGCAGCATTTCACACCGAGTGGTGCACCTGGCCATCGCTTTTTCGCAACGTCCAAGTCTTCACCAGGCGGCTGCAGCTGCCCACTCAATAACTATGGCTTCTTTAGTCACGCCAAAAGTCAAAGTCAAGTGCGTATAATTTATGTATGTTACTACCTATTGTGTTCTGTGAGAGGGCTGAATGCCTATCTAAAGACTCAACAATATATAGCTAAATCTTGCTACTTCTGGTATAGCTAGCTAATGCTTATAGCTAGCTAATGATTATTATGGTCTTCAGACAAGGATTACTGCCTTAGTAGCTATCCATCCAGAAAAGGGTTGACTTGGGTCTGATTCTTCAGCCAATGCTGGCGGTGTGAATACCGGAGTCAATATTGTCCATATACCAAAGCAAGGGCTCCTACTACTTGTGAGGACACCGACTTCTGCTCTGTGATGGCAAATTGCATGTGCTGCTGCTAAAAAAATGACATAAACAAGTAATAAAAAACATTTGAAAATGTAACAGGATGTAGGGATACCAGAACGGCAAAAAGTAAGGAAACAAGGTAGGGATGATCGCACAAAACAGTGAAGTATACAATCCCCCTACATATCTTTTTTCATTATACATGTATATGGAAAAAGATCTCTGTAGGGGGGTTGTATACTTCACTGTTTTGTGCGATCATCCCTACCTTGTTTCCTTACTTTTTGCCATTCTGGTATCCCTACATCCTGTTACATTTTCAAATGTTTTTTATTACTTGTGAAGCTAGCCATCCTACACAACAATTTCCCCTCTAATTTGTGGAATGCACACAGGAGAAACCACCTGAAGATGCGGACTAGACAGGCACTGTAACCATCAGAGCTTCTCCGTATCCACACCGTCCGCATGCCCGTTGAGTCCATAGTGGGACCATATGAAGTTTCGTATTCGACTTTTTCAGCGATTCCCTTGCGTAGAGGAGTGCCCATAGGTGTGGTCTACGCAGGCATTACTCAGAAGTGGAAATGGTCCACAACGGGCTCGAACAGTGTGTGAACGGTGCAATCATGGAACAACTTTGACGACGACGGTGCCCGTCCAGTCCCATATCTACAGCTAGTTTCCTGTGGCAACCAGCAGTGAAGATAGGCAACTCCATATCTGATCTGTATGGTGACTATATGGTCCACCAGGAGTCCATAACGAGAAGGAGCATCCGACTTAGCATTATAGCCACAGAACAAGTTCAGTCAAACACCTAACCATGCCCTTATTTGGAACATCTTATGTAACAAGAGCCAGCCTTCCTGTAGTGTAAGTGGGTGTGGCCTGCCTGCTGGTTCGTGAATAAAATAGCACTTTAGTGTGACCACAATACAGATTCCCACTTGCAGTGTAAGGTATACAAGCGCTATTACCGTAGAGTATATCAGACTTGTTTCCATAGTTGGATGCTCCGTCTCGTTATGGGCTCCTGGGTCCACACAGTTGCATAATATTCACCAAGAGTTCATAACAATGTTATGAACTCTTGTATTCACTTGTAGTGATTCACTTGAAACCGAAATAAAATTAATGACAAAGGGCTTATATATGACTTGTGTTCCACAGGTGTGCCGCAGATGACAGGAACATCAGTAGTTGGTATAGTTGTTGGATTTGTCGCAGTGATAGTCATTCTGGTTATCATTTTGGGAGTAGTGATCGGAGTTTTAATTGCAAGGAACAGACGCTACCAGCTCTCATTCGAGAATGAGCAGTTTCCAACCTCCAGCATGACAGCTCAGCTGCTTAATCCAGAGTACGAGATCCCTACTGCTCAGTGCCCTGCCTACGTACCCACATCACAGCAGAGAGAGAGAGTTGAGGAGGGTGTGTATGAAGATACTATCCTCGTTAAGTAGTGCGTGGTTTGCATGTGTATAGTGTATTCAAGACTTTGTATGGCATAGTTTACCAGTGCAAGTGTTATTGAATTGATTGTGAAGAAATAGTTATTGATACTAATGACTGGCTGGAGTGCTTACAATTAGTTAATTCGTGCTCCTGAGTGACATTGATACATGGACAGACTGATAGCCAAGCCGCATGAGCATGATCGCATAATAATTGTGGACATCGCCACTTTGCCTGAAAATTGTCAAATCTCTCCTCTATCACTTCCTGAGAGTACCAAGATTAATATAATGGCCGGTGGTGCAGGTGTTGGCCCCTGAATGACATTGATGTAAGGATACAGCAAATTGCAAGTCTTACAACAGATTGATATAATTACCCTCTATGAGCGTATCATTTTACTGGAAATTTTGCGAGGCATAAATTTTTGCGATCGAATACCAACACGCGAAAATTTTTGCCCGCAAAAAATTGTTCTCGCAAACACTTGCAGTTATAGGTAAACAAAAAACAAAAGTTTCATCCCTTGTGGACACTGGCTATAGCTGGCTATAATGCAGTTGTCAGGAGAAAGACCGCACACTGATTACAATGCTTTCGTTCCCAGGTACAGGTCCGCGCGCCGCTTTCGGTTGCACCGGAAGACCTAAGTAGGAACGTAGCAAGCTAAGCGAGGAAAAGCTGGGCGGATCCTGGGAACGAGCATGTAGTGGTATCCTGGGAACGAGCATGTAGTGGTACGGTAATAGTAACGGTATATAGCATCAATTTCATTTTTGGGATGCTAAAATTCCGGAGACTAGCATACAATAGACACGCCTCGTTCTCGGGTCTGGGAACGAGGCTATTGTTTTTTTTTTGTTTACCTGTAACTAGCGTAGGGTCCTGTGAGGATTGTCTGCTGCTGTCGCTGATCACCATTGCTAGGCAGTACAACTCGAGTGCTCCATCACTGGCTACAAGGGTAAGTCGGAAGTGCGTATATTCGCCGCTCTACTGGGCTTAGAGCAGTGCATGTGTCATACATAAAATTTCAGAGATAGCTTCGGGCCCGGCCGCGTATTATTCAGTACTAGTAGCTATATTTACTAGTAATGTAGCTAGCTAACCTAATGATTCTAATCTCAACTTCCTATTACTGCGTTGGCCCAAAAAATTAAGGGAACAGCAAACTACTGATGCACACATAAGCTACCATTTTGTATGCATGATGGACTTTGTGGATTTCCTACTGAAATGGGATCTGCTGTGTACAGCTGCAGTCTTGAAGGTTTGTTCTGCAAGGAATCCGTGACAGTCATGGATGCACACTCTGCACGGTAGGTTATCATTGGGCAACACAAATCCTTGGATGCTCCATCGGAAGAAGGGAACTATACAATGTAGCCACACAGTAACTCAGAGCTGTAGCGCAGATTGACACTTGATGATTGCTACATCATTAATTTTCCTGCCCCAACATATCCATACACCAGAGGAGGGAGGACACGACGTCATGCGTGCGTGTGTGCCTGTGTGTGTGTGTGTGTGTTTGTTTGATAGTTGTCCATCAGCTCTCACTGTCAACATACTGAAAGTCAAGTGGGCACAAACTCTATTGTGTATGCTTACATTGGTACCAAATAAACAATGTCACAAACATGTGGGTGTTATCATAGATAATAGAACTACTTAGTTCTATTATCTATGGTGTTATGACTTGCGGATTTATAAATACGTTGTGTATTTCCTAAATCCGTCGCAGATTTATAAATACGTTGCGAGTTTACTAAATCCGTTGCAGATTTGTATATCCGCTGTGGATTTATTGTATATATCCGTTGCGGATTTATATATCTGTTGCCTATTTATATATCCGGTGTGGATTAATATATCCGTTGCGGGTTTATAAATGCGTTGCAGATTTATAAGTACGATGATGATTTGGTTACGGGTTCATAAATAGCGAGGCTGGCTTTACAATTACACTGCATATATTTTAAATAAAAGGCTGATATCCGTAAATACACTGTAAAATTACGCGAGAAACATAATTTTGACACAAATGGCACCCCATACTGCTAAAGTTGTTAACAGCATAATTTGGAGTAAAATATAGCCTTCAGAACTTTGACGGCCTGCAGTTTGAAGTGAGGATGTAATTGGTCAATCATGTGTGACCATGTGCTGTTCACGTAAAGTGTTGAAGGTGCTTCTGCTCATACCTTGAGAAAGAAAGAGCACTAGAACTGTTTCAGGATGGTAAGAGATTGTGTAAACTGGCCGATAGAAGAATGCACACCATTTGCTGTGTGATACAGCTGGACGGTGGAAGTTTGTCATCGTCTATTCAGTCACTATGGACTATGTCAGCCATTTAGTTTGTGTATCTTTTGTCATTATGTCCAAATACTTTGTCGTATCATGGCAACTCTGGATGTTAGTGTTACTCTCATAACTTTGAACCCACTGAGGTTCCGCCCTTGTGGCAGGCAATCACAATATTGTTTTTCAATTACAAACAACAACTGAGAGCTTGTCATTCTATCCGAATTCTTTGTCGTATCATGGCAACTCTGAATGTTAACGTGCCCCAGCCAAATGTCCAGTGCTGTGAATGAAGAAAGTTGGGAATGTACAGCTTTGTACCGAAGCAGTGAAACTGTATGCAAGTCATATCCACTTCAGCACTAAGTACTAAAAAGCTGCTAGGATTATACATTATAGATACCAGCTTTTCTCAAAAGCCACTACTTTACACAAACTTGTGGAGTTGAACCCTGCCTTCAAATTGTGGAGTTCAACCTGCCTTTACATTGTTGCCGCCTTTGGATAGTACGTAGTGGCAGAAAATCTCTTGATAAAATAGTTCATAGCCATTCATAGCCTCATTCCCAGGCCCCATTCAGCTTTTTGTTACTTGTGTTCTTTGTGCAGCTGATGACGGTGTGTCCTGGGAACGAGGCTAGCCATACGTGGAATCTGATAGTGGAAATGTGGTACGTATGTACAATAGTATATAGTCTGCTCATCTGACTTCCCCTACCCCATTATGGCTAGTGGTTACTAGATTACTTTACGAGTGCTACATACTTTGACTGTTGATTGTTTCTGTGTGTGTGTGTGTTTACTACAGAAATGGGGATTGCTAGGCTGTGGCTCCTGGTTGCCGGTATGCTCTGGATGATGTGCTGGAGTGGACAGAACGCAAATGGACAAGGTATGCTAGCTATGTACATGAAAGACATTCTAACACTGTGGTAGCAAGATTTACTCCTTTGAAACCCTTTGACAACATTGTAACTACAATGGTTATTCACATAAACAGAGTGATGTAGATATGAATTTCACTGCGGGACAAATGCTCAGACATGGTAGTTAAAGCTGAACTGAGCGCTGAAACTACGTCCAACCCTCCACCTTGACCATTACGAGTACGAGTACCGTATTTATGCTAACAGAACGGAAACCAATTCACTTTCGTAAAATTATCCTCATAAAAATTGAATCTTCTGTTGTGATAGATGCTATTAATTCCAGGAATTGGCTAGCTAGGGAATGGCACCAATGCTAGCCTCATATCCAGGCCTTCTCACCCACCCTTTTTCGGTACAAACCCAGTACTCTTCACAGCAAGCCTTCCACTCAGAATGTTCAGAAGATGCTTCCCATCTCTCAGAAGAAGCCTTTCAATTTTTCAAAGAAGCCTTCCGATGTGCAGCTATTCTGCACCACAAACACATGTTGCAAAAACATTGTGAAGGTCTGTGTCCTTTTTTAAGACATTCATCATCTGCATACATGCGGTTTTGTCATGTCAGACATTATTCAGTTATCGGCATTATGTAATTTGATTTGCAAATGTGCATGCATAATGACTGTACTTCCCTGCCTCCTTGAAACAATAAAGATGGACGTCACTTGTTGAAATCTGAAACTAATTAGGGCTTAAACCATATGTACATACACCAGCACATTAATGATGAATGTTTCACTTGTTTCAGTAATTCAGGAATGTAACTGGAAACCACTATAGCATTTGAATGCTCCAGTGGCGGATCCAGGGGGGGGGGGGGGGGGGGGGGGGGGGGGGGGCCAGGGGGGCCGGTGCCCCCCCCCCCCCCCCCCCCCCCCCCCCCCTGGCTAGAGAAAAAAAATTTTTTTATATAGCTAGCTGCCGCTACGTTGCAACTCCTGGCCTGGCGCCATGGCCTCCTCAGCTCGCAATATCGTGCGTTGCCTGAAACCGAACGGCTTGGGAACGAGACCACGATCTAGTATACCCCTCCGTGTACGTACGTATTACGTTCGTGAGCGAAATAAGCAAGGAGAAGTTCATGGCGGCCCTGGGACCTGCACATCTGGAACTTGCAGTGCAAAGTGCGAAGGTGCCACGAGAGCCCATCCTGAGAAGTGAAAAATGAAGGCGAAAAAAATTTTCTGCGCTTCGCGCGGACTGATCGGCGCTACGCGCCTCTATGCACTGCCTCCGGCAGCGTTTCATATACAGTTCCCCCCCCTTTCATAAATCCTGTATCCGCCCCTGTGCTCTGCCCTGAATTAAGTGCAATCTTAGCCATCACAGGAAAAAACTACGTACCTGTTAATGTGGGACTGTCATCGTCAAAGTTGATCCATGATCGCATTGTCCGCACCATTCAAGTCCATATAGCTATAGTGGGAACACTTCATATTACATTATTTCCTGCATAGACACCACCTATGGACAATCCAAAAAGAATTTTGGCGCATGGAATATCCATGACAATAAGAACGAGTTTATTGGCCAGCCTGTAGGTCCATACGTACATCAAAGTGCAATTACAGTACATGATTTTAAAATTGATGCCAAAGTTCATTTTACTGACGTGTTTACTTTGCTGCAAATCGGAAGATTCATTGATCCGAATATGTGGAAGGTTTCTTGGCTTTGTTCGTACTTAAGTTTCTGGAAGACCTAAACACAGCTATGGAAGGCCTAAATGAAGCGACTGCACATCTTTATCTAAAAGTAACAGCATTTCGATTCTTCAGGTATCAGAACTGGCCACAATGAAGTAATAGATACCGATACAGTACTAGGTTTTATGCACGGATACTGACGTTAGTATTGGTACATCCTTAACCTCAATCGATCACACCCTTCACACATGCACGAGTGATGTGTGTGCGTGCAAAGGATCCAAACTACCAGTAGCTACCCAACTAGACAATGTACATCTTATGACTCATGAGTGTGACCTTACTTTTGATTCCACAATATCTCCTCGGTGGTTAAAATACATATGCAGGTATCTCACGCTCACCCCACAATGTCCTACAGTCACACCTACATAGTTACGTACACCAGTAGGAGTGCAATATGGTGAGCCATTGCACTCTTATGTATACAGTATATCCGTCACTTTCGGCTCGGGAAATACACTAGTCTCATGCAATATACCGCACCATATTGCACTCCCACCAGTGTCAGAATTACCTGGGACTACCGTATAGCGGGTTATTTTCGTGGGGTGCCAATTTTCGTTATTTTCGTGACTCATCGACAAGTCACGAAATTTTCCACCCACGAAATTTTCAACCCATAATCGCGCTGTGCAACACGTAGCTAGGTGCCGTCGTTTACGTACACTGTACGGCTCTTCGTAGCTGTACCTGCGTGACTGCATCCCGTTGACAGTGTCCTCGATTGACAGGATCCTCTATCACCAGCTGTCCCTCGCGTTGTGATTGAGATGACTGCACTGGACCCCGGCGACGAAAAACGAGGCCAGTAACTCACAGCGATCAATACGGTTGCCATTCTCGCGTTAGCATGGTAGTTCTTCTCCAACACCGGGCCTCCCACACGTCTTTTACTGACGAAGTAGCATCGCACTCACGCTATACAGTGAAGCGCTTTGTCGTTGAAACTGTACTTCGGCCATCAAGCCACGTGTACGTGTACGTGTACTAATTTTCATATTACGTCATCTGCGCCGATAGCGCGAACGCGGGTGCCACGAAAATTAGAACCACGAAAATTAATTCTGACGACCGTATCCAGCATTTCACGAAAATTTCCACCCACGAAAATAACCCGCTATACGGTATATGTATTTATCATACACCTACGTTTGAATAATGTACAGCAGTCAATGGAAAAGCCTGGTACGCAAGCGCAGTTGATAAAAACCCGTATTTTGTACTGTAGGTCACGTGAAAAATCCGTATTAGTACTGTTGGTCACGCGAGAAATCCGTATTATGACATTTATGTACAGTAAGTCACGTGCGCTACAGCAACTCTGTGATAGTTTCGTGTCAGAGACTACCTGGACTAGCTGGTACTGACTACCTTTTGGGCTCCTGAAGAGGGCTGACTTACATCTCGATACTTCCGGAAGTCGAGGTTGAACTCGTTCGTATACTCCATTTGAAATGGACCGTACAACTGCCCAGCGTGGACCGACCGTACAGCTGCCAGTTATCGGCGTGGCTCCGCCTTGGGCTTGGTACGCAGGCCTTCTCGCCCAAGCGTTTGAAGCTTGCCGTACTAACGCGAAGGGTTGGCAACCAGAAATGAAAATATTGTCGCCATGAGCTACGTTCATTGGTAGAGGAATGTGCAATGAAATTCCAAGTTTGTATGATAAAATCAGTATCACCATAGTACCAAGCTATACCGGAAAATATCACGAGTTTGTTGCCGTGCGAAGCACGAGTAACAATGCCGGCATTGTTACTCGTGCTTCGCACGGCAACAAACTCGTGATATTTTCCGGTATAGCTTGGTACTATGGTGATACTTATATAGTATCAGTTGAAGGCAGTATATTGAGACAGCGTTTGTTTACATGTGATTGTTTCCTTACCAATCTACAGGTATTGAGTTAACTCCTGTGGGTGGTGTGAGAAGTACATACACCAACAACAGCATTGTGACCAGGACAGACATTGGAACTGGTAGTGCAGCTCTGCTCTGCACTACTACCTACTCACCCTGCTGTTTCTCTGGAACCATTGGAAATCAATGGTACTTTCCCGATGGAAGTCAAGTCCCGAATCCTGGTCCATCATACTACAGAACTAGGAGTACTAGTCCTCGGGCAGTGAGGCTCAACCGCAACCCTGAGGGTACCACAACAGGGATCTTCTACTGTGGCATATCTGATGAGAATGGAGTACTACAGAGCATGTTTGTGGGGATATATGACAGTGGCACTGGTGAGTGTTGTACACTGAGTGAGTATAGTTATTTGGTATGTACACAATATTCCAGAAATGGGCTGGTTCGTGTACGCTGAATGTCATATCTGCGTGCACGTGTGTCTGTGAATGTGTGACTGCAGATGCGAGCGTGTGACTGCGTTCTTCTGTATACAGTAGATCAAACATTTGACGAAAAGAACTTGCGAAGGTCTTATAATCTTTGGAGTGTTGGAACAGCATTGGGTAGTAGTGAGGCTTATTCACATTGATTGACAAATGGTTTGTCTCAGACCAAGCCTATGGACCCAGTTTGTTACTTACAACTGGTATTGAAACCCATGGACTCATGAGCAGGATATCGGAATAGATTCTCATCAGGATATCCGGAATTCATGCTAATGCAGATACACACACGTAGATGATTGCAGATATTGTGTGCAATGCAGACATAGTGCTGCATCCAGACGCATGCACACACACGCAGACGTAAACATGTGCACACATGTGCACACACATATATAGACACAAACGGACAAACGGCGGCATGTCTTGCAGTTGTATCACCAACACACACTGGACACAGTTTGCTCTGTGGTTGTCTAGCAACAGTCATCAGAACACACTCAATGAACACACTCTGGTTGTATGTGTTTGTAGATTGTATGACATGAGGAAGTTTGTCACTCATAGTATGCCCACTCCATGATATTTATTCAGGGGCGCCCACTGCTACCACACTGGAGTATAGTGAGACTACCAGGTCCCTCACCTGCACCTCCACTGGTGGGCCTGCTACCACCGTCACTTGGAGGAAGGATGGGGTCATGATAGCCATCAATGCAACATACCAGCAGACACAAGTGGTGACCGATACTGTGACGGGAGAATATGAGACTGTGCTCACCATCGCCCAGTCGGTGACTGACATCTTTGGTACATACAGCTGCACTGTGGGGAATAGCCGAGGGACGTCTGCTGCAATTATTGTAACGGGTGAGGACTTGTTCATTCATTGATCTTTGTTAGCAGGGTACTGTACTTTTAGCAAGACTTGCAAATTTTGAAGTGAAATCTGTTAAACCGCAAATCCGTTTAATAACCGGAAGTCGTCTGCTTCCAAATCACGCAGCTGCTCTACAGTCGATTTCCGTTGCGTTTTTGCCCGTTTCACGATGGCAGAAGGGACTACAAACTGCGAGCCAGGTTGACGTTCGGCCTATGACGAAGACCTCCGATGGCGTGGTGTATACCAGCGTTTCGAGAAATAGCTGCGAATAGCCCGAAGTTCTAGCTAGCTAGCTACACGTTGTGCGTGTGGAGCGTGGTTGGTGGCTCCATGGATACAGGAGGCTCCGTCTCCTCCCCGGCCGTCTCAGGTAATTCCACAGTGTAGTTGTCAGACTAGCACAGTGCCACAGTCGTAGGTCCAAAGTTACCGCAAAAACTAGCGCTTCTGGCTACCGTGAAATGTTATTCATAGCGAGTTTTAGGCGGGAAACCGCAGCCGCCTAGGCCACATCAAAGTAAAACGCTTTTCACTCGTCGCTCAACGCTCTGCGCTCAGTTGTTGCAAGGTTTAGTAAAAGTACAGTATATTGACTTGCTAGTGTCTGTGTGGTCAGTGGAACGGAAGACTATGCCAATCCTAGTTATCAATCGTCTGACTTGATCAATATTCATACGCAAAGTACAGAACAACAATGTCATGGTTGTACCAGAGGACTATACAATGTACATGTAGTACTTAAATCTTGTGGGTCGTATTGTTACACCTGCCAGCATTATTGAGTGGGCTTGCTAAGTGGCTGCTGATAATTGATTGTCCTCACAAGTATGGCAGACTGTTATTTTCATCCCTGAAGCAGCGAGCGCTGCCTTAGCCTCTTACCCAGGCCCGTCAGAGAGGTGAAGAGCACCTTGTATTCACTGTTTGTGCATGGGCTTAGTTGCCTAGCGAGGCTAGATCTGAATGGGGGGCCTACTTCTCACAATATACGTACCGGTATCTGTCACACTGATAACACTTAGGAATGTTGTGGGTTTCCTGCTGGCCAATTTAGTTTTATTGGCCACAACTCGACGGTGCGAAATTTACAACCTTGAGACTCACATCAGTGCACGAGCGTGCGGTGCCTCCAGGGCTTGCAGAGGTCAAGAAGCTACATATGGAGTCGAGCAGCGTGGACATCCAGATACTATGTAGATACTCGTAAGCAAGTGGTCAGGTCACATGTACACATGCAACACACACTAGGCATGATGTGGATACGTATTCCTAGTTATTATGTGAACCCACATGGATTTATGCAGATGATGTCGCTAAACCTTCTGGGTGTGAACAATGACATTTATGTATCCCACACAATGAATTCGCAATGACATGATCACAGCTTTGACTCTGAATCTTTGAGCTTGATCTGCCATCAGTGCCATGAGGGACGAGGGCCACGAGGCGACAATGACTATGCTGTCTACTCGAGCAAGCTTCACATCAAACACAATCGCAATGACTTACCAATGAAACAGCCTGGTCTAGGTCTTGCATAAAATTGCCATTATTGACAGAATACGACCGTGATACGGTCACATATACATGTACGTACCTGACGTCAACAAACCATGAGGATGACACAGTCTTATCCAGGATTCCAGGAATATCGGGAAATTAAGAGCATGCACAAACCGTAGATACCATTTGCTCTCTCCCCCATCTGACGCGCCTGGGTTCGATACGAGTGCTGCCTAAACTGCTTGACACGTACCGTTGCGCATATCACATGGTTCAGTGGAATACTATCGCTATCACGATAAGTGTCGAGCTATATCAGTGTTTAATTTTACCTCCTGGCCCTTTCATCCAACGGCTGATCTCCCAAGGGGTGTAGGGGTAAAGAAAGCAGTTCACCAGTGAAGCAACTGGTGGGATTCGAACCAGGGACTTCTTGTCCACAGTCAAATGCTTTAACCACTTGGCCACAAGTCACTCACAATCACGATAATCGGGCTATCAATACTATGACTCAGCCCTAGTGTTTTCATGGACCACAAGACTCCTGGTGGTACGAAAAAGCGTCATGAAAGTACCGAATAGGATCCACAGAACCGCCCATTTCTGCTGAGTTGGTTGGTCCTAGACTTAGCGTTGGTTTGTTGTCATAAAAACATGTCTGGAACCTGTAAATTGTTTCTTGTGCTGTGGTAGGATAGCTAGTGTGTGCAGGTTGCACTCGTTCTGCTGCTGTTTCATGTAACTGGACTCGTAGTATGTAGCTAGTATAATTTTATTAGGCATTTGTGCTGTGCCTGTCATTGTAGGTGAATTTGTACAATGTATGTAGTTGTCCTGTGCCCAAGGTTGCATCAAATTTTAACGTGTGTGTGTGCATGATGGAAGTGGGACGTTCGTGGGGCGGGACTAGACTAGTGACGCGCGACCTTCGTACTTAAACCTTGAACTCTGCGAAGAATGTTCGAGAACACTGGGCATGGGCTGGAACAGCTGGGGCTACAAGCGGATGCAATCGGGGAGCAGCAGTTGAAGAGGACGAAATCGGGGAGCAGCAGCTGAAGCGAATGCAAACGGGTAGCAGCAGTTGAAGCAGATGCAAGCGGGGAGCAGCAGCTGAAGCAGATGCAAACCGGGAGCAGCAGTTGAAGCGGATCGATGCAATCGAGGAGCAGGGGCTGAAGAGGATGCAATCGGGGAGAAGCTGCTCTGCAAAGAGAGCTGTCTGGCGCTGGATTACTCATGTAGGCGAACGAGGGGGAAGTAGCTGAGCGAGCAAAGCGAGCCCAAGCTACTTGTAGTAGGTATATTGTGTCTGAGTGGTATACATTTGGTTGTGCTCATTCGTGGTGTACTTCAATAATTACTTTACGCTCACAACACTGGTTCTTTGACTGAGGAAGTATCAACACAGTCGTTGTTTAAGTCGACGTGTATGTTTGCTCGCATTGACGTTTCAACTCCAAAAAGACCATTTTTACATCGATCAACAAGGTAGATCCAATCTGCTGGGTTGGGAGGCATTTACATTTCTCCTCTCATCTCTCCTTCCAGTCTCCTCACTGGTTGCCATCACACCCGGAGCAAACCCAACAGCCGGCCAGTCCTACACCTTCACCTGCACTGTTACTCCCCCGGAAGGACTCACTGGGACCCCCACTGTGCAGTGGGTGGGGCCAGGTAGCTCTGACCCCATTACTACTGGTGGAGCCTTCACTGTGAGCAGTACATCGCCCTACACCCTCACCATCAACCCTCTGCACCAGTCCTATGATGGAGTGTTCTCCTGCCAGGCCACTATTGAGAGCACTACTGGCTCAACATCAACTACGCTTACAGTTCGAGGTGATTGATAGCTGCATTAACTCTAAAGTTACTGGTCCTTGTTAAACTGGTCAAGTCATAAGTACATGTATGTGAAAAATATGTGCAAAAACCCAACAAAAGCAATCTAAAACAGGAATCCGTTTTATACAGTGAAACTATATTATCTATGCATAAAAGTCTTATAAGAATGAACCAAATATCTTATTGAGATGTCACAAGACTTCGATCTTATAAGAAATGGCCAAATCTTATAAGAAAACATGCATGATTCTTATAAGATTCTTATAAGATCTTTTGACTTTTTCCATAAGGGATACTATACTCATAGCTACAGCTAGCCTCGTTCAAACACCACCTGTATCATGTAGGCAGACACTCAGCTCGTTCCAAATAACACACATGTCATGTCACAACCAGCATATACTCGTACTCACGGCTACAGCTAGCCTCAAATGATGCCTTCTGCATGCGAATCAGAGAAGCGGTTGTTGAGCAATGGCGTCCAAAGTGAGTGGCACAGACCGTATTGCCGTCCAGCTTAGTGAGAAAGATATTCCTCGAGCTTGGCTAAGTGGCCATGATCCTAGTAGGTCGATGTGGAACTCAAGCACTGGCTGAAGTGCAGGGGGCTAAAAAAAGTGCCTTGTTGAGCAGTAAGCCACTCGTGCTAGTATAATTCTGTGCTACTATCTCGAATCATTTTGTGATATGCGCTAGCACGTGGGCAAAATCATAAACACATTCCCAATACATTTTCTATGGAGCAGTATGGTACGTGATTCCATAAGTGGGCGTGTCCAACCAGTCGTGACATAATCATGCAAGTTGCCGTTTTTCACCATCTCAGGCCTTTTCCTTTCCACCACAGCTCCCTCTGTCTCTGTAACAATCACTCCTACTGGTACTGCTGCTGTGGGTCAGCAGGGCTACACCCTCACCTGCTCAGTCAGTGGAGCAGACTCTCTCAGCCCCACCTCCACCTACCGCTGGTACAATGGGAGTAGTGAGACTGGGTCACCAATTGGGACCAATTCCAACACCTACGCTTTCACTCGTCTGCGGCCATACCATGCTGGCCAGTATACATGTGAGGTGACAATTGCCTCTCCCTTCCTGAATGCAGACCTCAGTCAGAGTATGATGCAGTCTATCACTCTGCAAAGTAAGTCGTGTCATATTCATAGGACCTCACTGATACATACCTTATGTAAAGTAGGAATACTATCTCAGTATTGACAGTCACAATGTGATATCAGTGCATCCTATTACCGTACACATGTATCGATGTGTGGAACTATCATCATAATATATCGCACTATCAAAGCAGAGGTGGCCGAGGTACACGAAGCACACTTTTAGGAACTACAACCATATTAATTTTTTCCCAATATGCTGTTTGCAAGCACAGTCTGTGCTCATTGAAATTAGCCTCATACCCAGGCCCACATGTGAAGAATCATGGAAGATGGCCTGGTGACACTTGGCAGGCTTTCTTGAGTCAGCGTAGTATGTAAATGATTACATTCCATACCAGAAGCGTTCAAATTTATGTGGCAGGTAGCTTCAGTATAGGCTGTATATATGCTCTGTCATTCTTTGTTATAGTACATCCCGAAAGTTCTTAAACAAAAGACGCGTCCAGACGCAGAGATCCATTTGCGTCTACACGCGTGCAGAAGTTTATTCTGCTGTACACAGCTGAACGCAGACGCACACACGCAGATGCAGATGCACACGCAAAGATGCAGATGCGCGCACGAAAACGAATGCATCACACACTCATCCTGCATGTGGGCAAACGCGGATGCACGCAGGCGAACGCAGATGCAAACGGACGCACGCTGATGCAAACAGACATTAACGGCCGCTGCTGGACAAACATATGGCACACTGCGTCCCGTGTGTGGGCAGACGCAACCTCAAGACATGTAGACGTTTGTTCGGGACGTACTGTATGCTACTTTATAGTTGACCTTTCTTTGTTGTGGATGTCATCATCAGTGAACGTGGTAGCATTCTTTATTTAGGGATGGCCAAGGAAATTTGAATTGACCATATACTGATCTGCTAGCAGGATAACGGCCAAAGAAGGTGCTAAACTCAAACCACGCATGCAGATAGCATGACAGTGCCTGGCAGTTCTCACAAATACACCCGAACATACTTTAGAGTACACGAGAAACAAGTCACTAAAAAAGTCGTCATCTTTCATTCCTTCTGCATTGTTCAACTAAGCCAACCTGCAGTCCTCAAATCAAGAATGTCTTGGCTCCACTGTACTAGCAGTACCAGTGTTGCCCATTGTGTGGTGCTTCCCAGACCTTTTATTACTGGTATGTGTGTGTTTGTGGAGTAGTAATTATCGTTCAATTCTATCCTGCCAGTTCCAGCTCCTGGGGTGAGTGTTTTTTATGGTGGTGGTGCGACTGCCTTTGCTGGAAGCCAGCTAACTCTCATCTGCAGTATTGTTTTGGACCCGACTCTGTTCCCTATACTTGGAGACCTGGTTGTGACCCGCATGTGGAGTGGACCCGGCAGTGGGATGCTCTCTATTGGTGGTCGTATCACAGCATCTCAGCAGGGTCTTAGTACTACCTTCATCAGCCAAGTGCTGTTCAACACTCTGCGGATGTCTGATGCTGGTACCTACACTTGTCAGGCCACAGTTGCACCCCGGGGATCTACAGCAGGAACTGTCACTAATGGAGTGGGATCAGCCAATACAGCAACCCCTACCATACAAGGTATGTACATAAATTATCAAAGCTGTGTATGTTACATGCATAATGTGCACTATACTGTGTACACATCTTACTATTGTAACTAGCTCCTACATATTCTGTCTCTGGAACAGCAAATTATCATGTTTTATGGTTGGCCTATCCTTGGCAGTAGTACTTTCACTGTTTCAGAGTGTTGTATTCCAAGGTATCTGCAGCACAGTCGGTGAAGAAAGCCACCTCTGAGACAAAATCGCTGAGCAGTGCCTCATGCTAACATTAGGCTACACATTTACCTCATATGTAGCATTCCAGTCTTTGTATACTCCCCCATTGATTGGCTTCAGAAGTGCTTTTACGTTTACCTAGTGCTGGAACATATGGTTGTCATGCAAGAGGCTGTTCTTTAAATATCCCGCACACGCATTCACAAGGCGGGGTTAAACAATTAGGGTTGGCTGTCTTTCCTGTCATCTGTACATCGTCTGTCTGTCCAGACAGTAATAAACAATCTGTGTCTGTGTACTTGACAGCGACCAAGACACTTCTATTCTCTGCATCCCGGCTCTGTCTTATTCAACGTTGGTGTAGGGTCCGCCATTTTAATCTGGTCAGCAACTATGTACATGGGCTAACATACGTATGATTCTGTCTGACATTGTAAAATGGTAATGGTCATAATAATTTGTTGACATAGTGATGTGTAGATGTATAGTGTTCCACTGATACCAAATAGCTAGGATACTACCGATTCTGATATCGGAATATGTGAAATTGGCCGATACCGATGCCACTGTGTGATAGGTGCATACTCAATATACCCTGAAAAGCTTTCTTCACAAATTATGCAACAACCCTTGCTTTCATCATCAGTATTCACACAGAAATGCTCCCAAAACCCGGCCTCTCTTAACTTGCCTGGACATCGTTGATTGCTCAAACAAGCACTCGGTTACACTCACGTCCTAGGGGAGTGGGAAGAGCGTGTTCCAATACAGTATAGTGCAGGTCATGACTGACATGGTTCTAATGTGTTACAAGTAATAAAAAACATTTAAAATGTAACAGGATGTAGGGATACCAGAACGGCAAAAAGTAAGGAAACAAGGTAGGGATGATCACACAAAACAGTGAAGTATACAACCCCCCTACAGAGATCTTTTTCCATAATACGTGTATAATGAAAAAAGTATGTAGGGGGATTGTGTACTTCACTGTTTTGTGTGATCATCCCTACCTTGTTTCCTTACTTTTTGCCGTTCTGGTATCCCTACATCCTGTTACATTTTAAATGTTTTTTATTACTTGTTTATGTCATTTTTTTAGCAGCAGGCGCATGCATACTACACTGTGAGCAATGGCTGAAGAATCAGACCCAAGCATCTTAAAAGCCAACCCTTTTCTGGATGGATACTAGGCCAGTGCTCCCTGAGCTGAAGACCATAGCTAAGTATAGTGTAGCTAAAATAGCTATACCAGATAGTAGTAGCGACACATTGTTGAGTCTTTAGATAGGCATTCACCCTCTCACAGAACACAATAGGGAGCACAGAGAATTTACTTCCGGTTCCAGACAACACAACAGCGCAAGACACTTCTAATTCAGCGATCTTGAATAATAATTACGTATTGTTGCTAAGTGATCGTTTAAGTGCGCATGCGTACAAACATGAAAATGGCGTGACAAATGAAGCCATAGTTATTGAGTGGGCAGCTGCAGCCGCCTGGTGAAGACTTGGAGGTAGCGAAAAAGCGATGGGCTGGTGCACTGCTCGGTGTGAAATGCTGCTGTTTCGTGCGAAAACCATGATGAGCGATTGAGGCGACGCTGAGCTAGCCCGTCTGAAGAAAGAAAGAAAGAAAGAAGAAGAAAGAAAAACAATTTGCCCATTTTGCGAGTACCTGGTGTGGTACTTTCGCGACGGTTTTTCGCGACGCGAGGAGTCTTGTTGGTCATGAAAACACTCAAAGATGAATGGTATGTGGTTATAAAGGCTTATAAGTGTACCGTTTCTGAGATTTGGAGAGATTCTTTTGTATTAGCATATATTGCGTGTACGTCGTATCCCTACATAGAGAGTCTACCGACTGTGATATGATTGGACTACTTTTTTGCTTCACGTACACAGACCCCACCATTCAGTTGGACCTCACTCCCAATGCTACTCGTTTCCCCAACATGGCTCCCTACAACACCACCTACCTCACCTGCACTGCCACTGCCCCTCAGGGAGTGGTGTCACCAAAGACATTCACTTGGAGAAGGAGGATCGGGGCAGAAACGTTTGGCTTGACGGATGTGACTGACAATGGTGACTCCTTCCTCATCACCTCTGCTGACCTGACCCAGCCCACCAGCACCAGTGTACTGACAGTGCGAGAGACTGCTGCTGCAGTCTACCGCTACCGCTGCAGAGTTGACTTCAATGAACTGGCCGTCATCAGCACAATAGATGAATACCCCATCAATGTCACAAGTGAGTGGGCTCTGATCAGTATGACTACTGCTTGCATGAAAATATCACATTCATTCAATTTCCTACTTTCATTGATGATTTTCCCCATTTACTTAGCTGTACGTGTATGCCCAGGAATATTTGCCACCTCTGTAACACCTGTACGTATATATGCTCATCCCATATTTGTTGACGCTTCCATACTATACGACACAATAAAACCCACATGACAATTCAGAGGATTGTTGCATTGCATATTTCGCCGCTCTAGGTGTTACTTTGGAGTCACTGTCCTGGATGCATGAGGTTGACTGTAAGGTCCCAGTTGGTTTGATAATGAGACTGCATTGCAAGCAAAGACCAGATCTATTTTAGCATCACACACCAACCTCGATGGAGCCTGCCTTCATGAAAGTGTTCCTTTTCATCATGTCTGTTATAGCAGGAGTAATTGATTGTGTGCATTGTATTTGTGAACTCCATCGACCCTCAACGATCACTCCTGAAGGAGAATGGTACTGGCCTGGTGTGGTACCAGTATACTTTCTCGCTAACACCTGTTGAGTCTATACCTACTCACCGTCAGAGCAATTTATGATTCCTGTGTGTCAACCATTTTGTTGTATCTTTCCATCAGGTCCAGCCAATCCTCTGCAACCCCAAAACCTGAGCACTAGCCATGACGGAGCCACAGTCCAGTGGAGTGTATCCTACATAGCCTACACTCCTGAGACCTATACTGTGAACTATGGCCTTGCTACGGATTCACTGAACATGTCAGCCACTGCCACACAGAGGGGTGACGACTTCGCTATCCTCAGCCAACCATTCATGTTCTCTGCTGTACTGACTGGGCTTAGTCCAGGGTGGACCTACTACTACAGGGTGGAGGCTAGGAACTCTGTGGGACCCACTCTCAGTGCTGTGCAGCAGTTCACATCAAATCAGCAGCGTACGTATGAGCAGTTTACTTGTGTGTCTGTGTACCCAGCATTATTACAAAGAATTTTGAGCCCAGTGATATGAGGTCGGGATAGCATAATAACGAAGGGAACAAACGGAAGCAGGAGTGTACATGACCGTGCATTTGATTGAAAACATTCCCATAACATTTCCATTACCGTAAGACGTGCAGCATGATTCAAGGATGAGTTTGCCCTACTTGCGAGTTGCACCAGCTACCAGTGGTGCGATATCCACTCGGTTCACATTAAGACATCAGGTTTGCATTACCTATGCAACTGTCCAGTCCTCTCTCTAGCTGCCAAGCAACAGGAGATATCAAGCCAATCCTAGCAAGTCGACTTGATGAACTATTAGCTGCATGCTTTAGTTCTGAACATAGCTAAAATAGTACTAGTGCATACATGGTTGACCACACAGAGATGCCTCGCGGGAAGCCTCCAACAAATGTTGGGTCCAAAGGTCGGCATTATGTACATACCATACATAGAACACCAAAACGTATTGTGAATAGGTATGAACATGAGCACAATCATAATGAAAAACGAAGCAGAAATGAAAAAGGAGTGCTGGAGAAATGATCAAGCCTGACCAAAATTTGTATCTGATTGCTGAGCGGGAAGTGTGGAGGTCGAATCTGAGCTAGTGCGACTATATATATTTGTCTGTAATGCATTGTGGCCCAGTGCGCGTATACATGCAACCTGCACGCGCACCATGTGATCTTACCTTAGACTGGATGAGAAGACAACAATTCTGACGAGGCAAAGAGTGCAGCGACATCGAGGGAGAACTGATGAGCCGAGTAGGCCAGAGCGGCTGACCGCAAGAGATTTGACAGGCAGAATGAAGTTGACGTTCGCCGTTCACAGAGACTCGCTAGCTATCACTCGTGGTTATGTTCTGCAGCTGCCAAATTGTAGCAAAACTTCCCGCGAGGCATCTCTGCGTGGTCAACCACGTATGTTCTAGGGTTGCATGTAAAACGCGGAACGTGGAATGGAATGGAACGTGGAATGGAACATGGAATGGAACGTGGAACGGATGTAAAAGTCGTAATGAGTCCAATAAGCATGTTAATTAAGGTGGGCATTAATTGGAGCTGGCGTGAGCGAGTCGAGTCACAAGAGTCATGGTGACAATCATATCGCGAGAGAGAGCTCCGAGCCTAGGCGCCTGGCCACGCGAGACTACCAGCAGGTTGTATGCCCTGGATGTGAGAAGTTCACAGTAGACAACAAGATGTTAGTTGACATGACTCTGCCATCCGAGTGAAGCAGGGCTATAATTACGGTCATCGAGTGACAAATAAGCGTGAGCGGGCCAGCATAGCAGCACAGCTAAGGTCTATAGCACTAGCACGGTACACGTTCATACAACTTACACTAGTGATGCTGCTTGCGTCAGAAGACAAATTTATAGGCCCCTGCTTCAGAGTCGCGGATCGGTCACTGCATGTTAGCTAACTACACGAAATTCTCCATCCAGGCCCAGCTAGGGTATAACAACTTGTAGTGACGGGTAGTCTCGCGTATATCCAGGTTGTCCCTCGTATATGTAGGTGTACTGAATGGTAATGTAAGTGAAAAGGTGTGACCTAAACTTATTACTACTCAATGGGCAGGAGCTTACCCTCAAGCTGAAATTCATATTCAGTCACCTAAGCTGAAGTTCAGTCACCGTGAAAGCTCATTGTTTGTAGTGATGCGAGATTATTGGGCCAGTTATCTGACCTCCACATGCAATGGGCTATAGCTTGCAATCTGTTTACAAACCAGTTTCAATTTGAAATCCGGCTCTGACATGCCCATGTACTCATGAAGCATTGGTCTCGCTGCAGTAGTACTACTTATGGTTTTTGCATACAGGTTTTCATCACCTGCTCTCCTCCTATCTACAGTGCCATCTGCTCCAGAGAATGTGACACTGGCCATTAGCCCGGCCAGTACGTTACCTCAGCTGCTGGTCAGATGGACTATTGACCCTCCAAATGGAGTGATGTTAACTTACACCATATATGTGACCAGGCTGGATGTGGGGAATACAACATTGATCTACACATCCACAAACACTCAGTTGAATATCTCCAGTGATGACCTTGACCCTGGTGACCTTGACGCTGGTGAGCAGGTGTTGGTACACATCTCAGCCAGTAACAGTGCAGGGGAGGGAGCCAGGAGTCCGGGAGTGATAGGGAGGACAAGAGAAGAACGTAAGTCATCACAGCATGAATGTGAGACTAGCTACATACTTCTCATGGCAACAGTTAGTTGGGATTGTAAATAGGCCTGAGGCTCAGAATAATTATTGTGCTGATGGAGCAGTAGAAGCAATCTTCACACAGTAATGGGATCTGACAGCTTATACATGCCACACGTTCCTCACTGATGAATGTCGTTGATGCCACTCCTCCATGTTCAGCTCCTGGCAGTGTGGGCTGCCCATCACGATGGAGAGATCTACAAAACGCCATCCAGGTTAACTGGACTTCCCCACAGGATCCCAATGGAATTGTTCTGCAGTATTATCTTGCACTCACTAACTATGATGGCGACAATGTTATTGCTACATCGAGTGTGAATAGCAATGGTACCCTCACCTCTGACTTCAATGCAAGACTAGGTGAGCATTTTTGGAATATGTATTTTTTTCAATCAGTCACCTACATCTATGTATGTGGCCATCCCAGATAGAAATCAACCATTATTCCGGAATGCAATTATTAGGATAAACGCGTTTAAAAATACTATTCTCTAGCTATGATCGTTCAACAGCAGATCCCTCTCGCTATTGAAGTTTGACGAGTGTTTGCACAACCACAGATACAGAGCTACTCGTAGCAACAACGTTCATCACCCATGGGTGTACTATTATAGTCCCCCCCCCCCCCCCCCCTTGAGCAGAGACAACATTCAGATAGCCCATGGGCATACTATTAGGAGATTACATCTCTAATCTCCACAGAGGATGGTGTTCCATACACTGTTCAGATTTTTGCGGAGAACTCAGCTGGCAATGGGAAAGTATGTAATGTTACTGACTTCACTAATGAATTAGGTGAGTCCCACTCTTCCACCTGTGTATGTAACTGCCTTCCTTCAGCTCCCATTAATTTGATCCTTATTCAATATTGATTGCTATCTTCATGTTTCCCCATCCTGCCCACAGCACCCCCTGCTTTTAATGTAACTGTCATTCGTGTAAGTGGAGCTATGATAAGGGTCATGTGGCAGCGTCTGTCCCTTGTGAAGGCACGAGGACACATCAGGTACCGTGTGATGGTCACACCCACCGCTGGCAGCAGAAGAAAGAGACAAACCACCCCGGGGGAGAGGATGTGCACGTTGGTGTCTCCGTGTGAGGTGCCTGCTAATGAGAGTAGTGTACTGGTGGGTGGGCTGGATCCAGACACAAGCTACTCTGTAACTGGCATGGCAATCAATAGCGAGGATGAAGAAGGACCAACATCTTTCCCAGTGATTGCAGCACGTACGTAAGATGAAACAGGATCACTGATAACTAGTGAAATACTAACATCATTGTGGGGTGAGCCTATTTCCTGTATCTGTATGAGTATTGCATTGAGAACATATATTCGGTAGGTTTGGGGCAAAGACAGGTATGTTCATGCGAGTATAAAAAGATTTATCGTTGTAGAGTCGGTAGATCCTACGTAGCTATATGATACTGCAATCACTACATCTTGTTAAATTTTACTAAGTGAAGGCAGGATATTGAGGGATGACCATGAGCAAGCTGCATGCACTTAAAGTTACCAAGGAGATCTCGAGAATGAGGAATCAGAGTGTCAGCGAGGTCACGTAGTACTGCACTGTTGACACCAGTGTTGCTGGGTCTTGCACATATTGTCAACTACAGCCATTCCTTCCAGGCCTCTTATGTTGCTCTTTCGCTTTTGTCTTTTGCACGTTTGATACCATCTCAGTCTTGTTCCCCATTATTCCTCCTGTCATTGAGTAGTAACGTAACGTACCTCAAAATAATGTAGCTCCCATGATATAGGTAGCTGCTAAGAAGAAGTCCTACATAACAATATCTCCTCTAGTTTGTGATGTGTACAGGCAACTTCATATCTGATCTGTTGGTCTACACAGTTATGAAGTTATGTGCATGCAGTTGCATGCACAAAACTTCATAACCTTGCATGTATTTTGAATAGTCCTTCACTTGCAATTGAAATGACAATGGGCTTACATATTCCACAGGTGCGCCTCCAACGACAGGATCATCTGTTTCAGTAGATGTTATAGTTGGTATAGTCGTTGGATTTGTCGCAGTGATAGTCGTTCTGGTTATCATTTTGGGAGTAGTGATCGGAGTTTTAATTGCAAGGAACAGACGCTGCCAACTCACCATCCAGGAACATGCAGTGTGAGTAGTGCAGTTATAGTAACCATAGCAACGATAGTTATGCTATATTAGTAGCAATCCCTGGATGGAGCAGTGTGAGACTGAAGGGTCACTGTTGTTCCAAGTGGAGATTATCAGTTGCCTGGATAACCCATTGCCCATGATGTTCAAAGTTTTTTATGCTTGCTTGTTACAAGTGAAGCAATGGTAGCGCTCAGTTCAGGACAAATCTTCTACTCATGCTACCTCCTCCATAATTATGTGTACTTTGTATTCTTGTGCTTTAAGTCAGTAGTTGTGGTCAAATGTTCCACTTGGTGATATTTGTTGGGATGAGCCTGGGCAATGAAAAACGTGAAGATTGACTCCATCATATGGGGGTAGTGGGTGAATAATAAGGTTTGACTGATTAGGGAAGGCCCACAAAGTTTTTGATTACACCAAAAGCATGCCAACATGCACTGACTCAAATAACTGTGCTAAAACTGAGGGTTTCTTTCAGCACAAATTCTTTGAGCTATTCATCATCGATCTATTGTGTAGTGCAAACCAGTTGACAGTTTGACATGACATGGTCTCAGTCTGTCACTTTGCAAGCAATCTTCAAGCTGCTTAATTCTCACCTTTGCAACCATTGGCTAGTGGCTTGACTGGTACAATGGTTGGACAGGTCTAGTACCGCCCCAGTTCTGTTACTCACATCAGACACACCCATGCTTAAAATTCGTAATGTATTGCACTTCGGTATGCAGGAAAGACCAACCTGTCAAATGGAGTGCTGTGGCCAAGTCAGGTGATGTGGACATCACCACCACACAGTGTGAGGCGTACGGATTAGCAGATTTTGGACACGAGTACGAGCAGATTCCAACCTCCGGGATGACATCTCAGCCACCTAATCCAGAGTACGAGATCCCTACTGCTCAGTGCCCTGCCTACGTACCCACATCACAGCAGAGAGAGGGAGTTGAGGAGGGTGTGTATGAAACGGTGTGAATAATACTGTCCTCGTTATGTAGTGCATGGTCTGCATGTGTATAGTGCATTCAAGACTTTGTATGGCATAGTTTACCAGTGCAAGTGGTATTGAATGGATTGTGAAGTAATAGTTATTGATGCTAATGACTGGCTGGAGTGCTTACAATTAGCTAATTCGTGCTCCTGAGTGACATTGATACATGGACAGACTGATAGCCAAGCCGCATGAGCATGTGTAATAATAATTGTGGACAGCATAAATTTTCACGATCGAATACCAACACGCGAAAAATTGTAACTGCAAAAACAATGTTCTCGCAAACACTTTGCAGTTATAGGTAAACAAAAAACAAAGGTGCCATCCCATCCTCAAAATGTGGACACTGGCTATAGCTGGCTAGTTTGGTTCCCAGACCCTTCTTGGCGGGACGGGCGGAGGGGAGGGAGAGGGAAGGGTCTGGTGAATAACATTACCCTAGCGCGGATCCGCGGAATTTCATTAAACGTAATAATTGGCAATGTGTGAAACCATGAATACTTTAAGTACTCGTCGCTCGTAAATGCTAATAGCACTGCTACGTGTAAGTCAGTCTGCAAGGTCTGTTACCAGTCTTTCGATGCCAGCAGGGTGATCGGGGAAGTCTGCACGGCACTGCAACAGTCGCGAGTGATCATGGAGTGATCGAACATTTTCGTGCAGGTGTTCGTGTGAAGTGCACGCGGCAGTTCAGTTCAGTTCAGTTCAGTTCATTTTGATTTGATAACCCAGGAATGCCGCATCTCCAATACAGAAGGTTTTCATGCAGGTCCTGGGCCCCATTAACGGGGAATGGTGATGCCATCATCACTGAACTCGCTTGAGTTACCATAAATGGCATTGCTCAAACTTGTTTTTCTGGAAGGGCAAAGGGCAAATTCCTTTTTTCAAGGCGAAACCACCCTTCAACAGAAAAACCAAGGGCTTTAGTGGGATTCGAACTCAGGACAGAGCCTGAGTTGCACACTGGAGACTCTCACTCCACCAGTACACCACCGCGCACCCTAAATGTACCTTGCTGAGTCAGCGTTTGTGTGTGTTGCTTCAATACGGTCGAGAAGTAGCTACACGGAGACCAAAGTCAAAGTCAAAGTGTAATTGAGACCCCGGTGAAGGGAGGCATACATGCCGGCCACATACAGAACAAAAATACACATAAACAAAGTCAAGGTGTTCACTGCTGGGACTTAATTGGAACTGCAGCCTCCTTTACAGGGTTCCCAGTGTCGGCAGCAGGCTCCGAAGGGGCTACCCTCCCATCCATGACAAGTATAGACACTGGCACCCGCCATGTGAGCCCACCTAGCACTGGAAAGTGACTCCGGCAAACTTCAGCCTGTCGGCATCCCGCACCAAAAGGGCTACCCATCCCACCATGATCGGAAGAGTACACACAACACTCTGGGGAGTACACACACCTCGGAGCAGGTATCTGGCAGATCATGTGCACGTGACTAGCAGGCTTGAGTTTAGGTTGGAACTTGGCAGCAGCTCACTCAGCCACTAACAGACGACACCTCCAGTAAACAGGATCCAAGGAGATACACCTCTTCGTTCAACAGAAATACAACACAGACGGTCGTGGACTAGAAGTTCATGAGCTGGGAGCAGTGAAAACACTCTCAGAAACTGACAGCAACCAAGAGTTGCCAATTAGCCACTTTGACAGACGGCTAGGAACTTTACACGCCTCTTTTACTACAGACAAACATGGTCGTAGAGCAGACTGAGGTGTCCTTGTCGAAGGCTGCGTCAGTAGATGGATTAATAGATCCTGGTCGTGGGCACTTCGCCATTTTCTTCCTGGTTCCGGTCCCGCAGAGCAGACTGAGGTGTCCTTGTCGAGGTGTCCTTGTCGAAGTCTAGCCAGGGCCGGGCGAATTCAGACTGAGGTGTCCTTGTCGTAGAGCAGACTGAGGTGTCCTTGTCGAGGTCACAGACACCACCTCAAGCAGGGCCACAGACTCTTCGCGCTAAGGTGGTTAAACTTTTTTATTTAAAAAGTTTAACCACAAACAGACAGTAACTGCAACGCTAGAAACAGCCTTCACAGTCAGAATCGCGACGTACTGCCGTAAGTTCATAAGCCACTTGACCCGAGTTGGAAGCGACACGAATAGAGTCAACATCCATGCCGCTGACAAACTGATGATCATGTAGAACTTGTACCTGCTCTGCCTGTCTGCCACAGCGCGCTGAATAGCTGCATCAAACAAATCACTGGTGTAGCTAGCTATCTAACAGCCGCCATATTGCTTATAATTTTATTCACGATTCGCACCTACTCGAGATTCGTGTTTTTTCCCTCATCAACGCTGACAGCAGGAATGCTGCCGTGGATCCGCGCTAGGGCAAGGTTATTCACCAGACCCTTCCGTCTCCCTCCCGCCCGCCCGCCCCGCCCTCCCCGGAAACGAAACGCAGAAGGGTCTGGGAACCAAACTAATAGCTGGCTGGTTGTCAGGAGAAAGACCGACATGCTTGTCCATTTTTCGTTCCCAGGTCCGCGCGCCGCTTTCGGTTGCACCGGAAGACCTAGAGTAAGCAACTGATTATCGGACGACATGTAAAATCGGACGCGCTAGCGCCGAACGAGTATATTACCGGAAGTGGGCGGGACCTTCAGTCGATACTACAGACCCATCGCAGTTTGAGTTGAAAGTTTGGTGGTTCTATGTTGCTTGGTTCTGGAGCTACAGCCAGCCAAATCTAGATCCGAAACAATGTATGATCGGACAAAATTGATGTATTATCGGATGACGCTCCCTGCCTTTTCTCTGAAGGAACTTTCTCTGAGATTTTTACATTTTCGGGAAGCCTCATGATCCCTCTGCCGCAGGCTCACTTTTTGTCACCGTGGCTGATTCGAGTGCTAGAGAATATCACCGAATGTTGACCAGGGTCTCCGTGTCTAATATCGGACGCTGAAATTTCGTCGTATTTTGGCGTAGACACTCACAGGTACACTCTAGTGTTGCAGTACGGATACCATTGGAAAGTGCAGGTCCTCAGCAACGTAATGGCGCAAATCCCGTGTTTATACGTTGCACCGTACCTGAGATACAGCTGCTTTCCCCAGTTTGCTCCTGTATGGGCGGTCCAAGATAGCAACGACAGTATTTCTGGAGAGTTCTGGGGTAAACGACTATATCTCAGGAACGGTACAACGTATAAACACGGGACTTATACCATTTTGTTGCTGAGGACCTGCACATTCCAATGATATCCGTATTGCAGCACTATAGTGTACCTGAGAGTGTCATCGCCAAACTACGACGAAATTTCAGCGTCCGATATTAGATACGGAGACCATGGTCAACATTCGGTGATATTCTCCAGCACTCGAATCAGCCACGGTGACAAAAAGTGAGCCTGCGGCAGAGGGATCATGAGGCTTCCCGAAAATGTAAAAATCTCAGAGAAAGTTCCTTCAGAGAAAAAGCAGGGAGCGTCATCCGATAATACATCAATTTTGTCCGATCATACATCGTTTCGGATCTAACTTTGGCTGGCTGTAGTTCCAGAACCAAGCAACAGAGAACCACCAAACTTTCAAGTCAGTGTGCGATGGGTCTGTAGTGTCGACTAAAGGTCCCGCCCACTTCCGGTAATATACTCGTTCGGCGCTAGCGCGTCCGATTTTACATGTCGTCCGATAATCAGTCGCTTACTCTAATTAGGAACGTGCAATTGGCAAGCTAAGCGAGGAAAAGCTGGGCGGGGCCTGGGAACGAACATGCAGGTATAAACAATTCATGAATTTCATTTTTGGGATGCCGGAGACTAGCATACAATAGACACGCCTCGTTCTCGGGTCTGGGAACAAGGCTATTATTATTTGTTTACCTGTAACTAGCGTAGGGTCCTGTGAGGATTGTCTGCTTGCGTCGCTGATCACCATTGCTAGAGAGAACAACTCGAATGCTCCATCATTGGCTACAAGGGTAAGTAGGAAGTATATCCGCCTACGGGGCTTAGAGCTAGCAGTGCATGTGTCATACACAAAATTTCAGAGATAGCTTCGGGCCGCGTATCATTCAGTACTAGTATATTTACTACCTAATCTCAACTTCCTATAAACTTACTAGCTACGTACGTTGGCAAAAAATAAGATAAATCAACAGCAAAACTACTGATGCACACGTAAGCTACCATTTTGTATGCGTGATGGACTTTGTTGATTTCCTACTGAATTGGATCTGCTGTGTGTGTGTGTGTGTGTGCCATTGTAAATGTAGATAATTGTCTACCAGCTCTCACTGTAGACATACATACAGTGTAGGCATTTGTGTTTCTACGGTGTTATGACTATACTCTGACCATGAAGCCATTGTAACAGTTTGCATGTAAATTCATTACACATGCGTGTGTCCAAGAATGTCAAGTATCTGTTAAACGAATTCACCCTGAGTGCCCACGTCATATATACTGTCTGTATGAAATATGGAAACCATTGCACGCTATCACTCATTTAACGGTGTTGAGAGACAGATGAAGGATTCTAGCTCACCATCTTTGTTGTCGTATGTGGTATCCCCCATTGCTATAGCCGTTGAAGAGGTATTGGTCGTCCTTGGTGTAGCCATCAAGGAGGTTGCAGTAGTTAGACCGCAGCAGTGCAGAATAATTTACCCACGATGCAGTTTATATAGCTAAGCAAGCAATCTTCCAGTGAAAAATGCATGACTTCACGCTATAGTGTGCATGGTGCTCACTCTGGCTCGGCCCATATATTCATACCTCATCAGCTCAGCTTCTCAAATTGAATCACGTACTTCTGAGCTCAATAGGCAGCAGTTAGCTACCGAGCTTTTTGCTGATAGTATAAATGACTTGTCAAATACCCGTCTAATCTTTTATGAGATTTCTGTACTGTTATCATAAATTCACCCATTAGCTAGCTATTTTTGTCGTGATAGTTGCTTCAGGCAGAATGGCAACCAGGGAAACATTTCAGTTAAGTTCCTTGTGATGTAAAACTATATCTTGGGCAACATACCAAGCAGTTTATGTTTCCTCCCATGACACTCATCCGATCCTTAGGACAACGGTCACCTTCATCGAACAGGTGCACATTCAATTAGCTAATGCTATTGTGTATCCTTTGCACTGCATAAATGCAGACAGAATCATACATTTTGGGATGGTGCTACAGTTTCATGCTATCGCAGAGTTATTTGTATGGTTTCCTTTCTGTTCTGTGTAGGCACAGCCAATCATTCATATGGTGTCCAATGACTTATAGCTCTAACTTTGCTCTAGAGCTGTAACTGCCAGTCCACATGTTATAGAGGTCCAAAGTTAAAAGCCTGTTGGTGTAAGTTACATCTTGAAGGCTGTGATTGATCCAGCTCTTAAGATCTACAACATCTTACTACTGGATGTACGTACATGTGAGAATTAGACTGAAAGTACTGCTCATAACACAACGGCACAGGTACCACACTTATCTGTAAGCTATCTGACTGGCAATGGGCGGTACCACAGGCTGTCCTCACAGGCCAATCCTTCTGTCTCTGCTGAGCCAGGTGGGTTGGCCTAGACACCCTGGTAAGAGATCGTGCCCCAGTGAAGAATGTACACCTTGTTTTCAAGTGGCAACAGTGCACACTACTGGTAGCCGGTGCTACTTGCCGGTAGTGTACTATATATAGTCGGCAAGTAGCACTGGAACATGCAAGCTATATATAGCTTGTTCCAATTAATGCACATGTCATGTGACGACCAAGCTCAGTCAGAATGCTGGCCGGCCGAAAGCAACTGCGCTCACAGCATCAACAGCACAGTGAGTTTTGGCATAATAAGCATCAGTGAACGACTGTGATCATAATTGTGTGGTCGGAATCTCTGTGGGCCTTTCGTAGTCTGGGCTGTACTGGCGACAAGTGTCGAAGAGAGCGATCGAGCAATGGCTTCTGACGGAAAGACAAAAGCACTTGTATCTCAACCACCAAAGTGACTTTCTGCATTTGGTTTTATCAAGTGATGACGATGGTGTAGTCAGAATCTTTGTATATAGGCCATTCACAAGATATTATTTACGCAACACAATTTTTCCCCTATACCAGTGGTGTAACTTTCTTTGAATATGAGATACAGATGGACAGTGGAAGGGTGTCACTGTGTGTATGTCAATAACAGCAGGCACTATGGACTACGTCAGCCGTTTAGTTTGTCTTTTGTCATTCTGTCCGAATTGCACACTTGTGTGGTTTCAGAGCTTGCAGTGTTCAGTGTAGTCTCATTCCCATTCAGGACGTACTATGTTGCTTGCATTGTTGAATGTCTCAATGAACTCCACGCCGGCAAGAAGCTCTGGCCAGTAATGTGTGCATCTACGTAGTTTGTCATGTGATGTCAGAGTGCACTCGGGACGGAAAAAATGTACATTGTAAATAATTAACTGTTTGGCTACATATGAAGGCTCAACAAAATTCTGACTACACTATCGTTATTGCTATCATGCTCTCACCTGAACATATAATTTTGGTGCTGAAAACTCACCTTGGTGCTGGAGATACGAGCGCTTTTGTCGTATCGTCGGCTGCTTTTGCTCAATTAAGCACTCCCTTTGACTTTCGTTGCCAGTATAGCTCTTACGAAGGGCCCACAAAGATTCTGACCACACAGCAAGAATCACTGTCGTTCATTAATTAGCACTTACATGCCGACGCTCACTGTGCTGGCGAAGTTGTGAGCACTGTAATTCTTCCTTCTGGACTTGACATATGCGTTAATTAGAATGACCCACCCACCCACACCTACATAACATTGCTTACATGCCGACGCTCACTGTACAGTGAGCATTGTAATAATTTCTTGTCTTCCTTTTGCCCACCATTGTTGCCACACCTACATATTCGCATACAATCGGGAAGCAGCAGTTGAAGCGGGCGCAATCGGGGAGCAGCAGCTGAAGAGGACGCAATCGGGGAGCAGCAGTTGAAGCGGACGCGATCGGGGAGCAGTTGAAATGAACGCAATTGAGAGCAGCAGCTGAAGAGGACGCAAGCGGCAAGTAGCAGTTGAAGCGGATTGATGCAATGCTGAAGCGGACACAATTTGGGAGCAGCAGCTCTGCACACAGAGCTTTCCGGCACCGGATTACTCACGTATAAGCGAACGAGGGGGGGGGGGGGGGGGGGGGGGGGGGGGGGGGAAGCGAAGCTACTTGTACATTGTACACATTACTCTTGCATGTGATGTAGTTTGTGATGAAATTTGAGTTATGTTGTACATATGGTCAAGGGATGGCTACCGATTAACTAGGGGCAGCATCTGGTTCGTCCCAAGATCGCAATATATGTGTTTCAATGTTTGTCTATTATGCATCTGCAAATATCATGTGTAGGGTTGGGTTGGGGGGGGGGGGGGGGAATATGCCCAAGACCCCGACTAGCTCTGTGCCCAGGTAACTTCAGAATCCTGGCTACGCCACTGGTTTGTTTTCCCTAGTAATTGCTGTTCTGTGATCTATTTGATTACTGCTGATTTGACTGTTGATTGTTTACATGTATATTGTATATGTACCACAGAAATGGGGATTGCTAGGCTGTGGCTCCTGGTTGCCGGTATGCTCTGGGTGATGTGCTGGAGTGGACGAAAGGCAAATGGACAATTAGGTACGTGTAATTTCTCCTTACAAATATACCGTAGTCGTGCGTTATTAGGTGCAGCTCACTTATAGGCGCATATATATTAACTGTTAGGCGCAAGTTCAACTCTCGTCCCAGGTACTCGCTGTTAAGCGCTGCAGTCTTCTTCCAGAAACTCGGCCATTTTCAATCCTACAGAGTGGAAAAATGCTCTAATTCAAATTGAAGCACACTTCCTATTTGAGGAGTGTCATTCGTTATTTGGCACATCTCGCTTATAGGAACACCTTGGAGTTCTAAGCGCATGTGCCTAATAACGCGCTACTACGGTATCTCTTTGTGAATGTGTATACATGCAGTCAGAGTCATGGAAAAGTTTCATGATAATTATCTCCCAAAGCTGACAGGAAATGAGACATTGACTGGATTCCAAGGGGCAACCGCACTCCTGGTAGCTGTTGCAACTTGGCTACCACACTCAGTACATCGCTAGCAATGACAGCCAATGGGAAGACAAGAAAGTATCCCAGTGCTCACAACTTCACCAGCACGGTGAGTGTCAGCAGGAGTGCATGAGCCCAAACTTTTGCAGTGACCCAACCGAATAATTTTGGTGATGAAACTCACCTTGATGGTATAGTTGTGAGCGCTTTTGTCTTCCCGTCAGCCGCCATTGCTCAATCGCTCTGTTCGACTTTCGTTGCCAGTACAGATCTTACGAAGGGCCAATAAACGTTCAAACAACACATCTGTGATCACTGTCATTCACAGCTTACATGGCGAAACTCACCGTGCTGACAGAAGTTGTGAGCAGTTTTGTAATTCCCTTTAGCCACCATTGCCGACTCGATCGACTGAACATGGTCCTCACTTGACATGTGGAAGTAGCTGCAGTATGTAACTTGCGCTACCAGTGAGTTGCAACCAGTTGGTTACCCTCGAAAATGCAGCAGTATGTGTACAATACTGCAGTGACTGAATGGACAGTGCTGATTAGTTAGTTCTGGCTTGTCGTGCAGCCGTATAGAAACTGTATGTTATTAACCCTCAGCGCGCATGTGCACAGGGTTACTGTAGTCGTTTTGTGTGTCTGTTTGTCTGTTTGTCCAAGAAACTTATCTGCCAACTGGTGCTAGTAAACGTAGAACTAAAGGCACTAGCGGTACAAGCAGGATACATACATGGATTTAAAACTGGCGTTTTTCCTAAAAATACTTAGTTAGGAAGCTAGAGCGCTTCTTGCTTACCGCGATAATGTCCGATATTTTGTCCAACATGCAATTTTCCAGGCGTACTTGCAAATGATTATGGGTTTCCTGGTTGCTTCATGAATATACTTACCTAGTCAGAGTGAGCTACATGAATATCTTTACCAGGCTGTGAATACGACAATGCCCACTCGCTTCGCGAGAGGCTCTTCTGCGTGTATTCACGATCACGTATACATGTAGTTCATAAAATGATTACATCATGCACCATTTGGATGTAGATTTCTGGCGAGAACCCTGTTGGTTGGTATCTACTGCCGCTGGTGGCTGACAATGGAGTCTGTATGGTCTATGCGTCTGAGAAAGACATGTCCAAAGTGTGGTGCAGTAGTACAGTGCATGCGAAGAGGGCGGTTTGTGATTGTGGCCATGCCTTTGCGTGTAAAAGGAAGGCACGTTGGAGTGATGATTGTGAGCCTAAGAAAGCTACCAAACGCCGAGGGTTTGCACTTTAGTGCTTTTCATTTCATACCAGTTATTGTGCAGAGAGCATATCCTCCTTTATAAGGAAAAAACTTCACGTTACGTAAAACCTCTGAATAGTATTACTTGAATGGGCTGGGAGCTGCGCTATAATAGATACTGCATGATAATCGGTTGCTTACGTTACAGTTTTCTCACGCTTGCCCCACAGTGTCCTGCAGTCACCTAGTTGCACTGGTAAGAGTGCAATATAGTGAGCCATATATTGCACAGTATATATATCCGTCACCTTCGGCTCGGGGGAATACCTACACACTCCTGCAATATACCTCACCATAATTATTGCAATCCCACCAGTGTATGCATTGTCAGAATTACCAGGGACTATGCATAAATTGAAGCAGTATTGAGACAGTGGTTGTTTACATGTGATTGTTTCCTTACCAATCTACAGGTATTGAGTTAACTCCTGTGGGTGGCGTGAGGAGTACATATACCAACAACAGCATTGTGAGCAGGACAGACATTGGAACTTTTAGTGCAGCTCTGCTCTGCACTACTACCTACTCACTCTGCTGTACAGCTGGAAACCTTGGAACTCACTGGTACTTTCCCAATGGAAATCAAGTCGTGAATAATGGTGATCTTCCATACTTCAGAACTAGGAGTACTACTCCTGATCAGGCAGTGAGGCTGAACCGCAACCCTGAGGGTACCACAACAGGGATCTTCCGCTGTGACATACCTGATGGCAGTGGAGTACTACAGAGCATGTTTGTGGGGATATATGATAATGGCACTGGTGAGTCCTGTAAAATGTCATGTATATGTACATGCAGCCCCTCTGGGCGGAGGATCGGGCCTCCATCCCGGCCTTGTATACTGATATATGAGTGGTTTGTTATTTGGTAGCCTCGTTCTCAGGCGCTCGGTAATTGGGGAGAAGAGTGCCTGGTATCCACTGTTTGCGTATGCGTGGCTCCCCAGGTTTTTGTGGGGAACTTGGAAACTATTGTTATACTAGTCCGTGTTGCACGACCGTACATTACTGAAACACGGGAGTCGTTTGCATCTGAAACACGGGAGTCGTTTGCATCTACAAGACGCAGCTCTGTTCAGCCAAGCCGTGCTGTACACCCTCAGTAAGGTCGGAAAGCTAGGAATGGTGCTGAGGACGAACAACTGACAGTGATACAGCACGTACATAATGGCAAGTAAGTGTTTGTGTGGTTAGCTACGTACTGCCAGGTCGAATTTATCTAGCTATGGGGTCTTACTGTTTGTATCGTGCTTTGCGTCCACTTCGGAAAGGCAGAAGTGGCGTATTGACGTCCACAGGCTTGGTAACCATGGCCTCGCATGATGCTGGAGTCGTATACGTATTTTACCGAATATTTGTCTGTGTTATTTCAACTTACGTATCTCGATGAATTATACGGAGAATGTAATGGAACTGCTCACGCATGCGTGAACAGTGGATACCAGGCGCTCTTCTCCCCAATTACCGAGCACCTGGGAACGAGGCTAGTTGTTTTAGAAGCAGGTATACACTATTCCACAAATGCTCTGGCAAGTTCGTGTATGCTATATATGGCCCGATAGAATATCACATTCATTACAGCCCTAGTTTACAAGGAGGTCAGCTGTTCAAAAATCTAGTCCGGTGTTCTGCATATGACTTATGGGTTTCGTGGGGTAACAGCACTCCTGGTAGCCGTTGCAACCCGGTTCCGACTTGCTGTTGTGCAAGCTAAGTATTGCAGTGCGTTCCAATTAACGCACATGCTACGTGGCAACCATGCTCAGCCTATCGCTAGCAATGGCGGCCAAGGGGAAATGGTCTGGCAATTTTGTGTATGCTATTGCCTAGAATGTAGCATTCATTTCAGCCGTAGTTTACAAGGAGGTCAGGTATCCTGCATATGACTTACCGTATGGCCGGAAAATTTGGCTGATTGCATTTGGCGGATTAAACGTTGGAGGATTTGGAAATTTGCGGAGCGAGAGTAACGTCATATCCCCGGTACTAACCGCACGGCCGCGTGGCCCCGGAGCGCTCGGTGGTTTACGTGCGAAACGTTTGTGTCAGTAGGCTGCGATGGAGTCCGATTTTGCGGTGGAGGGCTGTGTTCCAGGTACCACATTTACAAACACCTGGGATGCGAGTGTAGGAGAAGAACTGCTGTGCGAGTGGTAACGAAAAGGACCCATACGCAGTAGCAGTGATGCAAAGGAGCACCATCGTCAGCCATGTATCCAGGAAGATATCAGCTGCTTACTCGCTACGTATTTCTGGTAGATCAGAGACAGAGGTACTATCACAGAGTCGGTAGACTCTGTATGTAGGGATACGACGTACACGCAATACATGCTAATACAAAAGAATCTCTCTAAATCTCAGAAACGGTACACTTATAAGCCTTTATAACCACATACCGTTCATCTTCGAGTGTTTTCATGACCAACAAGACTCCTCGCGTCGCGAAAAACCGTCGCGAAAGTACCGCACCAGGTACTCGCAAAACGGGCAAATTGTTTTTCTTTCTTCTTTCTTTCTTCTTCTTCTTCTTCTTCTTCAGACGGGCTAGCTCAGCGTCGTCTCAATCTCTCGTGATGGTTTTCGCACGAAACAGCAGCATTTCACACCGAGTAGTGCACCTGGCCATCGCTTTTTCGCAACCTCCAAGTTTTCACCAGGCGGCTGCAGCTGCCCACTCAATAACTATGGCTTCTTTAGTTACGCCATTTTCTCGTTTGTACGCATGCGCGATCACTTAGCAACGAACGTAATTATTACTCAAGATCGCTGAATTAGAAGTGTCTTGCGCCGTTGTGTTGACATAATAAAAACCGAGGTAAATTCTAAACTCTGGTTACTCTGCGTATAATTTACTACCTACTGTGTTCTGTGAGAGGGCTGAATGCCTATCTAAAGACTCAACAATATATAAATCTTGCTACTTCTGGTATAGCTAATAATATTATGGTCTTCAGAGTATAGACAGGGATTACTGCCTTAGTATCCATCCAGAAAAGGGTTGACTTGGATCTGATTCTTAAGCCAATGTGAATACCGGAGTCAATATTGTCCGTATACCAAAGCAAGGGCTCCTACTACCTGTGAGGACACCGACTTCTGCTCTGTGATGGAAAATTGCATGCGCTGCTGCTAAAAAAAAAGAGACATAAACAAGTAATAAAAAACATTTGAAAATGTAACAGGATGTAGGGATACCAGAACGGCAAAAAGTAAGGAAACAAGGTAGGGATGATCGCACAAAACAGTGAAGTATACAATCCCCCTACATATCTTTTTCATTATACACGTATATGGAAAAAGATCTCTGTAGGGGGGTTGTATACTTCACTGTTTTGTGCGATCATCCCTACCTTGTTTCCTTACTTTTTGCCGTTCTGGTATCCCTACATCCTGTTACATTTTCAAATGTTTTTTATTACTTGTAATATTATGAGTGCGTGTGCAAGAGCTCGAGTGTCGCTACGAGACTCCGCCCTCACACACGTCATGACAAAATTTTGGCGGAATTTAATTTAGCAGTGCGTTCATAATCCACCAAGCTGCCAAATTAAATTCCCCGCCAATTTTTCCAGCCGTACGGTATTGGTTTCAATATCAGCTGGAGCTTACAAACTGGGTCCGTACGACCATTGTTTACTCACCATTGCTGTCCACCTACACTATATATGATCTACGTTGGACAGTCCTTCCAAGGGATCCTTTCGAAACTATCACATGTATGCTCCCTTGGAATGCTTTTTGGGTCGTGTCAGTTGGTGCAAAATTTTGCATTTAGGTATAACTTCGGCTCTCATGTGAAGCATGGTTAAATCTCTTTAGGGCCTAAATTTCTTTCTCTAGGTCATTTTCAGTCTATAGAACACTTAAACGTACCCTAATTTCTATTCCCTGCCGTTGCTGGGCTCGAAACTGCTCACACAGGTAATTTTAACTACACTAAGCATATACGTGACTTAACCACACCCACCAACTAACGAACTTGCAATCAAGCCTCCTGAGAAGTGGCCAACCTGCCGTAGCTAAATAACGGACCATGAACACTGGAAATGGAGGGCCTACAAGGCAAGACAGCTACTTTCTAAGTCCATTTATGCCAAAAACAGTTGAAATGGCCTTCCCAGTGCCGACCAAGACCTTTCTACCGCGGAGCCCAGACACGGCCATGCTGTTTGCACCCTCAGGGTGCACCCACCCACCTCCCCCTGTCCCGCCCTTTCTGCTATCGCAGAGCCTATCTCCCAAGGACATTGCCGGATGTGACATCATGAAGCTGAAAGTCTCATGACACCATGGATATATATGGCGTCATTAGGTGGGAAAGGGTTAATTAACTTAATTAAGGGATTAGTTGTGTATGTGGCTTTAGTAATGGATGCTCTAGAGGTTATAAAGCCTTCGCAATTGACATAAGCAACAAATGATAGCAAGCTACATACATGTATGCACGTAAAAGAAGCGGTTCTTTTTGCCATTATTATCAATTTTTTAATCTACTGTACACAGAAGACCACAGCCACACATTCGCACGTGCAGCCACACGTATGCAAACACATGCAGATGCACACACACAGTTGCACATTGATGAATGCAGCTGTGCACAATGCACACATAAACTGCTGCATCCACACATGAAATCAGACTAAATGTGCGCTCATAAAGTGCAAATGCACTCACATAAACACGAACAGACTGTTACTAGACAACCACAGAGCAAACTGTGCTCAGTGAGTTGGTTGACGTAACCTCAAGACATGTTGACATTTACTCAAGACATTCAGGACGGACTCGATGAATGCACTCTAGTTGCATGATGTGTGAATAGACTGTGTGACATCAGGAAGTTTACCACTCATAATATATACAAGTAATAAAAAACATTTGAAAATGTAACAGGATGTAGGGATACCAGAACGGCAAAAAGTAAGGAAACAAGGCAGGGATGATCGCACAAAACAGTGAAGTATACAACCCCCTACAGAGATCTTTTTCCATATACGTGTATAATGAAAAAGATATGTAGGGGGATTGTATACTTCACTGTTTTGTGCGATCATCCCTGCCTTGTTTCCTTACTTTTTGCCGTTCTGGTATCCCTACATCCTGTTACATTTTCAAATGTTTTTTATTACTTGTTTATGTCCTTTTTTTATCAGCAGTGCATGCAATTTGCCATCACAGAGCAGAAGTCGGTGTCCTCACAAGTAGAAGGAGCCCTTGCTTTTGTATATGGACAAATTATATTGACTCCGGTACCGGTATTCACATTGGCTGAAGAATCAGACCCAAGTCAATCCTTTCTGGATGGATACTAAGGCAGTAATCCCTGTCTGAACTCTGAAGACCATAATATTATTAGCTATATACCAGAAGTAGCAAGATTTATAGTCTTTAGATAGGCATTCAGCCCTCTCACAGAACACAGAAGGTAGTATACTAGTAACACAACGGCGCAAGACACTTCTAATTCAGCGATCTTGAGTAATAATTATGTTCGTTGCTAAGTGATCGCGCATGCGTACAAACGAGAAAATGGCGTGACTAAAGAAGCCATAGTTATTGAGTGGGCAGCTGCAGCCGCCTGGTGAAAACTTGGAGGTTGCGAAAAAGCGATGGCCAGGTGCACTACTCGGTGTGAAATGCTGCTGTTTCGTGCGAAAACCATCATGAGAGATTGAGGCGACGTAGAGCTAGCCCGTCTGAAGAAGAAGAAGAAAGAAGAAGAAGAAAGAAAAACAATTTGCCCGTTTTGCGAGTACCTGGTGTGGTACTTTCGCGACGGTTTTTCGCGACGCGAGGAGTCTTGTTGGTCATGAAAACACTCGAAGATGAATGGTATGTGGTTATAAAGGCTTATAAGTGTACCGTTTCTGAGATTTGGAGAGATTCTTTTGTATTAGCATATATTGCGTGTACGTCGTATCCCTACATACAGAGTCTAACTCTGTGATACCGGCTCCATGATATTATATTTTGATTCAGGAACTCCCACTGCTACCACACTGGAGTATAGTGCGACTGCCAGGTCCCTCACCTGCACCTCCACTGGTGGGCCTGCTACCACCGTCACTTGGAGGAAGGATGGGGTCAATATAACCATCAATGCAACATACCAGCAGACACAAGTGGTGACCGATACTGTGACGGGAGAATACGAGACCGTGCTCACCATCGCCCAGTCGGTGACTGACATCTTTAGTACATACAGCTGCACTGTGGGGAATAGCAGAGGGACGTCTGCTGCAATTAGTGCAATGGGTGAGGACTTGTCATAATGTGCTGCAGTACGTATAATCATTGTTAGCATGTTATATTCACGAGAATTCTTGCTAGTGTGTGCTCAGCTACAATAAGGACAGCCTACGAAAAGCGAATACTTGCTGATAATTAGAAATGCGGTATATTCGCCATGATGTCATAGAAAAACAAAGCTCGAGCGCAGTGGAGCGCTCGCACGTTTAACACGCTCGAAGGATAAGAACGACGGAAAGAAGTGTTCGCTGTGGATCTTCAGCTGGCAGTAAGTGAACCATTGTGTGTTGGTCGATCGTGCGCACTGGACTCACAGTAGTAGCTGTCTCTTAATATGCGGAATATATCCGGAAATAATAATCCGTATTGGCTACGTATTGAGCGCTCAAGCCCAGGAAAGTGATCTGTTATGCTATACTGTTTGCGCGTCCTTAACTGGTCTGACCTACCCAGCCACAGTCTGCCCGGTCACCTCAGGTAGGATCTGTCTTGGAAATTTTGATACAACGTGGTAGACAGAAGATATTAGCTAGTTTATGGTCAAAACAAGCTTATTTTATTGCAACGGTTGTACAAAAGCTGTTATAAAATGCCAAGCATTAACCAGTTAACATTTTCCAAGACTGAACCATTTACACAGACAAACAAGCTGTTGATAACAACTGTTAGACACCTATATCAATCTTCACACTGTACAGCATATTGGCAAGAAAATAGGACCATCAAGACAGCTTTTTGAATGCAAACAGGAAGTAACACCTCCATTCAGTGACGTCATAATCATATTTATTGTTTACACCATTTCATGAGCTTTCCAATGGTACCAAGTTTCACTTGTTCCACTCCCACTTTCACCTTCAAATACCTGTGTAAGCAAAGCTGTGCAAATATCATGTCTGAAAAACATATACTCTGTCCTATGCTTGAGTGTGTGGTCAGTAGAAAGGAAGACTATGCCAAGCTAAGGCTGTGCTCATTCATGGTGTACTTCAGTGTTGCTTTATGCTCACAATGTTGGTTCCTTGATTGAGAAAGTATGAACACAGTTGTTGTTTACATTGTAAGTACATGTGCTTCCATTGACACCAAAAAGACCCTTTTTGTCGATCAACAAGGTAGATCCTATCTGCAGGGTTAGGAGGCATTTTACATTTCTCCTCTCTTCCCTCCTTCCAGTCTCCTCACTCCAGGTTGCCATCACCCCAGGAGCAAACCCAACAGCCGGCCAGTCCTACACCTTCACCTGCACTGTTACTCCCCCGGTTGGACTCACTGGGACCCCTACTGTGCAGTGGGTGGGGCCTGGTAGCTCTGCCCCCATTACTACTAGTGGAGACTTCACTGTGAGCAGTACACTGCCCTACAACCTCACCATCAACCCACTGCGCCAGTCCCACGATGGACAGTACACCTGCCAGGCCACTATTGGAAACGCTACTGGCTCAACGTCAACTACGCTTACAGTTCAAGGTGATTGATAGCTGCATTGAATGTAAAGTTACTGGTTCTTATTAAACTGGTCAAGTGTATGCGGAAAAGTAAGTGCAAAATCCCAGCAAAAGCGATCTAAAGCAGGAATCCGATTTATACAGTGAAACTCAGGTGGATTTGGCTACAGATTGCAATGGAGTACGTATCAGTATGCATTTTATTGTTGCCGAATACTGTAGTTGTGCGTTGTTAGGCGCATGTGCCTGTATCTCAACAGGAAGGAAATATGTGTCTAATAACGAGATGCAGAACGACAATCCTCGTATAGGAAGTGCACTTCATTTGGAATCATAGCTTTTCTGCTCCGCGTTGAAGTCTTCTTCCAGAAACTCTGCGATTTTCGATCCTACTAAAGAGTTGAACCTGTGCCTAGCAGTGAACGTGCGCCTATAGGTGAGTTGCGCCTAATAACGCACAAATATGGTATCATACTGAAATGGGTAACTTTCTACGGTTCTTATATGGTCATCCTTGTTACAATCTGAGACCCCTTTAATTAGTGATCCCTTTTCAATGCAGTAGTCAAGTTTAATCAGTATTTTCGTTTTGTTGGCAAGTTTACGAGGGGCAATTGCAAGCACACTCCTGGTAGCCAGTTGTGACTCGCCATAGCACTTAGTCTAGTTAATATTGCAGTTCGTTCCAATTAACGCACATGCCATGTGGCAACGTGGCCAAAGGGAAAGACAAGAATGTGCGACAGCACTCACAACTTTGCCAGCACGATGAATTTTGGCATGAAATAATTATTTAGCTCATTCCCAGGCCATTCCCACCGCCAACAATTGATCGCTTGCAGTATGCAAATACGATAGCCTCGTTCCCTGGCCATTCCCACAGCCAGCATTTGTCAATGATCGCTTGCAGTATGCAAATACCATAGTCGTGCGTTATTAGGCGCATGCGCCTATAACTCCACAGGAAGGAAATATGCGCCTATAAGCGAGATGTGCCTATAACAACACATATTAAAATAATGACATTCCTCGAATAGGAAGCGCGCTTCAATTCGAATATAGCTGTTTTCCACTCCGAAGGATTGAAAATGGCAGAGTTTCTGGAAGAAGACTGCAGCGCTTACCTGGAACGAGAGTTGAACCTGCGCCTAACAGCGAATATGCGCCTATAATTGAGATGCGCCTAATAATGTGCACTACAGTACAACGGAGGAAGGCCAGAGATATCTGGTCATGTGCAGTGCCATCAGGTAGACAGATGGTAGACACTGGGGGTGGTGCCCAAAGAAGAATGTCAATGTCCTTTGTTTTACTGTCCATCCAAACACTGGATGTCAGAGCATTCACAAGGCAGACGATCAATACCATTCATTGTTCACAACACCAGGGACGGATTGACGCAAAACAGGTATTATAGTGGTTGAATTGGGCACTGCCCCGGCCGGCCCATGTGTCTACCCTGTCTACTTGACGCCATCGCACATGACCAGATCTCCCAGGCCTTCCTCCACCGTATTTCATACTGGAAGTGATCAAATACTAGCGGTGGGAATGGCCTGGGAACAAGTCATACAGCATATACTCACAGCTAGCTACACCCATACCATATAGGCAGATGCTCACGGCTCCTTCCAAATAACGCACATGTCACGTCACTATACTCACGGCTACAGCTGATGCCTTCCACGTGCAAATCAGAGAAGCGGTTTTGAGCAAGGGCGTCCAAAGTGAGTGTCACAGACCGTATTGCCGTCCAGACAGATATTCCTCGAGCTTGGCTAAGTGGCCATGACTCAAGTAGGTGCCAGGAAGTGGAACTCAAGCACTGGCTGAAGTGCAGGGGCCTAAAAACGTGGCTTGTTGAGTGGTAAGCCACTCATACTAGTGTAATTCTGTGCTACTAGCTGGAATCATTTTCTGATACGCGCTAACTCTCCTATATAACTCTCCTATATAACTCTCCTTGGTAGCCATTCCTAATACATTTTCTATGGAGCAGTATGGTGCATGTACGTGATTCCATAAGTGGGCGTGTCCAACAATTCGTGACATAGTCATGCAAGTTGCCGTTTTTTCACGATCTCAGGCCTTTTCCTTTACACCACAGTTTCCTCCATCTCTGTGATGATCACTCCTACTGGTACTGCAGTGGTGGGTCAGCAGGGCTACTCCCTCACCTGCTCAGTCAGTGGAGCAGACTCTCTCAGCCCCACCTCCACCACCTACCGCTGGTACAATGAGAGCAGTAATCCCAGGTCGCAAGTTGGGATCAATTCCAGCACCTACACCTTCACTCGTCTGCGGCCGTACCATGCTGGCCAGTATACATGTGAGGTGACAATTGCCTCTCCCTTCCTGAATGCAGACCTCAGTCAGAGTATGATGCAGTCTATCACTCTGCAAAGTAAGTTGTTTCATACTAATGTTCTGTACTAGGACCTCACTGGTGCATACCTGATGTAAATCTTTGAAGTAGGAATTCTATCTCAGCACTGACAGTCACAATGTGATATAAGTGCATCCTATTACCCATATAGAAATGGCCAAGGTTGTAACAACCATGCAACAACCTTGTCACAAGGTAGTAACAACCTAGCAACAAGCTTGTGAAAGTAGGTTGTAACAACCATGCAACAACCTTGTACCCAGGGTGAAACAACCTTGGAATTGAAACTGTAACAAGCAGGGTATTTGGTTGTAACAACCTTGTGACAACCTAGCAACAAGGTTGTGAAAGTAGGTTGTAACAACCATGCAACAACCTTGTACCCGGGGTGAAACAACCTTGGAATTGAAACTGTAACAAGCAGGATATCTGGTTGTAACAACCTTGTGACAACCTAGCAACAAGGTTGTGAAAGGAGGTTGTAACAACCATGCAACAACCTTGGAATTGAAACTGTAACAAGCAGGATATCTGGTTGTAACAACCTGGCCAACATCATTGAACATTGCATACATATAAAAAATAAATGAATGCAATACATAACTAAATAAGTCCTGGGGTAATGAGTGATAAAACAGTTCCAGTGAATTACAAAGCTAGTACATCTACGATGATGAGTGATATAAATGATGGCTTTACAATGATTAGGCTGCTACTGCTTGACAGTCTCACATACCAGATTTTTCAGTTCCCAGCATGTGACGATTGTGACCACTTGTGTCATCACACGGGAGGGAGGGAAGGGGCTGATTATTTTTCCTGTCTGGGTATGAGGGGCTCATCTGTAGGAAGAAAAGCGTTATACGTATGATCATTAAACAGCTCTAATAGAGTATCTATGTACTGCCCCTGAAAGATTGTAGTAAAACGAGTAACACACAACATCTTAACACATTGCACGCAGAAATGACATAATTATTAGTTGCTAGGGGCGAGGATTGCAACAACAAGCAAAGCCTAGCCAAGTGAAACTTTCTGAAGCACAAGGTACATACGCCAAATGAAAATGTGTAGCAATAAGCTTCGTATTGAGCTGCCCATGACTCACCATCCGAGGAAGCCAGGATTACTCACCTAAGTGAACGAGGGGGAAGTAGGCGAGCGAAGCTATATACTTGACACCAATTGATGCCGTGGCCAAGGCAAAGCTTAGTTGCCTAATAGCAGAACACACAATATATCTGGTCTGGGGATTGGTAGGGGCCTGCCTAATAATAAAAGCGGTTTGGTCTTGAAGACCCCCCAATTCTAAGACTCAACGGGCAGAGTGGAGTGAACCAATTTGGTTGTTGATCGCAAAACCAACTTGCTGGCCACACTCTTCTTTCAATGCCTCAAAGCATACGGTCGAAGTGGCAAGCATGCTAACTTGTCTATAAGCACAACACTAACTACAGAGGTAAGTACGTACTAGGTGCAGAGGCTCTCAGGCTTCATAAATATCAAGACAGTTCAGTGCCTTGCGGTCACGGTACACACAAGGGGAAATGTACATGTGTAACCCCTAACCCCTCAGTGCTAGCCTTAGTTCAACCATAAGGAGCCGTGCTTCGTACTTGCCCCAGTTTGTACATTATAGTCTAGACTTACCCGCGATAATCCCCGAGTTAGGAGAGGATGCTGCAGTCCGCAAGTTCTGTCTGCACCAATGGTCCATGTGTACACCAGCTGTCCAGTAGTGTTTCCTGTTGATGCTACTGGGTTTCCAGGTCAAGGTAGGGCATGATACGGTGGCACGCTTTGTTTCCACAACCGGTAGCCAACTCTGACTCTATAGCTAGCTAAGCAAACAAGCTCGAACACGAAGCTCTGAAAACAGTTTACATTAGCAACCAAATTGGTGAATATGACGTCAAACAACGATGAATTATGTTTACATTAGCAACCAAAATTGGGCTTGTTGCACATGCTACGGGGATCCAAATGATGTCATATACATGATGTCATTTCATGATGTCATATCTGCTGTATAGATGATGTCATTTCATGTCAGTAGTAGTCACTGTCAGTCTAGTCACTACTCTCTCCACTGTCACTACTGTCACTACTGTCACTACTGTCTCCACTGTCACTACTGTCACTACTGTCTCCACTGTCTTCACTGTCACTACTGTCACCACTGTCACCACTGTCTCCACTGTCACTACTGTCACCACTGTCACTACCGTCTCCACTGTCACTACTGTCACCACTGTCACTACTGTCACCACTGTCACTACTGTCTCCACTGTCACCACTGTCACTACTGTCACCACTGTCACTATACTGTCTCCACTGTCACCACTGTCACTACTGTCACTACTGTAACTACTGTCTCCACTGTCACCACTGTCACCACTGTCACCACTGTCACTACTGTCACTACTGTCACAACTGTCTCCACTGTCACCACTGTCACTACTGTCTCCACTGTCACTACAGTCTCCACTGTCACCACTGTCACTACTGTCACCACTGTCACTACTGTCACCACTGTCACTACTGTCTCCACTGTCACTACTGTCACCACTGTCACTACCGTCTCCACTGTCACTACTGTCACCACTGTCACTACTGTCTCCACTGTCACCACTGTCACTACTGTCACTACTGTCACTACTGTCTCCACTGTCACCACTGTCACCACTGTCACTACTGTCTCCACTGTCACTACTGTCTCCACTGTCACCACTGTCACCACTGTCTCCACTGTCACTACTGTCTCCACTGTCACCACTGTCACCACTGTCACTACTGTCTCCACTGTCACTACTGTCACCACTGTCACCACTGTCACCACTGTCTCCACTGTCACTACTGTCTCCACTGTCACCACTGTCACTATTGTCTCCACTGTCACTACAGTAACTGTCTCCACTGTCACCACTGTCACCACTGTCAGTGGTGACAGTGGAGACAGTAGTGACAGTAGTGACAGTGGTGACAGTGGAGACAGCAGTGACGGTGGTGACAGTGGAGACAGTAGTGACAGTGGAGACAGTAGTGACAGTGGAGACAGTGGTGACAGTGGTGACAGTAGTGACAGTGGTGACAGTGGTGACAGTGGAGACAGTAGTGACAGTGGTGACAGTGGAGACAGTAGTGACAGTGGTGACAGTGGAGACAGTAGTGACAGTAATGATAGTGGTGACGGTAGTGACAGTAGTGACCAGACTAGTGACATGTATAACATCATCTATACAGCAGATATGACATCATGAAATGACATCATGGATCCCCGTAGCATGTGCAACAAGCCCAAAATTGGGAGGTACATGTACATGACATCACAACATAGTTTACATTAGCAACCAAGTAACTAAGTAGTGTACATGCAACATAGCCTCGTTCCCAGGCCGTCTGCCAGTCGCGCGCGCACCGCATACGTGACCTTTGAACCCTTGTTCAAAGGTCACGTATGCGGTGCGCGCGCGACTGGCAGACGGCCTGGGAACGAGGCTACATGCAACGCGTTATATGCATATGCAGGACTTATTCCACTGGATGCTCCGGTTGCATGCCTTCTCACCCCACCGTTTGTCGCTTGCAGTAGCTACTAGCACGGGGGAAGGTCTGGTAAACTTGCCATGCACGTGACATACCTGTACATTGGAGGAGTTGCACATTCTTTCTGTGCAGCTCTCGGTCAGCTTTCTGAACTCAAGAAACGTCACCAACACTGCCTGATGTTGAACACTTAGTGGCCCATGGCTGCGACTGGTGGCGCTCCGGAGTTCCTCAGGCCAAACGTCCACCCAAATCATGTACGTATGTCACTGCACATGACAAGTTTTAGCTACCAGGCCTTCCCCGTGCATGTTAGTGCCGCAAGTGACAAATGCTGGGGTAAGAAGGCCTAAGCTAGTTCATGCATGCATATTCCAGTCTATGCAGGTTCCAGTACAGTTATCGGAAGCATGCTACTGGTAATCATGTACATGTGACGGAACATGCATGCTCCAGGTGCTGACAAATGTGTCATGAAGGTTGTTGTGGCTCTTGTGCAGCGCAAAAGCCATGGATGCACACCCTGAGTTAGAAGCTGGATATAGCAGCTTCTAACTCAGGGTGTGTATACATGTACATGTACTTTGTGGCTTTTTGAGTTGGAGCTGCACAGAAAATAAACATAAGGTAGCTAGCTAGCTATGTGGTGAATGCAGTATAAAAGAAGGAGTCACAACCATGTTCTCCAAGCTATAGCTAGGTAGAAATCATACAAGCTTGTTACAAGGTAGGTTAGATTACAGTACTGGTATATACCAGGATGTCACAAGGTTGTTCACCAAAGTGGCAATCTTTCAAGGTTGTCACAAGGTTGGCAAGGTAACTGTACCAGGTTGTCACAAGCTTGTTGAATCATGCAAGGTTGTTACAAGGTAAGGGAGTTAACAGTACAAGGTTGTCACAAGCTTGTTGAATCATGCAAGGTTGTTACAAGGTAGGGGAGTTAACAGTACAAGGTTGTCACAAGCTTGTTTGGACCAAGTACAAGGTTGTCACAAGGCTGGTGACCTTGTCACAACCTTGTCACCAGGTTGTAACCAGCTTGGCATTTCTATATGGGTACTGTATCGATATGTGGACTATCATTGTAATACCGTAGTGTCCCGTTAATACGCCCCCCTATTTTGTACACTTCATCCAGCCCAAAGTGGGGAGGGGGCGTATTTTCGAATATGCAATTAGTCTCGACTATACACCCCCTCAAAAAAGTTTGCTACGTACACAAACTATTATGACACTGCCAAGGTTCATGTTCAGTTACAAAAGTACAAACAATCGCCAGTACTGTTCGTGGTCATCGTGTGTGGTCTCCCTACATTGGCGAGAAGTGCTGCCACTTCAACTCGAGGGCCATAACACTGCATAACATTCACGACGACTTCGCTGTAGCCATCCTCAAGAACAGCAATACTGTCGGTCATGTACCACAGGACATTTCCTGGTATTTCCTGCAGAAGAGTGGCAGTGAGATGACTTGTACCGTCGACGTCAACAATGACTACTCGATCTGAGGAGACGATCTGAAAAGTTGAGCCACGTGTAGTTTAGAAGATGCTCACCAGAGGGTGTTATAATGAGTCAATCTACCTTGTGCAGGAACTTTCAAGGGCGGAAAAGAGGGGGAGGGCGTATTTTCAAAGGGGGCGTATTAGCAGGACACTACACAAAACACATTTTATGATTACAACCGTGTTCATTTAATTACGCTGTTTGCAAGCACAGTCTGTGCTCATTGAAATTAGCCTCGTACCCTGGCCCGCATGTGATGACTATATACATTCCTTACTGGAAGCGTTCAAATTTATGTGGCAGGTAGCTTCAGTATAGGCTGTATATATACTCTGTCATTCTTTAGTATTGAAGTTATGTTGCATTATAGTTGACCTTCCTTCAAGGGGCAACTGCACTCCTGGTAGCAGTTGCAACTCGCCGTAGCGCAAGATAAGTATTGCAGTTTGTTCCAATTAACGTACATGCCACGTGGCAACCACGCTCTGTTGATCGCTAGCAATAGTGGCCAAAGGGAAGATAAGAAATTGCAGTCCTGAAATCAAGAATGCACATGTATCTTGGCTCCACTCTACTAGCAGTACCAGTGTTGCCCATCGTGTGGTGCTTCCCAGACCTTTTATTACTTGTATGTATGTGTCTGTGGAGTAGTAATTATTGTTCAATTTCTATCCTGCCAGTTCCAGCTCCTTGGGTGAGTGTTTTCCATGTTGAAGGTGCAACTGCCTTTGCTGGAAGCCAGCTACGTAACTCTTACCTGCAATATTATTTTGGACTCGAATCTGGTCCTTATACTTGGAGACCTGGATGTGACTCGCATGTGGAGTGGACCCGGCAGTGGGATGCTCTCCAGTGATGGTCGTATCACAGTGTCTCCAGCATCTCGGCAGGGTCTTAGTATTGCCTTCGCCAGCCAAGTGGTGTTCAACACTTTGCGGACCTCTGATGCTGGTAGCTACACTTGTCAGGCCACAGTTGCACCCCGGGGATCTACAGCAGGAACTGTCACTAATGGAGTGGGATCAGCCAATATAGCAACCCCTACCATACAAGGTAGTGTACATAAATTATCAAAGCTGTCTATGGTACATACATAATGTACACTATACTGTCCTACACAGCGTACACATCTTACTATTTGCTACGTATTCTGTCTCTGGAACTGCTAATTGTCATGTTTATGACTGGTCTATCCTTGGCTGTGAACCAATGTCAATTAATCAGATAATCGATCGATTATGCCTAGGAAATCAATTTGTGCCCAACTATCAATTGTTATGATGTCACATGATCATTGTTGAGTAATGCCTCTGTCCATACTAGCTAGCTATTCTACCAAACACGGAAGATCGAGCAGTTTTGCCATGCCTTTCTTGTGCGTGGGTCGGAATCCAATAATTGATTAGGGCTTTGCAGTCGGGTCACAGCTCTACTTGGCAGCAGTACTGATAGTTTCAGAGTGTAATGACTGTATTCCAAGGTATCTGCAGCACAGTCAGTGAACCTTTTAATTAGCTCTTCAGGGCCTATACAACACAGCTAAAAAAAGCAGAAACCATGTAATGAAGTATAAAGCCAATATTAAACCCCCCATATAAATTCCATAAGCTTATGGAGACGCTAGGACCGATATAAGCCCTGAAGAGTTTTAAGAAAGCCACCTCTGAGACAACATCAATGGGCAATGCCTCACACTAACATTAGGCTGCATCAATTGTACCTCATAGTATTCCAATCTTTGTATAGTGATTGGCTTGTTATCATGCAATAGGCTGTTCTTTAATTACCCTGTGCATGCAAGTGCAATGCGGGGTTAGGTTTTCGTCCGTCCGTCTGTCTGACTTCTGTCAGTGGAAATCGAAATCGCCACTGTAAGTCGATTGAACAGTAAAGCTGAACACAAACATGCGCCTGCTGCAAAAAAATGACATAAAAGTAATGTAGGGATACCAGAACAGCAAAAAGTATATATCCCCCCTACATATCTTTCTTCATTACACCTACATCCCCTCTACATATCTTTCTTCACTACACATACCGTATTTCCGCGATCAAATGCTGCACTTGATTAGTGGCCGCCCTCGAATAATAGCCGCACCTCCTGAAGGGCTGAACGAAATAAATGCCGCCCTTGTTTAGTAGCCACAGCTAGTATTCGGCGATTGATCGAAGCGCCTTGTCTAGCCCTCGAGGACCGTGACTGTTTCGCTGTGAGCATGAAGAGAGGAGAACTGATCGTTGGTAATATTCCCCGAGAGCTATCTCTCTCGAGGACGCGAGTGACGTGTGCGGACCAGCGAAATCTTTCGCGAGAATAATGGCTTTGACGTTTCCTACCGTTTTGTCGGGATGATTATGATGTTATCGCACGGTCCAGGGCTGAAACTAAACAACTTCTTTGTTCATACACCACACTCCAATCCATTGCCTCGCTTCCTTGTTGATGCTGAGTTTAATAAATGCCGCCTTTGATTGGTGGCCACCCTCGAATAGTAGCCACAGTAAATCGTGTGATAAATTTAATAGTAGCTGCGGCGTTTGATCGCGGAAATACGGTACATGTATATGGAAAACGATCTTGGTCGGGGGGATTGTATACTTCACTGTTATGTGTGATCATCCCTACCTTGTTTCCTTACTTTTTGCCGTTCTGGTATCCTTACATCCTGTTACGTTTTCTATTACTTGTCTAACATCGATGGGCAACTGCACTCATGGTAGCCACTTACGCGTTGCAACCGGTTGCAACTCGCTGGTCGCGCAAGCTACGCATTGCAGCTCATTCCAATTAGCGTACATGTCACGTGAGACAAGAACTTATTACAGCGCTCACAACTTCACCAACACGGTGAATTCGGCATGTGAGTATCAGTGAACGACAGCGATCACACCTGTGTGGTCAGAATCTTTGTGGGGCCTTTGTGAGAGCCATACTGGCAACGAACTTCGAAGAGAGCGATCGAGCAATTGCGGCCGACGGCACTACAAAAACGCTTGTATCTCCACCACCAAGGTGAGTTTCAGCACCAAAATTGTACGGGTGAGGACAGTGCATTGTGACAGAGACTCATTGTCTGGACTCTCTTATTTCGCAATCACTGCTTGTAGCCATGTATCTTATGCTTGTCCCAATTATTCTCATTTGCTATTGTATCCTTGGCAGTCCAAACCTGTACCATCAGGTCACGAAGTCTGGCCATCCCAGTTTGACCATCATGCATTCCTATATCACCCCTGATCGCCTATAAAATGCTGTATCCTCTGACTTTGATTGGCTCAGATCAGACTTACTGCGGCTGTTGTGTCTGTATGTCTAAGTACGCTGCGAGCAACTACCTCTGCGCCAGAGCTAAAGACCACACTTACGTTACAGCATGATAGCGATCACGACGGTGTAGTCAGAATCTTTGCAGGCCATTCCTAAGTAGTCAAACATTATTTATTATTTACGCGGCACAATTTTTCCCCTACCAGGAGTGTAATGTTACAATATGGTCTTATACATAGTCATGTGATGCTGACTACTTTGTTACTTCACGTACACAGACCCCACCATTGAGTTGGTTCTCACTTCCAATGCTACTCGTTTCCCCAACACGGCTCCCTACAACACCTTCTCCCTCACCTGCACTGCCACTGGCCCTCAGGGAGTGGTGTCACCAAAGATGTTCACTTGGAGAAGGAGGATTGGGGCAGAAGAGTTTGGCTTGACAAATGTGACTGACAATGGTGACTCCATCCTCATCACCTCCGTTGACCTGACCCAGCCCACCAGCACCAGTGTACTGACAGTGCGAGAGACTGCTGCTGGAGACTACCGCTACCGCTGCAGGGCTGACCTCACTGAACTGGCCGTCGCCAACAATATAGATGAATACCCCATCACTGTCACAAGTGAGTGGGTATGACTACTGCTTACATCAAAATATCACAGTCATTCACTTTCATTGATGATTTACTTACGTATATAAGCTCATCCCCACATCATGTAGTCCGTATTTGTTGATGCTTCCATACTGATAAAACCCGCATGACGATTCGGAGGATCGTTGCATTGCATATTTTGCCGCTCTAAGTGTTACTTTGGAGTCACTCACTGCCCTGGATGCATGAGGTTGATTATAAGGTCCCAGTTGGTTTGATAATGAGACTGCATTGCAAGCATATACCAGATCTATTTTAGCATCACACACCAACCTCGATGGAGCATGTCTTCATGAAAGTGTTCCTTTTCATCATGTCTGTTATAGCAGGAGTAATTCATTGTGTGCATATGTATTTGTGAACTCCATGGACCCTCAATGATCACTCCTGAGGGGAGTCCTAGAATGTTCCTGGCCTGGTGTACCAGTATACCTTCTCATTATCCACTGCCCACACCTGTTGAGTCTATCCTCGATATTTTACTCACAGTCAGAGCAATAATACCTTCTGTGTCAGCCGTTTTGTTGAAACATTATGTGTCTTTCCATCAGATTCAGACAATCCTGTGCAACCCCAAAACCTGATGAACATTAACACTCGCCATGACAGAGCCACACTCCAGTGGAGTGTATCCTACATAGCCTACACTCCTGAGACCTATACTGTGAACTATGGCCTTGCTACGGATTCACTGGGCATGTCAGCCAATGCCGCACAGAGGGGTAACAACTTTAATATCCCCAGCCAACCGTTCATGTTCTCCGCTGTACTGACTGGGCTTAGTCCAGGGTGGACCTACTACTACCGGGTGGAGGCCAGGAACTCTGTGGGACCCACTCCCAGTGTTGTGCAGCAGTTCACATCGGCTGAACTACGTATGTACATAACTTACTTGTGTGTATGTCTGTGCACCAAACACCATTACTATTTTGAGGCCATTTATGAACATAGCCAAAATTAGTAACAGATGTACCATGTGAACCTTTAATCAATGATAGCTAGGTAATTTCTCCTGCGTATCTCAATTTTCGCTGTATGTCTCAAATTCCTAGTCGTTCCCACCCTTCTTAGACTGCAGTTTGATTATCTAATTTGTTGTTTCTACTAAATCTCATGGTGTCCTTGGACCTCAAGCTATTAGTTGTATAGAACCAGCTTTCATAGCAAGGGGCGTTGGAGAGACATACGGGTTGGAGAGGAGTGAGAACCTCTAGAGTGGATGACATACTCAAGTGGGCGAGTCAACTATTTGTAGTGCTGATATTGAACAACTCATTCGCCATGGCATGGCACGTGGATGTATTTCGTAGACGATGAATTGTTTCACTGCATGCTGAAAAGCATTACTGACGCCCATGCATTGTTCTGTTACAATGCTAGTGACTACCGTCTATCGGGAAATTTCGTTGTTAAAATATATTTTTGCAAATGCCACTAAACGCAAATTTACGAATACTGAGAAAAGTGGGTAAATTAAGGTAATGAACATGCAATGTAGGTAATAGCCATGGTATGTGTGAACTGATAAGTGTTTCTCTCCCCTTCCACAGCTCCCACTCCCCCTCGGATGTTCCGGATCACTGCAGTGACGACAAACAGCCTCAGCTTCTCATGGCAGGAACCAGCTACTGCTAATGGAGCAATAACTAGATATGTACTATCTTGTAGGCCTCTACTGTCTGGCATCCCCATACCTCCGACCCTCACGCCAGTGCCCACTGCTCGAACGGCTATGCTGACTGACCTTAACCCTGGTGTGAGGTACAACTGCAGCATTGGAGCTGAGAATGGTGCTGGACCATCACCCCTCGTTTATGCTGATAGCATTACAATAGAAATTGGTAAGGTTATATAATATTGTCTGTCACACTTTAATTGCATGAGCATGTAGTGTTGTGTAGGCAGTAGGCACTGCGCTTCCAGTATCTGACTCTGCTCATCTGTGCTTCCGGTATCCATATGAAACCGTGCTGGTGGTGAGCACTCTGCCACCAAGAGGCTTCAAAATCATATGTCAGTACATGTCACGATATACATGTGTAGTGTGTCTCAAAAGTCCTTGAATGTAACTCGCGCTTCCTCATTACAATTAGGCGTTATCACTCGCATGTCCTCGCTGGATTTATATACTTGGTACTCGCAAAACACACACTCATGCTCACAAACCATGCTTTGAGGTCGCGCTAGCTGATATTTCACGCTTGTGCGCTCACGCTCGCTTTTGGTACGCTAGTGCTCGCATGCTACTTATAGTGCTTATTGTTTTTGTATTGCCACTGCAGAAATAGTCGTGTCATGAGACTGTGTATATTTGTGTCTGTTGTGCGCAATCGCCTAGTTTACAGTGCACTGAATCTATTTTTCAGTGAAAAAATTTCAACAATCCTTTCTCTTTTGTGTCTCTTGACTAGAGTTGGGAGATTTACTGGTATTTTGCTTGTGGACCATGTGTTCCAAATATCATTTACTTTTTCAGCTAGTACCGGTCTATCAATTCCGGATACTCACTGCCACAAACACATAATATTTGTGTTGAAACTCACCTTGGTGGTGGAGATATGAGCGCTTTTGTCTCGCTGTCGGCCACCATTGCCTGAGTCCTCTCTTCAACTTCATTGCCGGTACAGTTCCCATGAAGATTCTGGCCACGGTCTTGATTGCTGTCATTCACTGACGCTTACGTGCTGAAACTCACCCTGCTGGTGAGGTTGTGAGCACTGTAATAATTTCTGGTCTTCCCTTTGGCCATCATTGCGTTGCTGACTCGATCGACGCTAGACCGAGCATAGTCCTCACGTGACATGGTCCTCACGTGACATGATCCTCACCTGACATGTGCGTTAATTGGAATGAGCTGCAATACTTGGCTTGCGCTACCAGCATGTTGCAACCAGGTTGCAGTAATGCATGTGATACGAGGAGTGTGGTTGCCACTCGTAACATTGTTATACAAGTAGCTTCGCTTGCTTCACTCGCTCAGCTACTTCCTCCTCGTTCGCCTTGCTCCCTGATTGCATCCGCTTCAGCTGCTGCTCCCCAATTGTGTCCGCTCCTCTGCTGCTCCCTAACTGCGTCCGTTTCAGCTTCCCAGCCTAGGTTCCAATGCATTCGCAGCTGAGTTCACGGTTCAGTGTACAAAGGTCGCACGTAACTGTGAAGTTTGACGTCTATAAATGTTTGTAACTGGGTCGTACAATGACCACACACAGTGCATGAGCCTTAGAGCTTGGGTAGACAGCATCCAATGCTACATCTCTTGTACTTAATATCGCATGAATATAACCCATTATTTCAGTGAGTTCCACATTAAATGTAAACCTGGGAAGTTACGCTCACTTACTAAGTTACTACACAATGGTATTCTGGAACCACTTTAATTAAATGTGCAGTTTGTACAATAGTATGCTCCACTTCTCTTCCCCAGCTCCAACTGGTCCACCATTGAATTTCATGATCACTCCTGAAGCAAGGCACATGACATTCTCTTGGGCTCCTCCTAACGCCCCAGAGCGCAACGGAATGATCACTGGCTACTCCCTCTTCTGTACTCCTAGCTCCATCCCCTTGCAGCCCTACACACAAGCAGGCACCTTCAGACTGGAGGGGTTCACACCTGCAACCACATACAACTGCTCCGTCTTTGCCCGCAACAGTATAGGAAATGGACCGGTGGTATTCAAGATCATACGTACTCTGGATGATGGTAAGCTTCTCTATTCATTTGCTAGTATAGGTGTCAGTACAACAGTGTACGTAGTTGAAGGTTAGTTATTTCCCTACAGCTCCTGGTACTGCACCACAGAGTGTCATGTTTGAACATCTTCAAGACATCCCTGAGATGGTGTTCTTCTCCTGGCAACCTCCAGTTCAGCGGAATGGAGTCATCACCAGATATGACATTGTCTGCACTCCAACCAGTGGCAGTGGTGAACCTGTGAATGGCACGAGTGATGGTGCCCTCAATGATACAGTGGGGATGTTCACTCCGGCTACTCGGTACAGCTGCACTATCACTGCATCCACCAGTGTAGGGACAGGACCCGGGATCACTGTCACCTGTGAGTTAATCAGACAGACGTTGCTATGTACCACATGACTGACATTAATTTCAGCCAGTAATGAAATGCGACAAAATGTATACGTAGGTATAGCAGAAGTAGGGAAACAAGGTAGGGATGATTGGCTAGCGGAAGCGAGCCAACCTAGTTGTTCGAACGGTACGATTTTTTTGTTTAAGGGCGGCGAAAAACGCAGAAGGTTCACGCTGGTACCATAATATTTGTGCAGCACGCGGTTGGGCCACACCCGACCCAACCGCCAATAAGTTTAAAAAGCGCCCAAGAAGTTGTGTAGATCGTCTGCAAGGCCCGACTAGCCGCAGAGCGTTCGAACTGAGCCGACTGGATGATGAACAGCCTTCAGGATCTGGTGAAACGACTACGGGCCCCGCCCCCCCTACGTCCACCTGACGTCACTCACGTGATGAATCGTACCAGGCCTTCCGCATTTTTCGCCGCCCTTCCGCATCCGTTTATTACTGTCAACGGAAACCGAAGAACGGAAAAAACAGGGTAGGCCTGGGAACGAGGCTATAAAACAGTTCAGTATGCAACAGTATAGCCCATTGCATGTGGAGGTCAGATAACTGGCCCAATAATCTCGCATCACTACAAACAATGAGCTTTCATGGTGACTGAACTTCAGCTTAGGTGACTGAATATGAATTTCAGCTTGAGGGTAAGCTCCTGCCCATTGAGTAGTAACAAGTTTAGGTCACACCTTTCCACTTACATTACCATTCAGTACACCTACATTGTATCTGCCACCAGCACTGCCCAGTGTTTCCAGCACACTTGGCTTACTTTGACCTGTTTTGTTAATTTACGCGTGCAAAGGGTTACAACTACTGGAAATGCATGACATTTGGGGGGGGGTGAGCCTGAGCGAAGAGCACGGAGATAGAGCAGTTGCATGCACATGACTGTCATCAGAAATCACGTGACTGGGCACAGTAAGCCTAGACAATCTCAGGCCACAGAAATCATAATAATTATGACGATCAGACCAATCAACATGCGTGCTGCACAAATATTATGGTCCACCATATACCATGCTCTCAAACAATGCAATTGCAAGCTACATAATTAAATGGCATCGTCAGATGAATGTTTGTTGCCATGCGGTAGCCCCTATAGGTCCACAAGCGGTCTCCATCTTTGTTGTCACCACCGAGGAGGTAGACTCTTCATGGTTCGCCTATTGCTTTAGCCAATGATCAGGTAGGTCCATGAGTGGTCCTCATCCTTGTACAGGCCATCGTCCATCGATAGCGAACATGTATAATAGACCTTTCACGGCACCAAGGAGGTAGTAGCTTGCAATCTGTTTACAAACCAGTCTCAATTTGAAATCCGGCTCTGACATTCCCATGCACTCATGAAGCATTGGTCTCGCTGCAGTAGTACTACTTATGGTTTTTGCATACAGGTTTTCATCACCTGCTCTCCTCCTATCTACAGTGCCATCAACTCCAGAGAATGTGACACTGACCATTAGCCCGACCGGTACTACGTCACCTCAGCTGCTGGTCAGATGGACTATTGACCCTCCAAATGGAGTGATGTTAACTTACACCATATATGTGACCAGGCTGGATGTGGGGAATACAACATTGATCTACACATCCATAATCACTCAGTTGGATATCCCCAGTGATGACCTTGACCCTGGTGACCTTGACGCTGGTGAGCTGGTGTTGGTACACGTCTCAGCCAGTACCAGTGCAGGGGAGGGAGCCAGGAGTCCGGGAGTGATAGGGAGGACAAGAGAAGAACGTAAGTCATCACAGCATGAATGTGAGACTAGCTACTTCCCATGGCAACAGTTAGTTGGGATTGTAAATAGGCCTGAGGCTCAGAATAATTATTGTGCTGATGGAGCAGTAGAGGCAATCTTCACACAGTAATGGGATCTGACAGCTTATACATGCCACACATTCCTCACTGATGAATGTCGTTGATGCCACTCCTCCATGTTCAGCTCCTGGCAGTGTGGGCTGCCCATCACGATGGAGAGATATGCAAAACGCCATCCAGGTTAACTGGACTTCTCCTCAGGATCCCAATGGAATTGTTCTGCGGTATTATCTTGCACTCACAAGCTATGCTGGCAACACTGTTATTGCTACTGCGAGTGTGAATAGCAACAGTACTCTCACCACTGACTTCAATGCAAGACTAGGTGAGTTATGAATTCGATCGTTACTCATTTGCTGTTCATACAAAATATCTTTGTCAAAATTATAAGGGATTTACTGTAGGCGCTCTAATTATGTGTCGCTCAAAAATATTATTTTTGCAACGTAATGCAATAATAGAAATCCAGTCACCAAAACGGCGATGCAAAATTAATTAGAAAACATCTCGCAATATACTAGTGCAGAGTTTGCAAGGCGAGGTGTAAGCAAGGAGCGCATGAGCCGCCGAACGTCGAACATGTTGTAGTCCCTCACGCCTTACAGTCATACCTTATATGGAAGGCCTTTGGGGTACCGCACAAACGCCAATTTGTTTTTACGTAACGGCCTCTTGCCGTATAAGGTAAAATTTTGGGACATGTGAAGGACTACTACTTCGGCTAGGGTGTGTTCGATGCTCCTTCGCCGCCTTTGGCGGCTCATGCACTCCTGATATCGGTCAGGTTGAATTTTCTTCTGCATTTTGTATTGTCCACAGAGGATGGTGTTCCGTACATTGTTCAGGTATTTGCAGAGAACTCAGCTGGCAATGGGACAGTGTGTAATGTCACTGACTTCACTAACGAACTAGGTGAGTGTATGTGGCTGCCTTCTTTCTTCGTCATCCAATATTGAGTGCTGTTATATTGTCTCTCCTATCCTGCCCACAGAACCCCCTGCTCCAAGTGGTGTAAGTGCTGATAGGATCAGTGACACTATGATAAGGGTCATGTGGCAACCTCTGTCTCTTGTGGAGGCACGAGGACACGTCAGGTACCGTGTGATGGTCATATCCACCACTGCCAGCAACCGAAAGAGACAAACCACTCCGGGAGTGAGGATATGCACTTTGATGTCTCAGTGTGAGGTGCCTGCTAATGAGAGTAGTGTACTGGTGGGTGGGCTGGATCCAGACGCAAGCTACTCTGCAACTGTCGATGCCATCAATAGTGACGGTGTAACAGGACCAACGTCTGCCCCTATGATTGTGACTCCAGCAAGTAAGATGAAACAGGATCACTACAGTGATAACTAGTGGGGTGACCCTATTGAACCCATGCACTAGCATACGTTTAGCAAGAACTGCTTTCAGCAAGAAATTTAAGAGAGGCAACTGCCTCGGTTGCCTATACGTATGATGGCTACACCTCTGCAGTAGCAGTTTACAAAGCCAATCTTCAGTATATAGGTAGTAGCAGCAGACTCGGGAAGTGTCTCGTGCTACATGACCAACGTTACGTTGTTGCCGTTCTTTTGATAACTTTTCGATCTCGCAGAATCCTCATGTTTGTGGTGGCACATAATAGTGGAGACTGCCCCTTCCCCCCTAGTTACTGTCTGTGCTGTAGTTTCCTGTGCCTTGACCCCTGCTCTCACTTGAGCTTTGACCTTTAGTATCCATAGTGGCGCTACAGCTGCTCTTATGCTGTTGTTTCCAGCCACGATCCCACATGTTGTACCACATTCTCTGGCTCTACTTGGCCAGGACCTCTGTTTCCCACCACCTGGTCTATTGTTGTGTCTTGGGGGGGTGGGGGGGGAACACCAAAACCTTGTTTCTTTTTGATGATACTACACAAGAAACAAGCACAGTGTACTGTTGTGTCCTATGTACTGTTGTAATTACCTGCTTATTATCCTGTGATTTCTCAGCTCCTAATGGTCCCCCCCAGAGCTTCGTAGTCATTCCCAGAACTGGTGCAAGAAATGTGACATTCTCTTGGTCCCCTCCTGCCCCAACCCTGCGTAATGGGATAATCACTGGCTACTCCCTCTCCTGTGTCGCTGAGGGTGGTGTGGAAAGCACTGTTTCCATGTGGTACAGCCAATCAGGTACCTTTGCACTGGAGGGGTTTGCACCAGCCACCACATACAACTGCTCCATTTCTGCTAGCAACAGTCGAGGAAGTGGACCAGTGACCTATGTAGTGGTCACAACAATGGATGATGGTAAGCATGTTGAAACCATGTAGTTTGTACTAGTAATCATGTTGATTGGATTAAGTATATTTTCTATAGCAATGTTGTTCCAGTTACGGTTGAGTGGTCTGCCAACCTGCCAGGAATGGGTGGTAAGCAGAGAGGTTTGATGGCGCTGTGCTATGGCCAATTATGATCTGATTATTTCTGTAGGTTGTTGCTACAAGTGCCAAACTAGATGACATCACCAGCGCAGTGGTTCAGAATACCGAACAACTCTGTCAGTGTAGATTCAGTGCAGAGCACATCACAGGAGATGCATTTCAATGTTTTGCAAATTCAGAGCAGCAGGTGACATTTCGAGCAAGGCTGCATGGAACTGCCCAGGCCACCAGCTCACAGCTGTTGACAAACTTAGAGACTTGGGTTGCCCAGGTGGACTCTACCATTGCTGTACAAGGTGTACGCCTGGATGTGGACAACAGCTGTCCCCTAGCAATCAACAGTTTTGGTGATCCAGAATGCGCCGAGGATGTCACCTTGACTACTGAGCCAGCACAGTTGGATAGCAGTGGAGCCATTGTTGGTGGAGTAGTTCCTGTGCTAGTAGTGATCATATTAGCAGTGACTCTCGTAGTGATTGCCATCCTTGTGACAAAGAATCGTAGAGCTGGATTCTCCATTGATCAGGATAAGGAGTAAGAATACTTTTAGAAACATCAAGTTTTGCAAGCAGCAGTTCAAGTTTGTATGTCCCGTTATCTGAGCAGCTACAGGCTCAGGTAGCTCATCCAGTTAGTCTGTATTATACTCTACTCTACCAGCAATTGTACATTGACTGCTTCGTTTCACTGCATTGTATAGGAATGAACCAAGTGGTACAACAGGCATCATCACAACGCACGAGATGCACGGGATTTCTACTACTCCGTGTCCTGCGTATGTGTATACCTCACCGCAGGAAAGTGGAAGAGTGGAGGAACATGTGTATGAATCAATTTGAAGTATATACTCATTAATATTAGACGGTTCCCTGCAAGTATTGCACATAATATACATCATTTTTATAGGAGTGTTTGTGTAGTTTACGGCGTGTAATTGTTGTACAGTAGTGCATTTCTAACTCTAATAGTATAGGGCTAGTTGTGCTTCTATTAGTTGTAGAGTCCTGTTTAGGTCAGTAAGTTATTCTATCCTGTTTGTATTACTATAATAGTGTTTGTGTCGTGAATGTAGGTACTTTTTACCTTCAACTCTCTGCGGCCGTATCACCTGGATGGAACCTGCAATCAAAGAGGGAATGTGACATAATAAATTATTCAGTGCAGAGAAAAGGGGGGTTCAGGCAGGAAGAGTTACCGACCAACATAACCAGTGGCATGTCAACTCATCACGCACAAATCCAAACTCCATGGTGAATATAATATAGCCAGTTGTGTAGCTATAATCTTACTCCATTGTAAAGGTACATTCTTGGACCAACACCATATGCAGGACCAGCACCACTTCCTTGTTATTAGCAACAACCCAAAAATACATAGATAATGAATTTCATTATTATGAATTTCATTTTTGGGCTGCAAAAACCTAAAATACTCCTCCCCCGGCCCCGGTGTCATGGGGAATTTGGCAGCCCCGATTTATGGCACCCCCATGCTAGGGAAATTGGAACCCCCAAGCAAAATACGGTGTATACAGCTGAACGTATACCAGTGAATCAAAGCTAGGCATTGCTGAACCTATAGTGACCTTATCAGAAGATGTCAGTCATGGAAAATGTATTTAAAGAAGCTTGCAAAGCGCTACTAGTCACAAGGATGGCGGAGATCGAACTTGGAACGGCGGACGGTTCGGATGAGATCAAGGTCTACGATGAAGCGCTAGACTAGCCAGCAGAAGAAACCCTCGAATATATACTTTATTCCATTGTGTAAAAACATACTGAAACATTGTGTAATAAATAGACTATAATATCTGCATACTGAAACAATTCATTTTTCAATAGTAATTCTAATAAATCAGTTGATGAAAATTTGCATGGGGTGCCATATTCCTTAGGGAATGTGACACCCCATTTGTCTACTTGAAAAGTTTACACGGGTGCCATATTCACTAGGGAATATGACACCCCCTTGATGATCGAGAGGGTGCCAACCAGTAAAGTTTAACAATAATTTCTTGCAATCGCTAGCCTACTATCATCAAAGTGGATATTGGTCCGGCAGGAAGTAGGGCAATGGGTTAGGGTATATTATGGCAGGGCCGGTTCCAGATGCGTGCGCGTTTCCAGTACCTAGACCTAAAGTATGACATTGTACTTCCTGCCGGACCAATATCCACGTCGTACTATACATCAGTATGTCTACTTGACACTGATGAAAAATTTGCATGGGGTGCCATATTCCCTACGGAATAATGCGTGAGGGTGCTGGGGTGCCAAAATCCCTGAGGGGGTACCAATATCCCTAGGGAATTTGGCATGGGGGTGCCAAATTCTCGGGGGTGCCAAATTCTCGGGGGTGCCAAATTCTCGGGGGTGCCAGATTCCCTATGACACTGGCCCCGGCGAATTTTTTTTTTGGACGTACTTTCGACTTAGTCTCTGGCAGATCCACCAACTACGCATGCGCAGATTAGTACGACACACCCCCATAAGCACATGGTGGGGCAAAGTATACACACAGGACTGTCCTGAGAAGGAAAGCAGAGAAGGAACGCTGAACAACTGCTGATAAAGCTGTAAACAGAAGCGATGAAGCTGTCATGAGGTACAGAGATGGATATAATATTATTACATGGATTTCCCGCCATTTCTGTTCCAAAGTACTACATTTTTCAGGGTTCAAATCACTCTATCGACTGGTAGTTGAGTCCGGTAGTTATGTCTGCATTCGCTGATATTCTCAGTGATGCTGCATATTATATTGTGCTCAGTAGTCTAACAAGCTAGCCCTTCGCTTTCTCCAGCGCGCGATCGCTTTCAGTATGCGTGCGCGGAGAAGGAAGGTCTAGAAACTTTGGACCACTTTACTCGGTACGAAAGAATGCAATTAAGCTTACATCATGTCCGTTTACGTCATAATATTCCAATTAGTGCAACTGCAGTCAGTCGATTCCGGCCCGCTAACCTCGTTGGCTGTTTGTACGTCTGTCTGTTTGGTCGTTGTGCAGGAGAACAGCAATCGCAGGCAACTTCAGACAGTCCTCAACGCTTGTACTGAGCGATTTGAAAGATCACCACGTGACAGCTGCAATCTGATTGGCTCTACCCGATTTCGAGTAGAGCCCAAGCAAAGTGGTCCAAAGTTTCTAGACCCTCCTTTTCCCCGTGCGGTCGCGTGAGTCGATCCGTGCTGGGGAAAATTTGAGGGGCTAGCCCGCTAGACTATTAATGTGCTCAGTATACAATAATGTAGTTGAAGTATAGTCTCGGTCACCACACTCGCGCACAGCGGAGGAATCTGGTCGACTGCCCATATACGACTTGTTCTGAGGTGGCTGATAAGTAGCTGTGAACCACAGTGCTTCCATATACGGTGTTTTTTCCCAGGCGTTAAGTACACTACCCGCAAGCAGATTACTAACGTATAGAGAAGTGCTGTGGTTTCCACCTGTTTAGTGTCAGAACAAGTCGTATGTCGTCGACTAGCCTCGGGGGGAAGGCCTGGTATACACTGTTTGCGCATGCATTTAATTTCCCCCAAAATCTTGGGTATCTCGGTATTCTTCCATGAAACGATGACGTCTACGTTTACATTCCTAGAAGAACCGCAACGAAGAGTAGTAATCATGGCATGCAAAAGTTCCGGTGGTAGTAGTTTCTCTGAGGCTCTTTCCTATGCTTTGCGAAGGCTGAAAATGACACGGATTACTGTGAAAGAAGAGCAGCGCTCCTCCATGAGAGCTGTGTACGAAGGCAGCGACGTGTTCGTGTGGCTAGCTACCTACTGGCTATGGCAAGAGCCTGTGCTACCAAGCGCTCCTTTTCCTCATGGACTAGCTACAAGAAGGGACTTGTAGACAGTGGAAAGAGCTGTGGTGTGCTTGTTGTGAGCCCTTTGATCGCTCTCGTGCACGCGTACGCGGGTGTGTTTACGCAAATGTCATTGGTTAAACCCAACCCATTCGCAAACGTCGACCAAACTCCTCTGCCGTGAGCGAAAGTCTGGTACCAGACTAAGCTAATTATGTAAGTCGCCTGAAGTCTGTACTGTATTTGGGATGCATTATTTGAAAGTGCAGAGCAGCCTTCTCCCCCGCTCCTCCCATGGAGAACTTGAATCGTAGAACCAACGAAATTACTGTGTATGTGATCTTGTCACACTGCCACTCCCTCTCGTCGGTGCTAAAGCACCCCACCTATAGCTAATAGTAAAAAGTTGGAGGGGGGTGATGGCGAATCCACATGCATAGTTGTGCATGCCTCAGGGATGTCGATATACTGTGCAAATGTATCACAACCTATGTGGGGCACCCCTTTCAGAACGTTATACTCCATTCTAGCTGATTCATTTTCTCATGAATTTCGTCTTTACACAGATGGCTTGTTGACTGGCACCAATCTACTAGCTACCTGGAGTACGACGTAAAGCAGCAAGCAGCGTTTTGGCCAGTGTGGGTGGCTGAAGAAATTGAAGATGCATACAGGACTGTTTGCAAACACTTTGATTGAGCCCATAATGTGTACATGAGCATGGTAGTAGCTGTATACTGATGCAGTACAAAAAACTAAATAGACAAATGAATGGCTAAGGTAGTTGAGGGGTTCCAAGTTTAGTTTGGGGTCCAGGCCAAGTTCATGGGGACTCAGCAAACACCAGCTCCTTCTGTCTCTGCTACCAAACACTCGTCCGCTCCAAGCTCCTTGTGCTGCACGTTCAAATTGCAAATTTGTGGGTGTGGTTAGGGTTGGGTTACGGTTTAGCGCATGCGTAGTTGATGGATCTGCCAGAGACTAAGTCGAAAGTACGTCCAAAAAAAAATTCGCCCGGCCCCGAGACTGCGTGGTCTGTGACATCACTGACATCATAGCTATACCTCCGGATATAATTATGCAATTTATTAGTCACGCCTCATTCTCGGGCCTGGAAACGAGGCTATTGTGTTTATGTATTTATAACAAGCGTAGGGTCCTGTGAGGATTGTCATTGTCTGCTGCTGTCGCTGATCACCACTGCTAGAGAGAACGACTCGAATGCTCCATCATTGGCTACAAGGGTGAGGAAGTATTCTGCATGGTCTTAGAGCAGTAGACAAGTGCACGTGTCATACAATGTTAATTTCAGAGGTATATAGCTTCGGTCCCGCGTGCGCGTATTATTGAATACCTACTCAACTGCCATGACTAGACTTCCTATCTAAAATTACTGGATGTGTTTTTGCAAAAAATTGAACAGCAATCTCTACTGATAAGCATGAAAGCTGCCTGAAATGGAATTTGATATGTGAACTGCAGTCTTGAAGGTTTGTTCTGCATGATAGTCGTGTTGCACACTCTGCACAGTAGATTATCAATCATTGGGCACCACGAATCCTTGGATGCTCCATCAAAAGAAGGAACGCTAGCCACACACTTGCTCAAAGCTGTAGTAGGGATTGGCAATTGATTAATGGAGACTATAGCTGCAGCATTTCCTGTCCGAAAAACTCAATGATTTGGCAGGTACCATTCGTTGCTGTTATCTTGTAACCTCGCACATCAGAGTTATTTTTATCTGCTGTGAATTTCTCCCTGAAGTTTTGTGTTAAGTAGTGTAATGATAGATGCATGGACTTACCGTATAGCGGGAAAGTTTAATTTGGCAGTTTGGTGGATTACCAGTGCACTGCCAAATTAAATTCTGCCAATAGGGCATAGGGCATGGGCGGGGTCTCGTAGCAACGCTGCAGTATGCATGGCGATTCCAAACCACCTTGACGTTCCAAACGAGCCATTCCGCCAAATTTAATTCACGCCAAATTTTCCGGCCATATGGCATTGTAATATCTCCAGCATGTGTCTTCCTGCCTGCATGTTGTCTCTGTCTATGGAAGTTCAGTTCAGTTCAGTTCATTTTGATTTGATAACCCTGGAATGCCGCATCTCCAATACAGAAGGTTTTCATGCAGGTCCTGGGCCCCATTAACGGGGGATGGTGATGCCATCATCACTGAACTCGCTTGAGTTACCATAAATGGCATTGCTCAAACTTGTTTTTCTGGAAGGGCAAAGGGCAAATTCCTTTTTTTCAAGGCGAAACCACCCTTCAACAGAAAAACCAAGGGCTTTAGTGGGATTCGAACTCAGGACAGAGCCTGAGTTGCACACTGGAGACTCTCACTCCACCAGTACACCACCGCGCACCCTATAAAGTACATGCGCGCAGGTAGTACATGTTTCTTAGCATCGTTCCGGTGAGGCAACCTAGGGAGTGAAAGGTGGCCTAGTATATATCATTCGTACATGTGTGAACAGCTCTGCTGTATTTGATCTTGGGGTTAGCCCTAATACTTAACATTGCATATCTGCAACGTGGGACTTTCAGCTTCATGATGTCACATTTGGATGTCCTTTGGACCTAGGTTCTGCGTGAACAGAAAGGGCAGGACAGGGGGAGGTGGGTGGGTGCACCTGAAGGGTGCAAATAGCATGGCTGTGTCTGGGCTCCGCGTAGAAAGGTCTTGGTTGGTACTGGGAGGGCCATTCCATCGTTTTTGGCATAAATGGACTTAGAAAGTAGCCATCTTGCCTTGTAGGGCCTTCATTTCCAGCATTCATGGCTCGTTTTTCAGCTACGTTAGGTTACCATTTCTCGGGAGACATGATTGCAATTTCATTATTTTGGTGGGTGTGGTTAAGTCACGTATATGCTTGGTATAGCTGTGAAGTTACCTGAGGGAGCAGTTTTGAGCCCAGCAACACCAGGGAACAGAAATTAGGGTACGTATGTTTAAGTGCTAGAGACTGAAAATAACTTTGAGAGAAACTTGGGCCCTAAAGAGTTTTAACAGCTACCTACAGTGATACTTGACATGAGATAAATTTGGTTTGAGTAATTGGTTTTCGATGTGTGGTATATTACGAGGTGCTCACTCTGGCTTGGCCCACATATTCATACCTCCTCAGCTCAGCTTCTTAATTCTCAAATTGAATCACGTACTTTTGAACTCAGTAGGCAGCAGTTACCTGGCTTTTTGCTGATAGTATAAATTACTTGTCAAATACCCATCTAATCAGATTTCTGTACTGTTATCATAAATCCATTAGCTATCTTTTGTTGTGATAGCTGCTTCAGGCAGGATGACAACCAGGGAGACATTTCAGTTAAGTCTATTTTTGGCAACATACTGCTCTGTGTAGGCAGAGCCAATCATTCATATGGTGTCCAATGATTGATGGCTCTAACTTTGCTCTGTAACTGCCAGTCCACATGTTATCATGAGAGGTCCAAAGTTACGTAAAAGCCTGTTGCATCTTGAAGGCTGTGATTGATCCAGCTCTTAACCCTTTAAGCCCCATTGACGTCTATAGGTGTCATTTAGACCCTATGCACTTGTAGGGCTTCTCGCCAGTCCAAAAAGAGACCAAAAAGTCTTCAGAGGGCCTAGGGACGACTTTAAGGCACGAACTCAAAAATTTGGTCAGATTTCGGCACGCCTCCCCCACTAAACGTACAAGCGGGGGGGGTTTCGAAGGGGGGGCGGCAGCCCCCCCTTCGGCCTGTGGTGGGCGTTTTTTGATTTTAATGAGATTCATTGACCCGAGAATTTTTGATTCTAATGATATTCATAGACCCCACCCAGGGCCTCAAGAAAACCTGCAAATTGGTGGTGTAAGGTGTGCCATCAGTCAGATCTGGCCCAAGTTTAGGGAAATGCTGGGCGAAAATCCGGCTGACATCCACCTTTGACCTCCGATTGCTGGCCTTGTGGGGGGTCATGAATATCATTAACGGTATTGCCAGAGGGGTCTCTCCATGTGTGCGGGCCCCACCAAGTTTGGCCGCTGAGGAGCGAATGCTGTGGGAGAGGAGTACCTACGAAAGTGGTGTGCGCTGAATGCATGAAAATGTGTTGTCTTGGTGGGAAGAATTCGGTGGTTAAAGGGTTAAGCTCTACTACTGGATGTACGTACATGCGAGAATTAGAGTGAAAGTACTGCTTGTAACACAAAGGCACAAGCTTGCAAAGGTACCACACTTACCTATAAGCTATTTCACTGGCCGCAAGGGTGGTACCACAGGCTGGCCTCACTGGCCAATCCTTCTGTCTCTGCTGAACCAGGAGGGTTGGCCTAGACACCCTGGTAAGAGATCGTGCCCTAGTGAAGACAAATGTTTTTCAAGTGGCAACCACACTACTGGTAGCCAGTGCTACTTGCCGGTAGTGTACTATAGCTTGTTCCAATTAGTGCACATGTCATGTGACGACCAAGCTCAGTCAGAATGCCGGCCGGCCGAAAGCAACTGCACTCACAGCATCAACAGCACGGTGAGTTTTGGCATAATAAGCATCAGCGAACGACTGTGATTATAATTGTGTGGTCGGAATCTCTGTGGGCCTTTCGTAGTCTGGGCTGTACTGGCGACAAGCGTTGAAGAGAGCGATCAAGCAATGGCTTCCGGCGGAAAGACAAAAAGCACACCAAGGTGACTTTCAGCATTTGCCGGTTCTATTCGTTTGTGTGAGTGCATGGTAGCAATGACAATGGTGTAGTCAGAGTCTTTGTAGGCCATTCGCAACATTAATCATTTACGTGGCACAATTTTTCCCCCTACCAGTGGTGTAACTTTCTTTGAAGCAATTGCTATGAGATACAGATGGACAGTGGAAGTGTGTCACTGTGTGTATGTCAATAACATCCACTACCACCATCTGGGCAGTATGACGTGGCAAACAGTGTATGGCACGCCATCCGTAACAAAAATTAGATAAACTGGGAAGCTGACATGATGTTTATTTGCCGACATGTTACGTTTATTTGCTGACGTCGTGACTTGTTTGCCGACGTAGAATTTCTTTTTTGCCGAAGTTGACGTCTTATTTGCCGGCGTTAAAAATCTTATTTGCTGACGTAGCCGCTTCTTATTTGCTGACGTAGGCTTCTTATCTGCCGACGTATACTTCTTTTTGCCAATGTAGAATTTCTATTTGCCGACGTGGCTTATTTTGTAGTACCGGTCAGAATCTGAAGTACGGCAAACAAGGGATCGGCGTCGGCAGATAAGAAGTCTAGCTATGTCGGCATATAAGAAATCAACGTCCGCAGATAAGAAGTCTACGTCGAAGCGGCTACGTCAGCAAATAAACGTTCACGACGGCAATTAAGAATTCCACGCCAGCAAATAAATGTTGCACGTCGGCAAATAAATATTATGTCAGCTTCCCAGTTTACCTATTTTTGTTACAGAAGGCGTGCCATAAACAGTGTGGTACCAGACTCCGGGGAGGGGGAGTCTGACACAGTTGCATACAGAGAGCCATTATGGGCTACAGCTTGCATGAGGATTCCTAAGTGCCAATTAAGGGTAACTGTGAAAGGCGGAACGCGGAACGGAACGCGGAACGGAAGTAAAATGCGGGCCGCGCGCTATCATCACTTGCACTGTACACGCAGGGTGTCTTTATTCACTGGACTGGACTGGACTCACCCAAAAATCTGTTTTTCAGTGTAGGACAGAAGCTAAGCATACTTATTTATTCACTAAAGTTGCTTGCATAGCCTGCTTTCGTGTCTTTCCTCGAGTCGGTAGAGGTCAGAGGTCACGTGCATATTTACAGGTACCCGCCAATTAAAGGTGTTGCGGAGGCTCTCAAGGAGGTGCTAGATTAATAATTGAGTTACTATCAATTCACTGTCTCAGCACTTAGCCACCTGTGACACGTCACAACCCAATTACATAGCAATCAACCAATCAGATTCATGCCACCGAAATTCTGGCGGACTGCAAATTGCTATGTATGCAACACTACCAGACTCCCCCTCCCCCTTTGGGTATGGGAGTCTGGTACGGAGATGGAAACAGTGTGGTTAACATGTACATAGGCTGTGTAAATTCTGTGGGAGCATGCAGCTGCTACTATATACTTCACCACTGATTGGACTACGACTGGGAGATGGTGGTAATTGATACCATATGGCAGTTGCACACTCTTATGAACTCTTGCAATAACAGTAGGCACTATGGACTCAGAGGTTTAGTTTGTCTTTTGTCATTCTGTCTGAATTCTTTGTCGTAACATAGCAACTCTGAATGTTTGTAATAGACTAGGCCGAGCTAGTGCGCTCGATTTGACAATAGATCGACTACTCCAAAGATTAATAACTGTTCACTTGCTGAGAGAATAATAAGGCACCAAACGCACTCCACTTAAATACTTACAAAAACCAAAATGATCTAACAGTACAATCTTGCACAACATCCTCAACACAAGTAAGCAGGAAAACCATACAGAAAATATTAGATATTCAACTGAAAAGACATGATCTAGGTGATACATCAGGTGAGTACAAAAATGAAGGAAATTAAACTGCCGATCAACCATGTGAGCCCTAGCCTACTACAACACTGAAAGAACAGGAAAGGCCTAGCTAAATGGTAAAAAGAGGTGTTAACGAAAACATTCATGTCAGCACAAAAACCACTACATCCTGTGACCAAAATATAACCAAATAAGAGCATGCAGGAACGCAACCTATATAACCTATCCAATGAAATAACCAGTCCATTACACCCCTCCCCCCTTCTCCAGTGGTAAACGAGTTAGTTTACCGTGGCTCTGGAAAGAGCATCAGCATTTGCATTCGCCTTCCCTGCACGATAAGTAACTTTAAACTGATACGGCTGCAAAGCTAAACTCCACCGTGTAAGTCGTGCGTTGTTTTCCTTGAGATGGTCCAACCAAATGAGAGCACGGTGATCAGTTTGTATCGTGAATGGCCGCCCAAGTAAATACACCCGGAATGCTTGAGCCCCAAGCTTAATGGCTAGGCATTCCTTCTCCACAGTTGAATAGCGCTGTTCTCTTGGGAGAAATTTCCTGCTGAAGTAGCCCACTGGGTGGTCATTTCCATCAGCATCCTCCTGACTAAGAACGGCCACAATTCCACGATCTGATGCGTCTGTTTGGAGTAGAAAGGGCTTATCAAAGTCAGGACTGTGTAGCACTGGTGCACTACATAGTTGCTTCTTCAGATGTTGGAAGGCCTGTTCACAGTCGTCACTCCACTGGATCTTTGTAGGCAATGACTTTCTAGTGAAATCAGTGAGTGGGGCAGACATGGAAGCATAATTGGGTATGAACCTCCTATTACACTCCTGGTATAGGAAAAATTGTGCCGCGTAATCTAAATAATCTAAATAATAAACGTTAGACTACTTCCGAATGGCCTACAAAGATTCTGACTACACTGTCGTGATCGCTATGATGCAGTGACACAAAATCAAAATAATTGTGCTGTAACTCACCTTGGTGGCAGAGATACAAGCGCTTTTGTCATACCGTCGGCCGCGAGTCGATCGCTGTCTTCGACGTTGGTTGCCAGTACTGTCTTATGAAGGCCCCACAAAGATTCTGACCACACAGCCGTGATAGCTATCGTTGAATGACGCTTACATGCCGAAACTCACCGTGCTGGCGAAGTTGTTAGCACTGTAATAAGCTCTTGTCTTACTTTTGGACGCCATTGCTGACTCGACATATCGCATATCGATCGACGACTGAGCAAGGTCCTCACGTGACATGTGCGTTAATTGGAATGAACTGCAATACCGTACGATTGCGCGTCCAGCGAGTTGCAACCGTTTCCAACGCGGCTACCAGGAGTGCGGTTGCCCCTCGTAACTAGAGGCAAAAAATTTTCTCTGAAAAATTAAAAAGGATTTAGTGATGGCCTGTCACATTTGGAATTATTCCACCTCTCGAAAAAGCTAAGAAACAAGGAGAAATGCCATTAACCAGGCTCAGTCCCATCCCATTATAAAATGTAGAATTTAGGGACGGGATGGGACTGAGCCGGGTTAATGGCATTTCTCCTTGTTTCTTAGCTTTTTCGAGAGGTGGAATAATTCCAAATGTGACAGGCCATCACTAAATCCTTTTTCATTTTACAGAGAAAAATTTTTGCCTCTAGTTTGTGCACTTTTTCAAGCGCATGAATTAGTCATGTTACATGCAATGTCACCGTAAGGGTACGGGGGTAGCTGCTGGATGTATGCCCTGATGTCAGATTTTCAGAGAACGCGATAGCGTTCTCTATTTAGGGATGGCCAAGGAAATTTCGAATTTACCATAGGATACACTAGCAGGAAAACAGCTAAAGAAGCTACAAAGGCCCAAACCAAGCATGCAGACAGAATGACACTGCCTAGCAGTTCACAAAAACACTCTTAAACGTACCTGAGAGTACGCGGGAGTCGAGAGACAAGTCGCTGTAAAATTCCGATTTCGTCATCTTCTTTCTTCTTTCTTCTTCTTTCTTCTTCTTCTTCTTCTTCTTCTTCTTTCTCATAGTCAAGCATAGCTCACCAACGGAAGGAGTCCTTGAGCTCATTTAAGCACAGAACAACACCGCTTTCTCCGCAGTAGAGTCTTTGAGCCCTTTTGTCTGCGAACTGGCAAGAACAGCAGTTTTGGCTAGCTACCATTCGACGAAATTGTACTGTAGCACGACGCCATTTTGAGGCAGCCAGAGGTCACGCGTTCCGCCAATTGCGCATGCGCATTTCACATGCAAGCGCATGTTGTGTTCTTTTTGCTTGTGATAGCTGCGTTTGAGACACTTACTGAATCCTTGTCAATCCGTCATCTGGTGGCTCACTACGGCTGAGAGGAATTTCTACCAACCTGTTCTTGTCAAGATCTATCGTGGCTGTGCCATCATGGGGGCGTGGCTTTGTTTTTCATGACGTAGCTACAGTGCAGAACAAGACTTTGTACTTGTACCAATACTGACCAGAACTGTGAGTGAGGCTGGAGTTATAAGCTATTATATGGAGCCATTGCATGTACGTGACCTATAATTATTATGACTGCCATCAAGCTCTCTGATCTGATGAAGGGTGAATGCCCACCACCTCCCAAAGACTTGTAGCTAGCTAGCTGATGACAAGAGCAACATGCGTAGAACAATATTATTAATGGAAGCAACAAAGCCTGCTCAATGCCCAGCAGAAGGTCCACATCCATCACTGCCATCATGAGAGACTGTCATAGCTTTCCTTTGCTGACATGGTGATTAGGTACATGTTAGCAACACCTATAAGCTACGCATTTCATGCGCTCAAAAAAGTGCACAAACTAGGGGCAAAAAATTTTTCCACAAAAATTCCAGGGGATTTAGTGATGGCCTGTCACATTCCATCACCTCCTGAAAAACCTAAGAAACAAGAGGAAATGCCATTAACCAGCCTCAGTCCCATCCCATCCCTAAATTCTACTTTTTTTATAAATGGGATGGGACTGAGGCTGGTTAATGGCATTTCTTCTTGTTTCTTAGGTTTTTCATGAGGTGCATGGAATGTGACAGGCCATCACTAAATCCCCTGGAATTTTTGTGGAAAATTTTTTTGCCCCTAGTAAGATATTGTGTTGCCATGTTAGCCTCGTTCCTAGGTTCGAGCCTGAGACTACAGGCCATGTCAACAAAGCAAAGCTGCAACAGTCTCTCTTGATGGACGTGGACCTTCCACTGGGCACTGAGCAGGCTTTGATGCTTCATTCTGTTTATATTATTCCATTGTCATGAATGTTCAGTGTTGTCTTTGCGGGGCGGACATGGGGGTGGGGCTCACCCTTCATCAGATCAGAGAGCTCGATGGCAGTCATGTAGGTCATGTGCTTGCAATGGCTCCAAGTACGTTCAAAACTCTCCTCACAGTGTTGGTCAGACGTTCTGCACTGTACGTCATGAAAACAAAGCCACGCCTCCATGATGGCAGAGTCACGATATAGATCTTGACAAGAACAGGTTGGTAGAAATTCCTCATAGCGGTAGGAACCACCAGACGACGGATTCACAAGGATTCTGTTAGTGTACCAAACGCAGCCATCACAAGCAAAAAGAACACAAAATGCGCTTGCATTTGGATTGCGCATGCGCAATTGGCGAACGCGTGACCTCATTGCCTCAAAATGGCGTCGTGCTAGAATGCCATCGGATCGTAGCTAGCTATAACTGCTGGTCTTGCCAGTTTGCAGACAAAAGTGGTCATAGCGAGTGCTACGGCGATAGCGGTGTTGTCCTGTGCGTAAATTAGCTGAAGAAGTGGTTTAGTTGGTAAGCTATCGTTACGCAAAGTATTGTATGAGAATGAAAGAAGAAGATGACGAAATCGGACTTTTCTCCGCGACTTGTTCATCGACTCCCGCGTACTCTAGGGTACGTTTGTAAGTGTTTTTGTGAACTGCTAGGCAGTATCATTCTATCTGCATGCTTGGTTTGAGGGGTTGTATCTTCGTTGGCCGTTATCCTGCTCAGTATGGTAAAATCGAAATTTCCTTGGCCATCCCTAAAATAGAGAACGCTACCGCGTTCTCTGATATCCAGCCAATCCAAGAAACACCCTCGCTTCTTTGTCTGCGGGGTCGGAAAAGATTCCATGGCCTCCATCTTCCGGGGTTCCGGTCGTACTGTTCCATCCCCTACAACATGCCCTAGGTACACGCAACGATTGGCCCCAAACTGACACTTCTTTGGCTTAGCTGTGAGTCCTGCCTCTCGCAGTCTCTGGAAAACCACACGGAGATGAGCCAAATGCTCCTCCCACGTTTCACTGTATACTATCAGGTCATCCAAGCATTGCAAGCCGCTGTGAACTCCAGACCACGAACAACACTATCCATCAACCTCTGGAAAGTTGCTGGGGCTCCTTGTAATCCAAAGGGCATGACGTTGAACTGGAACAGCCCATACGGTGTCGCAAATGCAGTCTTCGCACGAGCTTGCTGGGCCACGGGTACTTGCAAGTATCCTCATGTCAGATCCAAAGTCGAGATATACCCTGCCTTCCCCAAACGGTCGATCAAATCATCGATGCGGGGCATAGGGTATGCATCTGTTTCTGACACCTCATTGAGTCGTCGGTAGTCCACACAAAGTCTTAGGGAACCGTCCTTCTTTTTCACCAGGACGATCGGAGCACTCCACTCACTCGATGATGGCTCAATGATTCCCTGCTTCAGCATCTCATCCAGTTCCTGTTTCACTGTATCACGATACGCGTGTGGCAATCGATATGGGGGTAATCGTACAGGACGAGCTCCACCAGTCTCAATCCTGTGCTCAGCTCTATCAGTCCTCCCTGGGGTGTTCCTCATGACATCCCGAAAGTCGGTGAGAAGCTGGTCCAGATCAGCATGCTGTTCAGCTGACAACTGTTCTCCGACACTTGGCTTCTCAGGTTCCCCATCTGGCTGGCCATCCCAGACTGATATTCCCTCGTCTTCAATGTCTGCTACTTCCTCTGAATACCCTACAACCTCTGGGGTATTGAACTTCCGCAACATGTTCACGTGGAAGATTCGTCGCCTCTTCCTGCGTCGTGCATCTCGATCTGATAATTGACCCGACCTACTCATTTCCGCACTTCACATGGCCCCTGCCAGCGAGCCAATAGTTTGTTTGCTGACGTGGGCAACAGCACCAACACTTGATCGCCCTCCTGAAACTCCCGATGACGAGCCTTCTGATCATAACAGTGCTTCTGTCGACCTTGTGCTTGCGTCATATTCTCCTTCACCAGGTCCACCATCTTGCTCATCTTTTCTCTCATGGCAATGACATGAGACACCACACTCTCATCACTCCGTTCTCCCACACTCCATGCCTCCTTGAGAACATCCAGGGGTCCTCGGATGGATCTGCCGTACAACAACTCGAAAGGAGAAAACCCCGTGGATGCTTGAGGGACTTCACGGTAAGCGAAGAGTAGATATGGAATGACCTAATCCCAGTCCTTTCCCTCTTCCATGGCCGTCTTCCGAAGCATTGACTTGAGAGTCTTGTTAAAGTGCTCTACAAGTCCGTCGGTCAGGGGGTGATATGGAGTTGTCCGGATCGGTTGTACATGCAGCAAAAGATAGATCTCTTTGAGAAGTTGTGAGGTGAAGTTGGAGCCCTGATCTGTGAGAATTTCCTTGGGCACCCCAACCCGAGAGAAAAGTACCACCAGCTCCTCTGCAACATGTTCGGCGTCTATGGATCTGAGAGGCACGGCTTCTGGGTATCTGGTGGCGTAGTCACACACCACTAGTATGTAGCACTTCCCCGAACGACTCCTGGGCAGAGGTCCCACAATGTCCATCGCAATCCTCTGAAATGGTTCCTCCATTATAGGCAGTGGTATGAGCGGTGCACATTGGGTCTTGCAATATGCCGTTTTCTGGCAATCTTCGCAGGTTCAACAGAGCTCCGCCACATCTCTGTATAGCGTCGGCCAGTAGAACCTCTGCAAGATCCGGTGAGCGGTCTTGTCCTTGTCAAGGTGACCTGCAAGGGGGATAGTGTGTGCAATGTGGAAAACTGTTCTGCGGCACTCCTGTGGTAGCACCAGTTGTTCCACTGCCATCTCCTCTGTGTTGTGGCCTGGTGGCGTCTATAGATCAAACCATCCCGCTTGAAGAAACCACCTCCTGCTGTACTGGGTGTCCCCTCAGCTGCCTCTCTTACTGCAACCAGTGTCTCGTCTGCTCTCTGCATCTCGGCCAACTCCTCACTCGACAACTCCAGTGTATGCCGCCCAACTGTCCACCCTCTGCAGCTGCCTCTGGTCCCTGGGCATGCTGTCTCCTTTCAACACGCTTCTGTGTCCTTGTCAGCTTCCGTTTTTCCCTACTCGCAACAAAAATGTCATCATCAAAGTCATGTATGGCCAGACTCTCACTCTGATCCTGGTTGGGTGTCTGCACCTCTCCGGATACCTCTGTAGGCATGGACTCTTGCCCAGCATCTTCTCCATCCGAGTCCACCTCCACCACTGGCTTCACCTGTCCTCCTGACTCCAATTCCTTCCGGTGTTGGGTAGCTTCCACTATCTCCTGCTTCTTGGCTTGGGCCCGGGTCATGACCACCAACGCCTCATCCTTCTGCTGTGGCCCCTTCAGAGTTTCACTCCCCAACAGCTCACTCAGCTCTGCAACATCTGTCCCCAACAGGACTGACATGGGTAGGGTGTCCGATACTGCCGCTTCTACTTGGATCCTCCGTCCACTGACTTCCATCTGCACCTCTGCCAGGGGGAATAGCACAGTGTCCCCATGTGCACAACGTATTGTCACCGCGTCTCCTTCCCGCATTTTCTTGTCCGGCACCAAGTCCTTCCGTACGAGAGTCCGGGAACACCCTGTGTCCAGCAATATGTCACCAACATACCGCCCCTCAACAACTCCATGTCTGTGCACTCCCTGCTCCTGTGGGCGCCTTCCCCGGACTCCACAAAATAGTGCATTGCTCGGGCATCTTGTCGAGACATGCCCCTTTTGTCCACAGTTAAAGCATGTCACCTCATACCTAGGCCTCTCCTGACTTGGTTGGTCCCCCCTAGAATTTGCCGTTCCTTGGTTGGTCCCCCCTAGAATTTGCCGCTCCTTTGGCCATTGGCAACTGTACATGAGACTTTTTGTCCTCTCAAATCTGCCTCCTCGCTTGCACATAGTCATCAGCAAGTTGGCTCGCTTCCTCGCTACTCTTGGGTTTCCTCTCTCGTACCCATACCCGCACGTCCGGTGCTAGCGTGTTCAGAAGCTGCTCCGTCACCATCAGATCCACCACTTGTTCCACACTATCACAGCCTTTCACCCACTTCCGTGCCAAATCCTGCAACTTGGCCAGCAACTCTCGGTGGCTCTCCTCTCCACTCTTTGCAACGCCTCGAAACCATTGTCGATATGTCTCTTCATTAATGTTTTACCGCTTCAGGATAGTGGTTTTGACCTTGTCGTAGTCACCGGCATCTTCCACCGACATCGCCGCATACGCTTGCTGTGCCTTGCCAGTCAACTGTGGTGCAAGCTTGAACGCCCAGCGTGCACGATCCACTTCGTACACTGCCATCATCCTTTCAAAAGTGGTGAGATAAGCCTCCACATCGTCCGCCTCAGACAACTTTGACAGTTTCACCCTGTCGTTCTCACCACTGGCTCTCGCCGGAGCCTCCTCCCGCCGTCGTGAGCCTTCCACCATCTCACGCAGCAACTGCATTTGCTGTTGGACTTCCTCCTCTTGTCGACGTCGCTCGTGCGTGAGCTCCTCCTCTCGCCGTCGCCACTCCTCGGCGAGCTCCTCCTCCCTTCGCTTGCGATCCTCCAAAAACAGCCGCATCATCTCAGTCACTCCTACCCCTCCTGTAGTTTCTTCTTGTGCCATTTCTTCCTTCCTGTACTTCCTCCCTGATCTCGTTGTCATTCACAATCTCCGCCTCTCCAATCGTGGGTCCTGCCAAACTCCTGTGACGACCGATCCCACCGCTGCCACCAAATGTAATAGACTAGGCCGAGCTAGTGCGCTCAATTTGACAATAGATCGACTACTCCAAGGATTAATAACTGTTCACTTGCCGAGAGAATAATAAGGCACCAAACACACTCCACTTAAATACAAAAACCAAAATGATCTAACAGTACAATCTTGCACAATATCCTCAACATAAGTAAGCAGGAAAACCATACAGAAAATATTATAATTAGATATTCAACTGAAAAGACATGATCTAGGTGATACATCAGGTGAGTACAAAAATGAAGGAAATTAAACTGCCAATCGACCATGTGAGCCCTAGCCTACTACAACACTGAAAGAACAGGAAAGGCCTAGCTAAATGGTACAAAAGAGGTGTTAACGAAAACATTCATGTCATCACAAAAACCACTACATCCTGTGACCAAAATATAACCAAATAAGAGCATGCAGGAACACAACCTATATAACTAAAGATAACCTATCCAATGAAATAACCAGTCCATTACAATGTTAATGTGCCCCAGTCAAATGTCCGGGAGAGTGCATTTTACTTGGAATGAAGAAAGTTGGGAAATGGATTGGAATGCTGTACGTGTACAGCTTCGTACCAAAGCAGTGAAACCGTATGCAAGTCTATCCACTTCAGCACTATATTTTCTCAAAGCCACTACTTTACCCAAACTTCTGGAGATCAACCCTGCCTTCAAATTGTTGGATATTAGGTACAGAACAAATCGCTTGATGAAATAGTTCATAGCCATACGTTAACCTCATTCCCAGATTCCCAGGCCCTGCCCAACTTCTTGTTGCTTGTGTTCTTTGTGCAACTGAGAACTGTGTGTCCTGGGAACGAGGCTAGCCATACGTGGAATTTGATTGTGGAAATGTGGTACGTATGTAGAATAGTATATTGAGTGCTCATTTGACTTCCCTTACCCCATTTTGGCTAGTGGTTAGTGGATCACTTCACCAATGCTGCTCTGACTGTTGACTGTTTATGTGTGTGTGTTTACTACAGAAATGGGGATTGCTAGGCTGTGGCTCCTGGTTGCCGGTATCCTCTGGGTGATGTGCTGGAGTAGACAGAACGCAAATGGACAAGGTATGTTATGTACATGTAAGACGTTCTAACACTGTGGTAGCAAGACTGAAACCATTTGACAAAATTGTAACTACAATGGTTATTCTGCTAAGCGGCTGATGATAATTGACTGTCCTCACAAGTATGGCAGACTGTTATTTTCATCCCTGAGTGCTGCCTTAGCCTCTGACCAGGCGCATCAGAGAGGGGAAGAGCACCTGGTATCCTCTGTTTCTGCATGCGCTTAATTGCTGAGTGAGGCTAGATCTGAATGGGGGGATCTATTTCTCACGATAATATTATACGTACCGGTACCTGTCACATAGATAACACTTAGGAATGTTGTGGGTTTCCTGCTGGCCAATTTAGTTTTATTGGGCATGAGGACTTCAGGGCCGGCGCCAGCTAATTTGGAGTGGTACGGCCACTGCCAAAGGCAGTGTGAAGAGGTATGTAGTGTTGATCAATCCGCGCGAAGCAAGGAAAAAAATTTTCACCTTCATTTTTCAGTTAGCAGGATGAGCTCTCCGTAGCACCTTCGTGCTTTGCACTGCACTGCACTGCCACTACTTTCTGTGACTGTCTCACTGGCTGGAAGGGTAGCTACATCACGAGCAGCTCGTTGTTTGAAGGTTGCCGTCGACGTGTCATGGCGCGTTAGTCCTGTCTCCATTCCATGTGTGTTGGTCTCGTCCCTAGACCATGAAAATCGACGCCTCAAGGTGGAAACTTTGGATGTAGCTAGCTACGCGCTCTTAAGTAAGAATTCCAGCAACGCCTTTTTTCCTCCTCAAAAACTGGTACGGCCATGGCCGTACCGGCCGTACCGGTGGCGCCGGCCCTGGACTTAAGAGTGTGAGATTAACAACCTTGAGACTCACATCAGTGGACGAGCATGCAGTGCCTCCAGGGCTTGCAGAGTTAGAGCTGCTATGTATGGAGTCAAGCAGTTAGCGCAGTCGACATTCCGTAACTCTGCAAACAGTCTCACGTAGCCAGAGCCTAGAGTACAAGTGAATGTGTTGAGTGTTTTTATGGGCAGCTGTTTGGGCCGTGCTGAGTCCACCATTGATGGCTGTTTATGAATGAGGTTAAGCCTACCTGCAAGTAGTTCTAGCGTAGTTTTACTACAGCCATATAGACCTCAATGGCGAATAGTGTCAAACTATAGCTCTTAAAAGTCTAGAGCAGAACATGTGAAGTTGAGTGATAGATGTCTTTATCTCAGCTCTCAAACTCACACTAGCAAGATCATGTAGATAGTAGATACTTGTAAGCACGGTAGTTATAGAGTCAGAGAGTACTTACCAACGACCTGGAGCGACATAAAGCCATTTGACCTCACTGCCCGAAAAACAGAAGCCTTTGAAGTTTGCACTGTTAGCAGATCTGCAACACTCGGACATAGCTAAAGGGCTAGCTCTGCTGCAAGCCCTAAGGCCATAGCATGTCTCTTCTATGTGGTCAAGTCACATGTATGCATATGGCACACACTAGGCATGATGCGGATATGTAAACCTTCTGGCATGAACAATGACACCTATATTGTACCACACAATGTATTCATGAAGACATGTTCACAGCTTTGTCTCTCAAGCTTTGTGCTTGGTCTGCCATCAGTGCCATGAGGCACAAGGCGACAATGGCAATGCTGTCAACTCGGGCAAGCTTCACATCAAACACGATGGGTATAAAACCGGTGGGTACCCAGAGGCTCTTCGTATACACACTTTTCTGTTCTGGTTCGAGTGTCATCGCTACACATCCGATGCATGTTAACTACACGAAATTCTCCATCCAGGCCCAGGGCATAACAACCTGTAGTGACAGGTAGTCTCGCGTAGCCAGGTTGTCACTCGCGCGACGATTGTCATCGGCCACCGTCTCCCTCGACTTGACTCTCTTCACTGTCTGTGCCAACTATTGCATGCGCAGGCTTGCTCGCGCCAGCCCCAATTAATGTCCACCTTAATTAACACGCTTATTAGACTTATTAGGACATTTTACATCCATTCCACGTTCCATTCCATGTTCCATTCCATTCCACATTCCGCGTTTTACACGCAACCGCAAGAAAGTGCAACTACGGTCTACCAGAATTGCAAACCAGGACTTTAGATTGTACGCAGGATGAACATGATGAGACTGCTTACTCAGCAGTGGGATCCTATATCAGAGAACGTGGTAGCGTTCTCTAATTAGGGATGGCTAAGGAAATTTCGAAATGCCATACTGATGCACCAGCAGGAAAATGGCCAAAGAATCTACTACCCCCCAAACCAAGCATGCAGACAGAATGATACTGCCTAGCAGTTCACAAAAACACCCGCAAACGTACCTGAGAGTACACGGGAGTCAAGAAATAAGTCGCTGTAAAATTCCATCTTCTTTCTTCTTTCTTTCTTCTTTCTTTCTCATTGACTAGCATAGCTGGACAACAAAAGCATTTCCTGAGCTAGTTCACTCACAGAACAACATCGCTTTCGTTGTAGTAGCTCCTTTTAGCCCTGTTGACTACATACTGGCAGGAACGGCACTTCTGGCTAGCTACGATTCCGTGAATTGCTAGCATGAAGCCATTTTGATGCAACTAGAGGTCACGCGTGCCAAATATGCATGCGCAGTTCACTTGCAAACGCACATTGCTTTCTTTTTTGCTGGTGATGGTGGGCACTTGCTGATCAGCTGAATCCTTGTGAATCCATCATCTGGTGCATCACTATCGCTGCAAGGAATTTCTGCCAACCTGTTCTTGCCAAGATCTATCGTGACTATGCCATCATGGAGGCGTGGCTTTCTTCTCATGGCGTAACTACAGTGCAGAACATGTACCAATACTGACCATGCAGAACTGTGAGTGAGGCTACAGTTTTGGCGTTTGGACTTAGAAGTGTTTGCTGAATCTGTCTAATCCGTCGTCTGGTGGCACACTCCTAGGAGCTATCATCTATGAACGTATCCTAGTGGTACCTACCAGTTTGGTATCAGTAAGCATTTTTGTGATCACTAGGGAGAAACTCGGTTTGAGGTGAAGGGAGGTATACTGAGTTCAGTATTCATCTATCTATCTATCTTGTCATTCTTTATCTATCTGTAATGTATATAAACTACCCAAGAGCAATATCATCACTTTTGGTATCAGAGAACGCGGTAGCGTTCTCTATTTAGGGATGGCCATGGAAATTTCGATTTTACCATACTGATGCACCAGCAGGATAACGGCCAAAGAAGCTACAAATCCCCAAACCAAGCATGCAGACAGAATGTTATTGCCTAGCAGTTCACAAAAACACTCACAAACGTACCTTAGAGCACGCGGGAGTCGATGAACAAGTCGCGGAGAAAACTCCGATTTCGTCATCTTCTTTCTTCTTCTTTCTTCTTCTTCTTTCTTTCTCATACAAAACTTTGCCCAAGGATAGCTTACCAACTAAACCACTTGTTGAGCTAATTTACGCACAGGTCAACACCGCTATCGCCGTAGTACTCGCCATGACCACTTTTATCTGCAAACTGGCAAGACCAGCAGTTTTAGCTAGCTACAATCCTATGAAATTCTAGCACGACGCCATTTTGAGGCAATGAGGTCACGCGTTCGCCAATTGCGCATGCGCAATCCAAAAGCAAGCACATTATTTTTGTGTTCTCTTGCTTGTGATGGCTGCGTTTGGTATACTAACAGAATCCCTGTGAATCCGTCATCTGGTGGCTCCTACAGCTACGAGGAATTTCTACCAACCTGCTCTTGTCAAGATGTATTGTGACTATGCCATCATGGAGGCGTGGCTTTCTTTTCATGACGTAACTACAGTGCAGAACTGTGAGGCTAGAGCTTTGGATTACTTGGAGCCATTGCAAGTACATGACCTACATGGCTGCCATCGAACTCTCTGATCTGATGAAGGGTGAATGCCCCACCCCCTCATCCCCAAAGGCAACAATAAATATTGATCACAACACAACAACATCAAAATTTAATTATTAATGGGAACTAAATGAAGCATTAAAGCCTGCTCAGTGCCCAGCAGAAGGTCCACGTCCATCAAGAGAGACCATCTCAGCTTTGTTGATGTGGTGATCGCCTTGTAGTCTCGGGCCTAGGAACGAGGCTAACGTGGCAATTAAGTAACAACACATTAATATCTGACATCAGGGCATACATCCAGTACCCCGTACCCTTACGGTGGTGTGACGTTGCACGTACCATGACTAAGAAGTTACGCATTTCATGCGCTCGAAAAAGTACACAAACTAGAGGCCAAAAATTTTCTCCGAAAGATAAAAAATGATTTAGGGATGGTCTGTCACATTCGGAATTATTCCACCCCTCGAAAAAGCTAAGAAACAAGGAGAAATGCCTTTAACCAGGCTCAGTCCCATCCCCTCCCTAAATTCTAGAGGGGATGGGACTGAGCCTGGTTAAAGGCATTTCTCCTTGTTTCTTAGCTTTTTCGAGGGGTGGAATAATTCCGAATGTGACAGACCATCCCTAAATCATTTTTAATCTTTCGGAGAAAATTTTTGGCCTCTAGTAATTATATAAAAGCAATAATGGATCATTACTTCCTGGTGAATCACAACAGAAGGAAGGAGCAATTGTGCTGCCCCGAGCAGTAGGATCCTCAACCACAGCAGCTCTCCTTTGCACGGTGATGACCTAGCTAGAGATTGTTCAATCAACCACATCCATCTCTGATACATTACCCCTATCGTTAGAAACGTATGCATTCCATGCGCTCAAAAAACCTCACAAACTAGAAACAATAAATTTCTTACTAAAATTACAAACGATTTAGTGATGGCCACCCCGATCGACTCCCGAAAAGCAGACAAACAAGGAATGCCATTAACCAGCCTCAGTCCCATCCCATCCCTAAATCCTACATGTTTAAATGGGATGGGACTGAGGCTGGTTTTTTGTTTCTAGTGACTATGAATATTAGAATGGATCTGTTTCACTATAATTATAGTCCTTTGTCCTTCTGAGTGGTGACATCAGTAGCAGATCTAATATGATTTCCCATGCAGCCCAGTGTACCTCCAGCCAGTTTCGCTGTGACAGTGGTCAGTGTGCTTCCTCCTCCTTCCGGTGCAATGGACGCACTGGTGGATGTACTGATGGCAGTGATGAGAGAGGATGCTGTAAGTCGAAGATGGTAATAGAATAGTGATATAATAGGTTTGGGCATTATAGTTGTACGTGCACACTGACTGGATTCCTTTACATTTGTACGATAATTACACCAACATTCTAAGTCATTTTCGCAGAGGAGTTATTGCAATGATCTATTTGTACAGCTTCCTGTCAAATTGGAGCATTCCTGTGCAGCAATGGGCAATGCATCTTAACTTCTGACCGTTGTGATGGGAGTTCAGATTGCACGGATGGCAGTGATGAGACTGGATGCAGTAAGTTACTGTCCAGGATGGGCCATGCATGATTACCGCTATTGCATACTGCTTGGTGAACTACAGGTGAACCAAATGTTAAACTTCTCTGACATGGGCTATATTCCGCCTTGTGCTATAAGATTGATGGATTTTGTACATTTGTTAATGTATATTATTTGAATCATAATTATTCCCATGCAGCTCCGTGTACCTCTAGCCAGTTTCGCTGTCGTAGTGGTCAGTGTGTCACCTCCTCTTACCGGTGCAATGGACGCACTGGTGGATGTAGTGATGGCAGTGATGAGAGAGGATGCTGTAAGTCGAAGATGGTTACACTCCTGGTATAGAGAAAATTGTGCTGCGTAATGTAAATAATTAATAAACGTTTGACTATTTCCGAATGGCCTACAAAGATTCTGACTACACCGTCGTGATCGCTATGATACAGTGACACAAAATCAAAATAATTGTGCTGAAACTCACTTTGGTGGTAGAGATATGAACGCTTTTTGTCTCGACGTTGGCCGCCATTGCTCGAGCGCTCTCTTCGACTTCCGGTGGCAGTATACGTACTGTTCTTAGGAAGATTTCTGACCACACGGCCGTGATCGCTGTCGTTCACCGACGCTTACATGCCGAAACTCACCGTGCTGGCTAAGTTGTGAGTGCTGTAATAATGTCTTGTCTTCCTTTTGGTCGCCATTGCGATCGACTGAGCGTGGTTGCCACGTGGCATGTGCGTTAATTGGAACGAATTGCAGCTTGTGCTTGCGCTACGGCGGGGTTGCAACGCGGCTATGAATGGTACTTGAGACTTGTTCTATATAATTTCTGATCTTCCCTATAATATATTATCTATCATGGTACTCATGTGATGTGTGATAATTGCTGTCACACTTAGCTTGTGCTACCGTTTACCCGCGGCTACCAGGAGTGCGGTTGCCCCTCGTAATAGAATAGTGATATAATAGGTTTGGGCATTATAGTTGTACGTGCACACTGACTGGATTCCTTTACATGTGTACGATAATTACACCAACATTCTAAGTCATTTTCGCAGAGGAGTTATTGCAATGATCTATTTGTACAGCTTCCTGTCAAAGTGGAGCATTCCTGTGCAGCAATGGGCAATGCATCTTAACTTCTGACCGTTGTGATGGGAGTTCAGATTGCACGGATGGCAGTGATGAGACTGGATGCAGTAAGTTACTGTCCAGGATGGGCCATGCATGATTACCGCTATTGCATACTGCTTGGTGAACTACAGGTGAACCAAATGCTACATTCCGCCTTGTGCTATAAGATTGATGGATTTTGTACATTTGTTAATGTATATTATTTGAATCATAATTATTCCCATGCAGCTCCGTGTACCTCTAGCCAGTTTCGCTGTCGTAGTGGTCAGTGTGTCACCTCCTCTTACCGGTGCAATGGACGCACTGGTGGATGTAGTGATGGCAGTGATGAGCGAGGATGCTGTAAGTAATAGAATAGTGATATGTAAATTTGGGCATTTATATACTCCACAATTACGAAAGCAGTCGAAACTTATTGTGTTATAGCTACACACATGTGCATTCTGAATCACTAGATTGTTGTACATTTGATATTCACATCCTAAGTCATGAGCATGCATAATTTCTACAGCTTCCTGTCAAAGTGGAGCATTCCTGTGCAGCAATGGACAATGCATCCGATCTTCTGACCGTTGTGATGGGACTCGAGAATGCACTGATGGCAGTGATGAGACTGGATGTAGTAAGTTACCATCCTGGAAGGGCAATGATTACCGTTATTGCATTTACTAATTGTAATAAGTGTAGAATGTTATGCCTCTCAGACATTGGGTATATACATTTATCATTACACTCCTGGTAAGGGAAAAATTGTGCCGCGTAATGTAAGTAAATAAATAATCAAACCTCGTAGCTCGCAGGAAAAGCCTACAAAGATTCTGACTACACCGTCATGATCGCTATCATGCAGTTAGACAAACCCATAATAATTGTGCTGAAACTCACCTTGGTAGTGGAGATACAAGCGCTTTTGTCACGCCGTCAGTCGCCATTGCTCAATCGCTCTCTTCAACGTTGGTTGCCAGTACAGTCTTACGAAGGCCCCACAAAGATTCTGACCACACAGCCGTAATCGCTGTTGTTCACTGACGCTTACATGCCAAAACTCACCGTGCTGGCAAAGTTGTAAGTGCTGTAATAACTTTCTTTGGCCGCCATTGCATGCTAGCGATCGACAGAGCATGGTTGCCATGTGGCATGTGCGTTAATTGCATTACAAGACATGCAGAACATTCCATCTAATAATTGGCAATTACAAGTTACAACTGGCCGCCCACGCAGCCTACTAGACTGTCTAGAACGTTTCATTGTACACTGAACTGAATGCTAATGGTCTTCACATTGCCTGTATTTTATGCTTTATTTCAATACTCTGGTAACTTTTGGAAGCAGTACGGTAGTAATCCAGGACGTTAACCTTCCACAAGGGCTATGATCACTGACCCACTTGTATCTTTCCAGTAAAACACTGCGACACACACACTTCTACGGTCCCGTGTCAACCTGGCCGCAATATAAATTGTGTATACAACTCGTCAGTGCAGACGTCATCAACTGGGGATAGCCCTGATTTTCTTGCACATGATTGTGTCTTTTTAAACGGTACGGGTAAAATTGAAATCAGCAGTTTTTGAGCTTTCTGCTGATACCAAGATCATATTTTTACGCTGTGGAATAAGCTGCGACATTCGAGGAAATGGCTGGTGATATCAAAGTTTCAGTAAACAAGTGAACTATTAATGCATGATTTAAAGTTTCAAAGGCTTCCTTTTAAAGTCTGTGGTGTTTATACTGCATCATACCTTTCCCCCCGCCATTTGTACACTGTTTCAGAGCCCGACGTGCATGGAATCCTAACAGTAGACCCCACTTTGGACGCCGGTGAATTTAGTGAGGACAAGCTTTTGTCTACCTCTTCTCTCGATAGAAAGCTGGACCTATTATGAGGAAGGCCACAATGAAATCTCCCTTCCAACCGCAATCTAATGGAAGACTTCGCTCTCTGCTTAAGGTAGAGTTCTGGCGTATGGGCTGGGCCTTATCCCGTCAGAACTCCCGCCAAAGAAGGATTGAAAGGTGGCTCAAGAACATCCGGGACATCAACTTTAAACCCACTGAAATACGTGCTTCACTCATTGCTTTTGTTGCTGCCCCTTTTATTCTCGTTGCATTTCTTGCTTGTAATTATTGTACACATGCAGGGTGCTGCTGAAAACCAGCTCGCTGATACAATACAATACAATACAATACAATACAATACAATTGCTGAAGCAGCACAACTTGCTTGTGAACTTCAGAAAGTAGAATTGCAGCAAGATGCTGCAATGATTCAATCAACAAAAATAAAGTGTGGAAGAGTGATTCAACTGGATACAGCTGGTCTTCCACCTTTCTCCTCCTCAGTTGAGGCATCTTTGGCCAAGGACTGCTCAGCAGTTTGTTGTGTACTTTCCTCCCCCTAGTGTTGTAGTGTGTGGCGGCCATCTCTTTGTTGCAACAGCATGGGGTGCAAAGGTCATAGTGTTTGCCAATTATTTACTACAAGTGGCAATTAGTCTGAATGTGACACAGCACGACTAGCATGTTTTGTAATGCCAGAAATGGAGGTATGAAACAGCCTGGTCTTGGTCTTGCATAAAGTTGCCATTATTGACTATTGACAGAATGTGCTCGTGACATCAACGAACCATGGAGATGACACGGTCCTATCACTCAATGTTGGGAAATTAAGTGCATGGGAAAATTAAACAGTGGATACCTAACACTCGAGGTTTGCATCATGGTTCTCGATTGCTTGTTCCTCCGTGTCCCCTAACCCCACTACAAAGAAGTCATCGGCGATCACTTCAACTCCTGTGAGGCCCTCGATGACCTCATGCATCTTACGTTGGAACACCTCCGGTGCCGAGGAGATGCCAAAGGGCAGGCGCTTCCACCTGTATCGGCCAAAGGGGGAGTTGAAAGTCGTGAGCGTGGATGATGCTTCGTCCAGAGGGATATGCCAAAATCCATGCCGTACATCCAGGATTGTGAAGCACTTCGCCCCATAGAGTCGAGTTGCGACTTATTCGATTGTGGGCAGGGGATAATGTTCCCTTAGGATGGCCTTGTTGAGGTCCTTGGGGTCCAGACAGAGTCGTAGTCTACCATCTTTCTTGGGAACTACTACCAGTGAGCTCACCCACGGGGTTGGCTCAGACACAGTGGCCAGTATGCCATCCCTTTCCAAGTCATCCAGGGTTGACTTCAAACGGTCTCGGAGTGTGACAGGTACCCTCCTAGGTGGGTGCTGTATTGGTGCCTGTTGAGTGTCTAACCGTATGTGATACTCCCCTTCCAGGCAACCTACACCCTCTTCGAACACTTGTGGGTACTGCTTTATGTTCTCTGCTTGGGTCAAGGGTTGCTTTGCCTGGCTTACGGCATATACCAAAGGTTCTCCCACATCTGGCCTATTCAGGGAGTCGTTGTCTAAATATAAGACTATATTCATACCTAGACAGGCTTTCCGTCCGAGGAGTGGTCGTATCTTGTTTCCTTCAACCAGCTTGCACTTGATCCGATGCTTTGCTGTTCCCCGGCAGACACTCAGTATGATGCTCCCCACAACCGGTATGACGGAACCCCCGTAGGCCATAATCTTCCCCGTTGACTTGGTGACTCTCTTGAGGCTTGGATCCTTTGCTGCACTCCTGTACAGATCTACTGGTATCACATTGCACTGGGCACCAGTGTCAACTTGGAAACGGAGGAAATTGCCACTTTCGAGTTTCATTGTCACCAATTGGGTGTCATCGGGGTCATGTGACAGGGTACTTGCATAGAATGTCTCATCTTCACTGTCCTGCTCGTCAACAGTCTTGACTGATGTGGGTTGGGGCTTCTGGCGGCACTTCACGGCAAAGTGGTTCGGCTTGTGGCACCGGTTACATGTCTTGCCAAAAGCTGGGCACAGTTCCTTTCTAAAGAAAGCATGTTTTCGTCCACACTTTCCACACCCCTTAGTGGCTTGCCTCTCGACTGCGTGCACTGACTGCTCTTGGGGCTCAACTAGCTTTAGCTGTTGGGACGTGCTCTCCGCTGCACGGCAGATCTCATCTGTCTTTGTGAGTGTTAGGTTCGCCTCCCTTAGCAGCCTTTCTCGCACCTTGGTGTCTCTTATGCCAAAAACCAGACGGTCACGCAGTATTTCGTCTGGTGTAATTGTCCCAAAACTACACTCATCAGCTAGTTTTCTCAATGCGGTTCTGTACTGGTCATATGACTCACCCCCTTCTTGGGCTCGGCGGTTGAACTTGTACCTTTCGAACGGTATGTTTTTCCTTGGCTGACAATAGCTCTGGAATTTCGCCAGGACTGGGTTGATCTTGGTATCATCACCCACAGCATCCCATGTGAATGTTGAGTACACTTCCCTGGCATCTTCCCCAATCACAGTCAGAAGGGTAGCCACTTGCACGGACTCATCCTTCGTGTTGAGGCCCGTGGCTATCGAGTAGTTGCTCCAGGTAGTCTTGAACTGTCTCCATCGTTCTGCTGCTTGGGCATCATGTATTTCCAACCCAACTGGCGGGGGCAGCATGTAGTTACTGGTTGCCATCCCACCGCTGCCACCATGTAACGATAGTCTAAGCTACCACTGGGTTCACGATCTCAAGCATCATTTAATACTCAAAGGGATCAGTACAGTCACACACGAGAGAGATCACGTGATGATTGCATAACTTATTAGATAACACAATTACGTCACACCCCCTCCCCCCTCCCCCCTCCCCCTCCCCCCTTCCCCTTCCCCCCTCCCCCTCCCCTTCCCCCCTCCCCTCCCCCCTCCCCTCCCCCCTCCCCTTCCCCCCTCCCCTTCCCCCTCCCCCTCCTCCCTCCCCCTCCCCCCTCCCCCCTCCCCCTCCCCCCTCCCCCTCCCCCTCCCCCCTCCCCCCTCCCCCTCCCCCCTCCCCCTCCCCCTCCCCCCTCCTACCCTCCCCCTCCCCCCTCCCCCTCCCCCTTCCCCCTCCCCCTCCCCCTTCCCCTCCTCCCCCTCCCCCTCCCCCCCTCCCCCCTCCCCCCCTCCCCCCTCCCCCCCTCCCCCCTCCCCCTCCCCCCTCCCCCTCCCCCTCCCCCCTCCCCCTCCCCCCTCCCCCTCCCCCTCCCCCCTCCCCCTCCCCCCTCCCCCTCCCCCTCCCCCCTCCCCCTCCCCCCTCCCCCTCCCCCCTCCCCCCCCTTCCCCCTCCCCCCCCCCCCCAGTTCTACTGCAGACTGCCATCGCAGACATATACGGCCCGCACAACCCACAAGCTACGCTGAAGGTACGAATGGTTCTCGATATTGGGAGTCAACGTTCCTACATAACGACTCGAGCCAGGAAGGCACTTGCTCTTACCTCGGAGAGTGAGTGTCATCTAGCGATTGCTGCATTTGACAATAGAAGAGGTGCCTCCCAATTGTGTGGAGTTGTTCGAGTTGAAGTGAAGACGAGGGATGGTCCTGACATGGAACTGACGCTATTCACGGTACCACACATTTGTGATCCGCTGTCTGCCCAGCCAATTTCTCTGTGTGCCGAGACCTGCAGTGATTTATTACAACTTGACCTAGCTGACACCTCTGATGGTGAGACCCTGATGGAAATAGATGTCTTGATTGGTTCTGATTACTACTGGCAGCTCACCACCGGGAAGGTCCTCCGTGGTGACAGTGGTCCAGTTGCCATACACACACGACTGGGATGGGTGCTGTCAGGCCCCACAACTCTAACTGGACGTCCGATGCCTGCAGTCAGCCTCATTGCCACTCATACACTGAGAATCAACTCAGAACCTTGCAGCACAGGAAGGTTGGATGAGACGCTGCGCTCCTTTTGGGAGTTGGAGTCATTGGGAATCTGTGAGCCCGACAAGTCAGTCCTTGACGATTTCGATAGCAGCATCCAATTCAAAGAGGGAAGGTACGAAGTCTCATTGCCCTGGAAGGAATCCCACGGACCACTACCGACCAATTACGAATTGAGCTTGAAGAGACTGCATGGCCTGCTACATCGACTTCGACATCACCCGGAAATCCTCAAAGAGTATGATGCAACCATTCAGGAACAGATAAGAAAGGGCATAGTACAAGTTGTTGAGAGTCCCGGCGATGAGAGTGACAAGAAACTGCACTACCTACCACACCACGCAGTGATCCGGAGTGACAAAGAAACTACAAAAGTCAGAGTTGTCTACGACACGTCTGCAAGGTCAAGTGGATCATCGCTGAACGATTGCCTGTATACATGCCCAAAGTTCAACTCTCGACATCCCACTGAGGTTCCGCTCCCACCGAATTGCCATGATATAGAGAAAGCATTCTTAATGATTTCAATGGCTGAGAAAGACAGAGATGTACTACGCTTCCTGTGGTTCGAGAATGTCTCCCTTGACCAACCCAAGGTCATCATCCTGAGATTTACCCGAGTGGCGTTCGGTGTCTCCTCCAGTCCATTTCTGTTGAATGCCACAATTAAACATCATGTGGAAAGGTTTGCCTCCTCCCATCCCAGACTAGTCAAGGAGCTTCTGCAGTCGATCTACGTGGATGATGTGGTCTTCGGAGCAGTTGACGAAGAGAGTGCCTACGAGTTGTATCGTGACTCCAAGGAGATGCTGAAAAGCGGATCGTTCAATTTGCGGAAGTTTTCCACCAACTCCCCAACTTTGCAGGAGAAAATCGACAAGGCTGAAGGGCTGAGTAGTGAAGAGCATCCAGCTGAACAGTGTGGCGACCTTGATGAGACCTATGCCAAGTCAACCCTGGGGGGTACGCAACCAGTTCGAGCAGGTGAACAGAGGAGTGTGCTGGAACGTCCATTCAGACCGATTCATCTTCAATTTGAGTGACATTGCCAGGCTAACCACTGACTTGGAGCCAACCAAAAGGAACGTCGTCAGTCTTGTTGGAAGATTCTATGACCCGTTGGGAATTGTCGCTCCTGTCACCATTCGCTTCAAGATGCTGATCCAAGAGATCTGTGAGTCGAAAATTGACTGGGACCAGCCGCTCGATGGAGTCCTACTCAAAAGATGGCAAGTGCTCGTTGGTGATCTGAAGCAAGCTCAACCAATCTCAATCCCGCGAAGTTACTGCAATGATGTGAATGAGAAAGTGAAATCCAGTCGACTCTACGGATTCTGCGACGCTCCCAACAGAGCCTATGCGGCAGTGGTGTACTTGGCCGTAGAGACAGCCTGTGGGATCAGCGTGAATCTTGTTGTGTCCAAGACCCGTGTAGCACCGATCCAACGTCAGACGATTCCGAGACTCGAGCTGTTATCAGCCGTCCTCCTGGCCAGACTTATATCCAACACCATGGATACTCTCTCCTCTCAGATGACGTTGAACCCGTCAAGATGCTTCACAGATTCACAAGTGGCTCTATTTTGGATATGCGGACTAAGGAGAGAATGGAAGCCGTTCGTACAAAACCCGGGTAAATGAGATCCGTAGGCTGACACAAGTGGATTGCTGGAGCCATTGCCCTGGGAAGCAAAACCCTGCGGACTTACCGTCGAGAGGTCTTCAGCTGTCTGTCAATGTGCTGTGGAGACATGGTCCTGAATGGTTGAGCGACAGCAAAGTTGTTGAAGGCAATCACCTCGATGATATGCCTGAGGATTGTGTGACCGAAATGAAAGCTGCAGATCAACGCCTTGCTCATAGCCTACTGATGTCAACCTCACCCACTGGTTTGGGACAAATCATGGATTGTGAAAGGTTCGGTACCCTATCTCGCCTACTGAAGGTGACCACCTATGTTGTCAAATTTGTGAGGATGCTCAAGAAGAAAGTCCGGATCACAGACGAGAATTCAGCACAGTTGTCTGATTCTGCTGAAGCAGAGAGGTTGTGCATAATTGAAGCACAAACACCACTGACACAAGACAGGTCCTTTGATGCCTGGGAGAAGCAATTTGGTCTTTTCCTGGATCCAAGTGGTATATGGAGATGTAGAGGAAGACTCACACATGCAGAACTACCGTATTCCACCAAACATCCGATGCTACTCAACAAGAATCACTTCCTGACCACTCTGATAGTGAAGAACGCCCGTGAGAGAGTACAGCACAATGGGGTAAAGGAAACCCTTACAGAAGTCAGGTCCAAATACTGGGTCATAAGGGGAAGGAGCCTGGTGAAGTCAATACTTGGTCACTGTGTTTTGTGCCAGCACTTCGAAGGAAAGCCATTCTCTGCACCGTTGCCACCACCTCTTCCAAGCTTTAGAGTGAAGGAAGCACCCCCTTTCACTTACACTGCCATTGACTTCGCAGGTCCGTTACACGTGAAGACGCATGGTGTGACTAAGTCTGAGAAGATGTGGATAGCTATGTCTCTATACGTGTTGCAACACACGAGCTGTCCACTTGGATGTCGTACCTGATATGTCCACCACAACATTCATCCGAAGCCTGAAAAGGTTTTGTGCAAGAAGAGGGTTACCATGTACTTTCATCTCTGACAATGCGAAGACTTTTAAGTCTGCAGCAAGAGTGATTGCCAAAATCATCACTCACCCGGATGTCAGACAACACCTCTTCAACATTTCAGTGGAGTGGCACTTCAATTTGGAGAAAGCACCTTGATGGGGAGGGATTTTTGAGAGACTGATCCGCTCTACCAAGCGGTGCCTGAGAAAATGATTGGTCAGGCCAAATTTAACCATGATGAGCTGCTTACTGCGGTTACTGAAGTCGAAGCAATAATCAACTCCCGTCCCCTCACATATGTAGCTGCTGATGACTTGGAGGAGCCACTGACACCACCACACCTACTGGTTGGACGTTGTCTGCTGAATCTACCAGAGAATCTGTGTTACCAAGAACCACTTGACGATGAAGACTTTGAGATCACCTCAACAAGAGAGTCAAGCACCTCAATAATGTTTTGAACCATTTCTGGAGGCGATGGAAGCACAAGTATCTTGCTGAATTGCGAGAAGCCCATTGTTACAGTCGAGGCAGTTTGATTGCAACCCCTATAGCAATTGGAGACATGGTGTTGGTGCACGATGAAGGCCTACCCAGGGGCTTTTGGAAGCTAGCAAGAGTGTGACAAGTCATCACTGGGCGAGATGGAAAGATCAGAGGGGCCGTGCTGAGTCTGCCCGCAAAGAATGGACAGACCACGACCTTACGACACCCCCTACAGTTGCTCTATTCTCTAGAGATCAGCAGTCAATGTGACGATGTGAAGGACAACCCTGAGAATTCAGTGAAGGAAATTGTTGCTCATTGAGATGAGGAAGAACCAAGATTGCAAAGAAAAGCAGCCGCTCAAGCATGCAAGCGAATCAAAGCTTGTCTCACAGAACTCGATGAAACTTGGTACCATTTACCCATACATCTGTTGACCACTTATGCCATGGTCAACAAGGGGAGTGTAAGGAACTGAATTGTCATTAGTCATTCCTGTTTATTCATGAGTTGTATACTCACGTGATCTACCACGAGGAGAATCAGAAATTTTTGTGATCTGATCGAAGTGAAGCATGAGTGAAGCATGAGAGTAGAAAATAGATAGCTAGAGCAATAGTTTGAGTTTATTACATTCAGTAGTGCTTTATGCTCACAATGTTGGTTCTTTTGATTGAGGAAGTATGAACACAGTTGACATGTTCCATGGACCTTAGTTCCTTAGTTTCTATGGACACTTCAACCCCAGAATGACCCTTTCTATGCAGATTATTTCTGCTGGGTTAGGAGGTATTTCACATTTCCTCCTCTCTTCCCTTCTCCCAGTCTCGCTCCAGGTTGCCATCACACCCGGAGCAAACCCAACAGCCGGCCAATCCTACACCTTCACCTGCACTGTTACTCCCCAGGGAGGACTCACTGGGACCCCCACTGTGCACTGGATGGGGCCAGGTAGCTCTGACCCCATTACTACTAGTGGAGACTTCACTGTGAGCAGTACATCACCCTACACCCTCACCATCAACCCTCTGCGCCAGTCCTATGATGGGGAGTACACCTGCCAGGCCACTATTGGGATCACTACTGGCTCAACGTCAACTACGCTTACAGTTCAAGGTGATTGATAGCTTCTAAAGTTACTGGTCCTAGTTAAACTGGTCAAGTCATAGTATGTGGAAAAGTATGTGCAAAAAGCAGCAAAAGTGATATAAAACAGGAATCCGCTTTAATTTATTCAGTGAAACTGGAGGATTTAGCTACAAACTGCAATGGCATACCTCAGTACTTTTTATTGTTGCTGAATACCGTAGAATAACGCTCATGTGCCTATATCTCAACAGGAAGGAATATATACAGGGCCGGCGCGGCCGGCCTACTTTTTAGTCGCCTAGGTACGGCTCTGGTGGCCTGTTTATAGCTGGTGTCTCAGTCACGCCTTGTTGCGGTACGTGTCTTAGTCAGACAGTCTCCAGATCCAAGTCGCTGTGGCCTTGTTGAAGTAGACTGTTTATCACGTTCGCCCTAATTAGTAGGCGTGGGCTACCGGTACCTTCCGCGTCCTAGAAGTTATGGGCGCAAAGCGCGCATTATCATGACATCTCCATTCCATGTCGACGGTGACGGATGACACGGAAAGCAGAAAGCAGTTACAGTTACAGTGCAGTGCAAAGCACGAAGGTGCCACGAGAGCCCATCCAGACAACTGAAAAATGAAGGTGAAAAAAAATTTCCGCACTTCGCGTGGACAGATCGCCGCTTCGCACCTCTATTCACTCCCTTCAACAGTGGCCATACCACTTCAAAATACCTCGCACCGGCGCTGATATATGATGAGATGCACTTGATTTAGAATGACAATCCTCAAATAGGAAGTGCACTTCATTTGGAATGATAGCTTTTTCCACTCCGCGCTTAACCAGCAATTTTCGATCCTACTTAGCTGAGAAAAGAGTTGAACCTGTGCCTAACAGTGAACATGAGCATATAGATTAGCTGCACCTAATAACGCACGACTATGGTATCATCCTGAAATGGGTAACTATCTATGTGGTCATCCTTGTTGCAATCTGAGACCACTTTATAATTAGTGATCCCTTTTCAATGCAGTGGTCAAGTTTAATTGTGCAGTAAGTATTTTGCATTTGGTGTGTAAGTTTATGAGGGGCAACCGCATTCCCTGTAGCCAGTTGTGACTCACCATAGCACAAGTTAGTATTGCAGTTCATTCCAATTAGCGCACATGCCACATGGCAACCACACTCAGATGATCGCTAGCCAAAGGGGAAGGCAAGAAAGTGTTACAGCACTCACAACTTCGCCAGCACAATGAATTTCGGCATGAATTATTTAGCTCATTCCCAGGCCATTCCCACCGCCAACATTTGATCGCTTGCGGTATGCAAATACCACGGAGGAAGGCCGGAGATATCTGGTCATGTGCAGTGCCATCAGGTGATGGTAAACACACTGGGGGTGGTGCCCAAAGTAGAATATCAATGTCCTTTGTTTTACTGTCCGTCCAAACACTGGATGTCAGAGCATTCACAAGGCAGACGATCAATACCATTCGTTGTTCACAATGCCGGGGACAGATCGACACAAAACAGGTATTATAGTGGTTGGGCAGTGACCCCCCCCCCCCCCCCCCCCCCCCCCGTGTCTACCCTCTGTCTACCTGACACCATCACATGTGACCAGATCTCCCAGGCCTTCCCCCGCCGTATTTTGCATACTACTGGAAGCAATCAAATACTGGTGGCGGGAATGGCCTGGGAACAAGTCTCTACCAACATATACTCACAGCTACAGCTAGCCTCGTTCAAAGACCACCCGTATCATGTAGGCAGACGCTCACGGCTCGTTCCAAATAACGCACATGTCACGTCACAACCAGCATATGCTCACAGCTACAGCTAGCCTCAAATGATGCCTTTCGCGTGCGAATCAGAGAAGTGGTTGCTGAGCAATGGCGTCCAAAGTGAGTGGCACGGACTGTATTGCCGTCCAGCTTAGTGAGAAAGACATTCCTCAAGTTTGGCGAAGGCAAACTCAAGCACTGGCTGAAGTGCAGGGGGCTAAAAGAATTGGTGAAGCGGTTGTTGAGCAATGGCATCCAAAGTGTCACTGAGTGGCACAGACCGTATTGCCGTCCAGCTTAGTGAGAAATATATTCCTTGAGCTTGGCTAAGTGGCCATGACCCTAGTAGGTGCCACGAAGTGGAACTCAAGCACTGACTGAAGTGCAGGGGGCTAAAAAAGGTGCCTTGTCGAGCAGTAAGCCACTTGTACTAGTATAAATATAATTCTGTGCTACTATCTCGAATCATTTTCTGATATGTGCTAGCTAGGACGTGGGCGAAGTCATAAACACTCACATTTTCTACGGAGCAGTATGGTGCGTGATTCCATAAGTGGGCGTGTCCAACCGGTCGTGACATAATCATGCAAGTTGCCGTTTTTCACCATCTCACACCTTTTCCTTTCCACCACAGCTCCCTCTGTCTCTGTAATGATCACTCCTACTGGTACTGCAGTGGTGGGTCAGCTGGGTTACTCCCTCACCTGCTCAGTCGGTGGAGCAGACTCTCTCAGCCCCACCTCCACCACCTACCGGTGGTACAATGGGAGTAGTGAGACTGGGTCACTAATTGGGACCAATTCCAGCACCTATGCCTTCACTCGTCTGCAGCCGTACCATGCTGGCCAGTATACATGTGAGGTGACAATTGCCTCTCCCTTCCTGAACGCAAACCTCAGTGGGAGTATGATGCAATCTATCACTCTGCAAAGTAAGTCATGTCATATTAATGTTCTCTACTATATAGGACCTCACTGGTGCATACCTGATGTAAATCTGTGAAGTATGAATTCTATCTCAGCACTGACAGTCACCAATGTGATATCAGTGCATCGTATTACTGTATCAATATGTGGAACTATCATCATAATACCGTAGTGTCCTGTTAATACGCCCCCCTATTTTGTACACTACATCCAGCCCAAAGTGGGGAAGGGGCGTATTTTTGAATATGCAATTAGTCTCGACTATACGCCCCCTCAAAAAATTTGCTGCATACACAAACTATTATGATACTGCCAAGGTTCATGTTCAGTTACAAAAGTACAAACGATCGCCAGTACTGTTCGTGGTCATCATGCGTGGTTTCCCTACTTCGGCGAGAAGAGCTGCCACTTCAACTCGAGGGCCATAACACTGCATAACATTCACAACGACTTTGCTGTAGCCATCCTCAAGAACAGCAATACTGTCGGTCATGTACCACGGGACATCTCCTGGTGTTTCCTGCAGAAGAGTGCCAGTGAGATGACTTGTATCGTCGACGTCAACAGTGACTAATCGATCTGAGGAGAAGATCTGAAAAGTTGCGCCACGTGTAGTTTAGAAGACGCTCACCAGGGGGCATTATAATGAGTCAAACTACCCTGTGCAGGAACTTGGGCGGAAAAGAGGGGGAGGGCGTATTAGCAGGACACTACACAAAACACATTTTAGGAATTACAACCATGTTCATTTAATTATGCTGTTTGCAAGCACAGTCTCATTGAAATTAGCCTTGTACCCAGGCCCGCATGTGAAGAATCACGGAAGATGGCCTGGTGACACTTGGCAGGCTTTCCTGTATGTGTTGAGTCAGCATAGTATGTAAATGATTACATTCCTTACCAGAAGCGTTCAAATTTATGTGGCAGGTAGCTTCAGTATAGGCTGTATATATATACTATGTCATTCTTTAGTATTGAAGTTATGAGTTGACCTTCCTTCAAGGGACAACCACACTCCTGGTAGCCGTTGCAACCCCGGATGCAACTCACCGTAGCGCAAGCTATGTATTGCAGTTCATTCCAATTAACACACATGCCATGTGGCAACCACGCTCTGTCGATTGCTAGCAAAAGCGGCCAAAGGGAAGATAAGAAATTGCAGTCCTGAAATACACGTGTATCTTGTCTCCACTGTGCTAGCAGTACCTGTGTTGCCCTTGTGTGGTGCTTCCCAGACCTTTTATTACTTGTATGTGTGTGTCTGTGGAGTAGTAATTATTGTTCAATTTCTATCCTGCCAGTTCCAGCTCCTTGGGTGAGTGTTTTCCATGTTGAAGGTGCAACTGCCTTTGCTGGAAGCCAGCTAACTCTAACCTGCAATATTGGTTTGGACTCGACTCTGGTCCTTACACTTGGAGACCTGGATGTGACTTGCATGTGGAGTGGACCCGGCAGTGCGATGCTCTCCAGTGGTGGTCGTATCACAGTGTCTCCAGCATCTCAGCAGGGTGTTAGTACTACCTTCGCCAGCCAAGTGGTGTTCAACACTTTGCGGACCTCTGATGCTGGTAGCTACACTTGTCAGGCCACAGTTGCACCCCGGGGATCTACAGCAGGAACTGTCACTAATGGAGTGGGATCAGCCAATACAGCAACCCCTACCATACAAAGTACGTACATAAACTATCAAAGCTGTGTATGTTACATACACTACTGTCCTACACAGTGTGCACATCTGACTATATTCGGTCTATGGAACTGCTAATCGTCATGTTTATGACTGACCTCTGCTTGGCAGTAGTGCTGTGAACTAATGTCAATTAATCGGATAATCGATTGATTATATGCCTAGGCAATCAATTGTTGCCCAACTATCATTGATGTCACATGATCACTGTCGAGTAACGACCCTGTCCATGCTAGCTAGCTGTTCTACCTACCTGTTTGTCAGCAAAGTTGCCACGAATGCTGATCAGTGCAAGCTCCAAACACTTGTCAGTAAAATTTAATTTTATTTGGCTATAAAAAGGATGCTGGAACGGGAAAGCTGATGGCTGGGAGCAAGGTGATTTATAAACTCTGCAAGCCTGTGGTTGCTCCTGCAGTGGTACAACAGATGCAATCGTACCATCAGACGGAGTACAGCAAACTCGAGCGGCCAGATGGAGCAGCGGAAGATCGAGCAGTTTTGCCATGCCTTTTCTTGTGCGTGGGTCGGAATCCAATAATTGATTAGGGCTTTGCAGTCCAGTCACAGCTCTACTTGGCAGCAGTACTTATAGTTTCAGAGTGTAATGACTGTATTCCAAGGTATCTGAAGCACAGTCAGTGAACCTTTTAATTAGCTCTTCAGGGCCTATTATACAACACAGCTAAAAAAGCAGAAACCATGTAATGAAGTATAACGCCAATATTAGACCCCCCATATATATTCCCATAGCTTGTGGAGACGCTAGGATCGATATAAGCCCTGAAGAGTTTTAAGGAAGCCACCTCTGAGACAACATCAATGAGCAATGCCTCACCCTAACATTAGGCTGCATCAATTGTACCTCATAGTATTCCAATCTTTGTATACTCCCTCAGTGATTGGCTTGTTATCATGCAATAGGCTGTTCTTTAATTACCCTGTGCATGCAAGTGCAAAGCGGGGTTAAGCAATAGGTTTTCGTCCGTCTGTCTGACTTCTGTCAGTGGAAATCGAAATCGCCACTGTAAGTCGATTGAACAGTAAAGCCGAAAAGCCTTATCTCACCTTCAGTATAAGCTTACTGCTCCTGCTTTGAATTATGTCTCTACTATTAACAGCCTATGATCATCCATCCAGGGAAGGTTGACTCTGTCTGATTCTTCAGCCAATGCTGGAATACCTGTAATACCTGAGTCAATATTGTCCATATACCAAGGCAAGGACACTATAGCTATTGCCTAGTAGGCATCCGTGAGGTCACTGATTTCTGTTCTGTGACAGCAAATGTCAGCTCAAACATGCGCCTGCTTAAAAGTAATGTAGGGATACCAGAACAGCAAAAAGTATACATCCCCCCTACATATCTTTCTTCATTACACCTACATCCCCTCTACATATCTTTCTTCACTACACATACCGTATTTCCGCGATCAAACGCTGCACTTGATTAGTGGCCGCCCTCAAATAATAGCCGCACCTCCTGAAGGGCTGAACGAAATAAATGCCGCCCTTGTTTAGTAGCCATAGCTAGTATTCGGTGATTGATCGAAGCACCTTGTCTAGCCCTCGAGGACCATGACTGTTTTGCTGTGAGCATGAAGAGAGGAGAACTGATCGTTGGTAATATTCTCCGAGAGCTATCTCTCTCGAGGACGCGAGTGACGTGTGCGGACCAGCGAAATCTTTCGCGAGAATAATGGCTTTGACGTTTCCTACCGTTTGTCGGGATGATTATGATGGTATCGCACGGTCCAGGGCTGAAACTAAATAACTTCTTTGTTCACACACCACACTCCAATCCATTGCCTCGCTTCCTTGTTGATGCTGAGTTTAATAAATGCCGCCTTTGATTGGTGGCCACCCTCAAATAGTAGCCACAGTAAATCGTGTGATAAATTTAATAGTAGCTGCGGCGTTTGATCGCGGAAATACGGTACATGTATATGGAAAACGATCTTGGTCGGGGAGATTGTATACTTCACTGTTATGTGTGATCACCCCTACCTTGTTTCCTTGCTTTTTGCCGTTCTGGTATCCTTACATCCTGTTACGTTTTCTATTACTTGTCTAACATCGAGGGGCAACTGCACTCATGGTAGCCACTTACGTGTTGCAACCGGTTGCAACTCGCTGGTCACGCAAGCTACGCATTGCAGCTCATTCCAATTAGCACACATGTCACGTGAGACAAGAACTTATTACAGTGCTCACAACTTCACCAACACGGTGAATTCGGCATGTGAGTATCAGTGAACGACAGCGATCGCACCTGTGTGGTCAGAATCTCTGTGGGGCCTTTGTGAGAGCCGTACTGGCAACGAACTTCGAAGAGAGTGATCGAACAATAGCAGCCGACGGCACTACAAAAGCGCTTGTATCTCCACCACCAAGGTGAGTTTCAGCACCAAAATTGTACGGGTGAGGACAGTGCATGATAGCGATCACGACGGTGTAGTCAGAATCTTTGCAGGCCATTCCTAAGTAGTCAAACATTATTTATTATTTACGCGGCACAATTTTTCCCCTACCAGGAGTGTAATGTTACAATAATGGTCATATACATAGTCATGTGATGCTTATGCTGTAATTTGACTACTTTGTTACTTCACGTACACAGTCCCCACCATTCAGTTGTTTCTCACTCCCAACGCTACTCGTTTCCCCAACATGGCTCCCTACAACACCTTCTCCCTCACCTGCACTGCCACTGGCCCTCAGGGAGTGGTCTCACCAAAGGCTTTCACTTGGAGAAGGAGGATCGGGGCAGAAACGTTTGGCTTGACGAATGTGACTGACAATGGTGGCTCCTTCCTCATCACCTCTGTTGACCTGGCCCAGCCCACCAGCACCAGTGTACTGACGGTGCGGGAGACCACTGCTGGAGACTACCGCTACCGCTGCAGAGTTGACCTCACCGAACTGGCCATCCTCAGCATGTTAGATGAATACCCCATCAATGTCACAAGTGAGTGGGTACATCAGAATATCACAGTCATTCACTTTCATTGATGACTTACTTACTTAGCTCTACGTGTATGCCCAGGAATATTTGCCACCTCTGTATCACTTGTACGTATATAAGCTCATCCCCACATCATGTAGTCCATATTTGTTGATGCTTCCATACTGATAAAACCCGCATGACGATTCGGAGGATCGTTGCATTGCATATTTCGCCACTCTAAGTGTTACTTTGGAGTCACTCACTGCCCTGGATGCATGAGGTTGACTGTATAAGGTCCCAGTTGGTTTGATAATGAGACTGCATTGCAAGCATATACCAGATCTATTTTAGATCCTCGATGGAGCATGTCTTCATGAAAGTGTTCCTTTTCATCATGTCTGTTATAGCAGGAGTAATTCATTGTGTGCATATGTATTTGTGAACTCCATGGACCCTCAGTGATCACTCCTGAGGGGAGTCATAGAATGTTCCTGGCCTGGTGTACCAGTATACCGTCTCATTAGCCACTGCCGACACCTGTTGAGTCTATCCTTGATATTTTACTCACAGTCAGAGCAATAATACCTCTGTGTCAGCCGTTTTGTTGAAACGTTATGTGTCTTTCCATCAGATTCAGACAATCCTGTGCAACCCCAAAACCTGATGAACAGCAGCACTAGCCATGACAGAGCCACAGTCCAGTGGAGTGTATCCTACATAGCCTACACTCCTGAGACCTATACTGTGAACTATGGCCTTGCTACCGATTCACTGAGCATGTCAGCCAATGCCGCACAGAGGGGTAACAACTTTAATATCCCCAGCCAACCATTCATGTTCACCACTGTACTGACTGGGCTTAGTTCTGGGGTGACCTACTACTACCAGGTGGAGGCTAGGAACTCTGTGGGACCCACTCTCAGTGCTGTAGAGCATTTCACATCGGCGGAACTACGTATGTGCATAACGCTTGTGTGTATGTCTGTGCACCAAACACCATTACTATTTTGAGGCCATTTGTGAATGTTGCCAAAAATAGTAACAGATGTACCATGTGAACCTTTAATCAACGATAGGCAATTTCTCCTGCATATCTCAATTTTTGCTGTATGTCTCAAATTCCTAGCCGTTCCCACTCTTCTTAGACTGCAGTTTGATTATCTAATTTGTTGTTTCTACTAAATCTCATGGTGTCCTTGGACCTCAAGCTATTAGTTGTATAGAACCAGCTTTCATAGCAAGGGGCGTTGGAGAGACATACGGGTTGGAGAGGAGTGAGAACCTCTAGAGTGGATGACGTACTCAAGTGGGCGAGTCAACTAATTGTAGTGCTAACATTGAACAACTCACTCGCCATGGCATGGCACATCGATGTATTTCGTAGCCAATGAACTATTTCACTGCATGCCGAAAAACATTACTGACTCCAATGCATTGTTCTGTTACGATGCTAGTGACTACCGTACGTATATCGGGAAATTTTGTTGTTAAATTATTTTCGCGAATGCAACTAAATGCGAAATTTTATCACGCAAAATTTACGAATACTGAGAAAAGCGGTAAATTAAGGTAATGAACACGTGCACATTACTGCACAATTCATGGCTCTGTAGCTGTTTCACTGCTTTCAATGATGAACTTCCAGCTGATTCATGATGAAATACTTTCTCAAAGTATGAGGGGTTCAAAATGCGGGAGCAGCACATTGAGAACACGGTGCCGGAATAGGCAAGTACATTTGTCTCCATGGTGGGTCCGCAGCAGCTTGAGTTTCACCGGAGAAGCTGGGTCTGCATGATGGTGAAAGAACGGCAAGCAGAGCAAGGTCAGAGTCGTAATTGTTTTTTCTTTGATCAGTGAATTCGCAAAAATTTATCGACACTGTCACATGAACGATTTTCAACACAATAATTTCCCGATATACGGTAGCATTCTTTGTAGTTAACCATTGCTACTGTGTACGTTGTTTGGATGTGTTGTTCAAGTAGGCGAATGTGTATTGATGCCAAAATGACACTATAGTCGGTCTGTGACTTACTTGTACAACTGGGATGGGTGGGGGGATTATTTTTTTTGGAAAGCAGGTGCTCTGAGATCAATTCTGGTGGGTTTTGTGGCAACTAGGTAACATCAAAAGCTACAGTGTAGGTAATAGCCTTGGTATGTGTGGAACTGATAAGTGTTCTCTCCTCTTACCCAGCTCCCACTCCCCCTCGGATGTTCCAGATCACTGCAGTGACAACAAACAGCCTCAGCTTCTCATGGCAGGAACCAGCCACTGCTAATGGAGAGATAACAAGATATGAACTGTCTTGTCTGCCTCTACTGTCTGGCATCCCCACACCTCAGCCCCTCACGCCAGTGCCCACTGCTCGAATGGCTATGCTGACTGACCTTCTTCCTGGTGTGAGGTACAACTGCAGCATTGGAGCTGAGAATGGTGCTGGACCATCACCCCTCATTTATGCTGATAGAATTACAGTAGAAATTGGTAGGTTTGTGAATTGATTGCTATGGCTTTGCTTTCCAACTTTATCGAGAGAATTGGGAGAATTGATTATGTGCGCTCATGATGTAGAGTGCATGGTGTGCTGTATGGTTTTGATTTGTGTAGTCACATGCCAGTGCAGTCTGTCATGATGCAGACTTATTGGACACAGTGCTGGATGCCACTCAGTAGGAGCCCTTACTATGCTAATGCACACATTTCCGGTATTATTTAGACTCGGTGGCATCCCAAAGAGTTTCATTACCCCATGTGCATGCGCGCAGCAGGGGTAGAGTGATCGGTTTGTCCATCTGTCTGGCAGTCTGTCCAAGCAGTTTGAGCAGTGAAGGCCTTGTTGAAGGCTTAGTTCAGAATAGAAGTGTCATAATTCAGAAAATACTAGTATCTACATATGTAACTCACAGATCAGAGATCCACTCGAGAAGCTGAGAAAAGTTACGTGAAAGTTGACAATTTGCCCTGTTCTAATTTATACAACTTGACCACACGCTGTTTCTAACACAGGTTACGGTATCTCATTCTGCATGCATGCTGTATTAAAAATTGGTAGGCCCTCATCGTTACAAATCGGTTGTACGCCATAATAAAAAGTAGCGCACAGGGTACATGCTTTGCTGAGCACCTCTATAGTTGTGGATGTGACTGTCCTCCACATCTCTTCCCCAGCTCCAAGTGGTCCACCATTGAATTTCATGGTTGCCACTCCTGGAGCAACAAGTGTGACATTCTCTTGGGCTCTTCCTAATGCCACGAAGCGCAATGGAGTGATCACTGGCTACTCCCTCTCCTGTGCTCCTCAGACTGGTGGAGGGAGCGTCTCCATGGAGTATACACAAGCAGGCAACTCGATACTGGTTGGGTTCACACCTGCCACCGCATACAACTGCTCCATCTTTGCCCGCAACAGTATAGGAAATGGACCGGTGGTATCCAGGATCATACATACTCTGGAGGCTGGTAAGCTTCTCTATTCATTTGCTAGTATAGGTGTCAGTACAACAGTGTACGTAGTTGAAGGTTAGTTTTCTTTCCTACAGCTCCTGGTACTGCACCACAGAGTGTCATGTTTGAACATGATCAAGACATCCCTGAGATGGTGTTCTTCTCCTGGCAACCTCCAGTTCAGCGGAATGGAGTCATCACCAGATATGACATTGTCTGCACTCCAAGCAGTGGCAGTGGTATATCTGTGAATGGCCTGAGTGATGGTGCCCTCAATGATACAGTGGGGATGTTCACTCCAGCTACTCGATACAACTGCACTATCACTGCATCAACCAGTGTAGGGCCAGGACCCGGGATCACTGTGATAGTTGTCACCTGTGAGTTAATTCAATAGACAATTGCATTCCACTGTTGTTGTATCTCATGACTGTTAACGTTTTTTCAACCAGAAGACATTGAATTCATGGAAGTCCAACTTACAACTAATGTTGTGGTTAGCATGAGGCTGAGTGGGCCCCAGATTGTTAGGCTTGCATGCTGCCCATGCACACTGAGTGGGCCCCGCATTGTCATGGGGCATCAATAATCTGGTGGTTATTGGTGGAGTTGGAAGCCTAACTGGAGCCAAAATCTTCAAGGACGAGTGGAATGGGCTTGTGAAGATTGTTATAGACTTGCTTGGATTGTGAAATATGATGTACATTGCAAACCCATAACTCCGTGTGACTTATTTTTAGTAATTGCCTTCAGCAGTGTTGATTATTGCTTCTGTACATCACGTAAGATGACATTGTAAGGACCGAATAAGAACACATTTGCCATGATTGCAGAAATTTCTGGCTACAACAATGAGCTGGGTATTATTGATAATGATTGGCATGCTATGAGTCCAGTACACTGTGAGGTGTTACTGGAATGCATGGTTTACTGGACATCCGTCGGTTCTCACCTGCTCTCCTCCTATCTACAGTGCCATCTGCTCCAGAGAATGTGACACTGACCGTTAGCCCGGTCAGTACGTTATCTCAGCTGCTGGTCAGATGGACTATTGACCCTCCAAATGGAGTGATGTTAACTTACACCATATATGTGACCAGACTGGATGTGGGGAATGCAACATTCACCTACACATCCACAAACACTCAGTTGAATATTCCCAGTGATGACCTTGACCCTAGTGACCTTGACGCTGGTGTGCAGGTGTTGGTACACGTCTCAGCCAGTACCAGTGCAGGGGAGGGAGCCAGGAGTCCGGGAGTGATAGGGAGGACAAGAGAAGAACGTAAGTCATCACAGCAAGAATGTGATCCCATAATATATGTATAGTATATCCAGAACTCTCCTTATCCAAAGGTAGAGAAACTCCAGCCCACATGTATACCACAACTGATTACATGTAGTTCGCATGTTCTGTGTGTGTTGATCAAAAGTGAGGCTAGTTACGTTTTCGTGGAAACCGTTTGCATTCAGCAGTTGGGATGGTTGGACCTTGTAAATAAGTAACTCAGAATAATTATTGTGCTGATGGAGCAGTAGAAGCAATCTTCACACTGTAATGGGATCTGACAGCTTATACATACCACACATTCCTCACTGATGAATGTCGTTGATGCCACTCCTCCATGTTTAGCTCCTGGCAGTGTGGGCTGCCCATCACGATGGAGGGATCTACAAAACGCCATCCAGGTTAACTGGACTTCTCCTCAGGATCCCAATGGAATTGTTCTGCGGTATTATCTTGCACTCACAAGCTATGCTGGCAACACTGTTATTGCTACTGCGAGTGTGAATAGCAACGGTACTCTCACCACTGACTTCAATGCAAGACTAGGTGAGTTATAAATTCGAGCGTTACTCATTTGCTGTTCATACAAAATATCTTTGTCAAAATATAAGGGATTTACTGTAGGCGTTCTAATTATGTGTCGCTCAAAAATATTATTTTTGCAACGTAATGCAATAATAGAAATCCTGTCACCCAAACGGCGATGCAAAATTAATTATATGTACTAGTGCAGAGTTTGCAAGGCGAGGTGTAAGCAAGGAGCGCATGAGCCGCCGAACATCGAACATGCTGTAATCCCTCACGCCTTACGGTCATACCTTATATGGAAGGCCTTTGGGGTACCGCACAAACGCCAATTTGTTTTTACGTAACGGCCTCTTGCCGTATAAGGTAAAATTTTGGTAGATGTGAAGGACTACTACTTCGGCTAGGGTGTGTTCGATGCTCCTTTGGCGGCTCATGCACTCCTGATATCGGTCAGGTTGAATTTTCATCTGCATTTTGTATTGTCCACAGAGGATGGTGTTCCATACATTGTTCAGATATTTGCAGAGAACTCAGCTGGCAATGGAACGGTGTGTAATGTCACTGACTTCACTAATGAACTAGGTAAGTTCTGCTAGTGTATGTAACTGCCTTCTTTCTTCGTCATCCAATATTGAGTGCTGTTTTAATGTCACTCCTATCCTGCCCACAGAACCCCCTGCTCCAAGTGGTTTAAGTGTTGATAGGATTAGTGACACTATGATAAGTGTCATGTGGCAACCTCTGTCTCTTGTGGAGGCACGAGGATACATCAGGTACCGTGTGATGGTCACATCCACCACTGCCAGCAAGCGAAAGAGACAAACCACTCAGGGGGAGATGATGTGCACGTTGATGTCTCCGTGTGAGGTGCCTGCTAATGAGAGTAGTGTACTGGTGGGTGGGCTGGATCCAGACACAAGCTACTCCGTAACTGTCGATGCAATCAACAGCGAGGATGAATCAGGACCAATGTCTGCCCCTGTGATTGCAGTGACTCCAGCACGTAAGATGAAACAGATCACTAAAGTGATAACTAGTGGGGTGACCCTATTGAACCTATGCACTAGCATACTTTTAGCAAGAACTGCTTTCAGCAAAAATTTTAAGAGAGGCAACTGCCTCGGTTGCCTATACGATGGCTACACCTCTGCATTAGCAGTTTACAAAGCCAATCTTCAGTAGAGGTAATAGCACATGACTACATGACCAACATTGTTGCTGTTCTAACTTTTTTGATCTCGCAGAATCCTCATGTTTGTGGTGGCACATATAGTGGAGACTGCCCCTTCCCCTCTAGTTAGTGTACAAAATTGGGGTCTGTGCTGTAGTTTCCTGTGCCTTGACCCCTGCTCTCACTTGTGCTCCTTTAGTACCCATAGTGGCGCTACAGCTGCTCTTGTACTGTTGTTTCCAGTCACGATCCCACATGTTGCACCACATTCTCTGGCTCTACTTGTCCAGGACCTCTGTTTCCCACCACCTGGTCTATTGTTGTGTCCTGGGGGGGGGGGGGGGGGGGGGGACCACCAAAACCTTGTTTCTTGTTGATGATACTACACAAGAAACAAGTGCTGTGTCCTATGTACCGTTGTAAAATACCTGCTAATTATCCTGTGATTTCTCCTTCTCAGCTCCAAATGGTCCCCCCCAGAGCTTCGTAGTCATTCCCAGAACTGGTGCAAGAAATGTGACATTCTCCTGGTCCCCTCCTGCCCCAACCCTGCGTAATGGGATAATCACTGGCTACTCGCTCTCCTGTGTCGCTGAGGGTGGTATGGAAAACACTGTTTCCATGTGGTACGACCAATCAGGTACCTTTGCACTGGAGGGGTTTGCACCAGCCACCACATACAACTGCTCCATTTCTGCTAGCAACAGTCAAGGAAGTGGACCAGTGACCTATGTAGTGGTCACAACAATGGAGGATGGTAAGCATGTTGAAACCATGCAGTTTGTACAAGTAATCATGTTGATTGGATTAAGTATATTTTCTATAGCAATGCTGTTCCAGTTGCGGTTGAGTGGTCTGCCTACCTGCCAGGAATGGGTGGTAAGTAGAGAGGTTTGATGGCTCTGTGTTATGGACAATTTTGATCTGACTATTTCTGTAGGTTGTTGCTACAAGTGCCAAACTAGATGACATCACCAGCGCAGTGGTTCAGAATACCGAACAACTCTGTCAGTGTAGATTCAGTGCAGAGCACATCACAGGAGATGCATTTCAATGTTTTGCAAATTCAGAGCAGCAGGTGACATTTCGAGCAAGGCTGCATGGAACTGCCCAGGCCACCAGCTCACAGCTGTTGACAAACATAGAGACTTGGGTTGCCCAGGTGGACTCTACCATTGCTGTACAAGGTGTACGCCTGGATGCGGACAACAGCTGTCCCCTAGCAATCAACAGCTTTGGTGATCCAGAATGTGCCGAGGATGTCACCTTGACTACTGAGCCAGCACAGTTGGACAGCAGTGGAGCCATTGTTGGTGGAGTAGTTCCTGTGCTAGTAGTGATCATATTAGCAGTGACTCTCGTAGTGATTGCCATCCTTGTGACAAAGAATCGTAGAGCTGGATTCTCCATTGATCAGGATAAGGAGTAAGAATACTTTTAGAAACATCAAGTTTTGCAAGCAGCAGTTCAAGTTTGTATGTCCCGTTATCTGAGCAGCTATAGGCTCAGGTAGCTCATCCAGTTAGTCTCTGTATTATACTCCACTCTACCAGCAATTGTACATCGACTGCATTCTTCGTTTCACTGCATTGTATAGGAATGAACCAAGTGGTACAACAGGCATCATCAAAACGCACGAGATGCACGGGGTTTCTACTACTCCGTGTCCTGCATATGTGTATACCTCACCGCAGGAAAGTGGAAGCGTGGAGGAACATGTGTATGAACCAATTTGAATGCAGTACACATTAGACGGTTCCCTGCAAGTATTGCACATAATTTACATCATTTTCATAGGAGTGTTTGTGAACACAGTTAGTTTACGGAGTGTAATTGTTGTACAGTAGTGCATTTCTAACTCTGTGCCTTTCCTGCTCCATGCATGCACTCATTCATGAAATTTTGTTCATGATCGTCTATATAATTATAATATAGTGCTAGTTGTGCTTCTGTTAGTTATATAGAGTCCTGTAGAGGTCAGTTATTCTATCCTGCTTGTAATACTATATAATTATGTATAGTGTTATTCTATGGAGTTGATTCTTGGACTTGGAACGGTAGTTGGCAAACAAATTTTATTTTGCAACGTTTCGATCACCGTCTTGTGATCTTCTTCAGGCATACTAAGAGAATGGCATATGTAGGTGCTATATGTACAAATTAATTACGTAATACACTAATGATATAATTAGAAATGAAATATCAGAATGCACGAATAAGAACGTTATTTTACCAAAGTGATGACCATACTGGGTTGACTGCCAAACCACTGTCCTGGTTGAAGTTGTCTGTCTGTTTTATTCGCAGTGCCTCCTTTACTTTTCTCTTGTAATAGTCGTCATCATAGTCCAGAACTGAACTAAATAAAATTTGTTTGCCAACTACCGTTCCAAGTCCAAGAATCAACTCCATAGAATATTGCGAAGCACGGTAACATGACACTAAAGGATTATGTATAGTGTTTGTGTCGTGAATGTTGGTACTTTTTACCTTCAACTCTCTGTGGTCGTATCGCCTAAATGAAACCTGCAATCAAAGAGTGAATGCGACATAATAAATTATTCAGTGCAGAGAAAAGGGGGGTTCAGGCAGGAAGAGTTACCGACCAACATAACCAGTGGCATGTCAACTCCTCACGCACAAATCCAAACTCCATGGTGAATATAATATAGCCAGTTGTGTAGCTATAATCTTGGCCCCATATCACACTCACACGTGTAGTCATTCACCAGGTCCATGCACTGGCCATTGTTGCAGTTGACCCCAGTACAGTTATCTATGTCTGAACTCCATTGTAAAGGTACTGCAGTTTTTCATGAACCTTGCAAATTGGAGACGGTAAACGGAGAACGTCAGGTATATGCATGATCAGATCAGTAGTACTCTTGTTACACACTCTACTAACAGCTAGCTACGGAGTTTTGGTTGCTGCTCTCAGTGATAGAGATCTCGACTTGAATAGTTTTATGCACTTGGTGCACAAATTTGCTGATTGAATTATTGTGCAACCATTTTACGTTTCCACTTTGCAACGTTCATGAAAACTGCAGTACATTCTTGGACCAACACCATGCAGTTCCTTGCAGGACCAGCACCACTTCCTTGTTTATTAGCAACAACCCGAAATACATAGACAATGAATTTCATTATTATGAATTTCATTTTTGGGATGACATCATAGATACAATGCCTCCGGATATAGTCACGCCTCGTTCTAATTCTCGGGCCTGGGAATAAACAGGCGTAGGGTCCTGTGAGGATTGTCTGCTGCTGTCGCTGATCACCATTGCTAGAGAGAACGACTCGAATGATCCATCATTGGCTACAAGGGTGAGGAAGTATTCTGCATGGTCTTAGAGCAGTGCACGTCACGTCATACAATCATAATTTCAGAGGTAGCTTCGGTGACTAGACTTCCTATCTAAAATTATTGCATGTGTTGGCAAAAAATTGAACAGCAAACTCTACTGATAAGCATGAAAGCTGCCTGAAATGGGATCTGATGTGTACAGCTGCAGTCTTGAAGGTTTGTTCTGCCAGGAATCCATGATAGTCATGTTGCACACTCTGCTCGGTAGGTTATCATTGGGCACCACGAATCCTTGGATGCTCCATCAGAAGTAGGAACACTAGCCACACACTTGCTCAAACCTGTAGCAGGGTTTGACAATTGATTATAGTGGAGACTATAGCTACAGCATTTCCTGTCTGAAGTCCCGTAGGTACCATTCGTTGCCATATACACTGTTATCTTGTAACCCCACACATCAGAGTTATTTCTATCTGCTGTGAAAAACAAGTAGTGTAATGCATGTAATTATAGATGCATGGACGACTTACCATAATATAGATCTAGCGGGAAAATTTAATTTGGCAGTTTGGTGGATTACGAGTGCACCGCCAAATTAAATTCTGCCAATAGGGCATGGGCGGGGTCTCGTAGCAACGCTGCAGTATGCATGGCGATTCCAAACCACCTTGACGTTCCTAACGAGCCATTCCGCCAAATTTAATTCCCGCCAAAATTTCCGGCCATACGGCATGTAAATGTCTCCAGCATTTGTCTTCATGCCTGCACGTTTGTCTCTGTCTACGGAAGTACATGTGCGCAGGTAGTACATGTTTCTTAGCATTGTTCCGAGGCAACCTAGGGAGAGAAAGGTGGCCTAGTATATACCATTCGTACATGCAAGAACAGCTCTGCTGTATTTTATCTTGGGGTTAGCCCTAATACTTAATATTGCATATCTGCAACTTGGGACTTTCAGCTTCATGAAGTCACATCTGGATGTCCTTGGTACTTAGGTTCTGCGTGAGCAGAAAGGGCAGTACAGGGGGAGGTGGGTGGGTGCACCTGAAGGGTGCAAATAGCATGGCTGTGTCTGGGCTCCGCGTAGAAAGGTCTTGGTTGGTACTGGGAGGGCCTTTTCCATCGTTTTTGGCATAAATGGACTTAGAAAGTAGCTGTCTTGCCTGTAGGGCATCCATTTCCAGCATTCATGGCTCGTTTTTCAGTTAGGTTACCATTCCTCAGGAGACTTGATTGCAATTTCATTATTTTGGTGGGTGTGGTTAAGTCACGTATAATTATGCTTGGTATAGCTGAAGTTACCTGTGGGAGCAGTTTTGAGCCCAGTGACACCAGGGAACAGAAATTAGGGTATGTTAAAGTGCCAGGGACTGAAAATAACCTTGAGAAAACTTGGACCCTAAAGAGTCTTAACAGCTAGCTTAGCCCTACAGTGATCCTTGGCAGGAGATAAAATAATTTAATTTGATAAGTAATTGGTTTTTGATATTACTTCAAGATTTTCACCAACCAGAGTACACTAATGTGATGATTGACACTAACATCTATGTAGTAAAATATGAATGGCATTCTCATAGACCCAGTAGTTTTGCGTTACTGGTTTGAATATGTTGGGCTCAGAACTTTGTTCTTCGAAGTAATTCAGGACTTCTGTGTGTCTGCATCTTTAAAAAAACTCTTCTCTTTTTGCAGATATTATGTGTATGTGTGGGGCAAGTGGAAAACGCGGATACGGTCGGACGTGGACACGGACACGGACGCAGACACGGACGCGGACGCAGACGTGGACACGGACACAAACCAAAACTCATTTTTCAGCCCTTTACAGTGTAGGACAGAAGCTAATATGGTTATTCATTCGCTAAAGTTGCTTGCCTAGCCTATTGAACCGCCTTTCACGTCTTTCCTCGAGTCAGCAGAGGTCAAAGGCCACATGCATATTTAATGAGCTTCAACGAAAAGACTAGAAGAGCATTTATTTATTGCAGAAACCTAGCCTCGTACCCAGGCCTTCAAATGCTAGCAGAAACCAAACTCAGGCCTTTTGCCAAAGCATAGGAAGCACAAATAATATTCCTATACCATCTATGACGATGGCTGATCAAAGCTCGAACTTTCATTGTTGAACTTTCATATGCACGTGGCCTTTGACCTCTGCTGACTCGAGGAAAGACATGAAAGGCGGTTCAATAGGCTAAGCAAGCAACTTTAGCGAATGCATAACCATGTTTAGCTTCTGTCCTACACTGCAAAGGGCTGAAAAATGAGTTTTGGTTCGTGTCCGTGTCCGTGTCCACGTCCGCGTCCGCGTCCGTGTCCGCGTCCGACCGTATCCGCCTTTTCCACTTTCCCGTGTGTGTGTGTGTTGCATCAGGGCCTCAGTCAACCGTTCAATGGCCAACACATATTATCAACTTTGCAACAGGTACAGAGACAGCAACTTAGACAGACTGGCTAATGCACAACAAACTGACCTGTAAATAGTGCAGAGACAGGAAGTAAAATGACGTTATACATTAAAACCGATAACACTACATTCCTTCCCCCTAAAGTTCAGGGTACCCATACACAATTAATCCAAAATAAGATCACAACTACAACCAATAAAAAACAACACAAAGCTAGTGTTAGACACTCGGATCGAACCTGTCCGGAGGATTCCTCACACGAGAGGGATAAACATGTGCAGGAGTAGACAATGGAGAATTATGTCCAGGAGACTAGAGGAGATTCTTCAGTGGACTCAGAAACAACGGGATCACTTGTACTGGCGACTGACCGAGACGGTAATTGATCCTGGTGACAACGGCGGACCACTCCCTGGTCCATAGCAACACAAAACGAAACAGGGCCAGTCCTCTTAATGACAACCCCAGGCAACCACTGGTCACCTTGTCCAAAACTGCGAACTGAAACCAAATCTCCCACAGTGAACTCATGGGGTCTCGCTGTAGAGTCATGATCCTGCTTCTGCTGCAGCTGTTTACTTTCAACTCGCTGAGAACTATTAGGCCTCAACAGATCAAGCCATGTTCTCATCTTTTGTCCAAGGAGCAACTCATCTGGGGCCATTCCAGTGGTGCTTTGGGGTATGCGGTAAACGAAAAGCACACGAGCAAGTCTCTCTTCCACCGAACCAGCAGTAACTTTCTTGAGTCCACTTTCACAATTTGAACGGCCCGTTCAGCCAATCCATTCGTTGCTGGATGATGACTTGAGATGCTTGACCCCATTAGCAGTCAGGAAATCCTGAAACTCTTTGCTTGTGAATCCGGTGCCATTATCAGAAACCACGAGGTTTCAGGAATGCCAAAATGAGAGAACAAAGTTCTAAGTTCTGAAATTGCAGCAGCAGAGGATGTCGAGCTCACTGACATGGCCTCTATCCACTTCGAATGAGCATCAATGATCACCAAAATCTGGCATTTCTTCAGCTTCAACCGCAAGTTGGCATCCTCGATCCGCCTCAGCACCTCTTCCAGAGACTCCTGGTTGGTTTTGTCAGATTCCCGAGCAATAAGGATGTCATCTATGAAGACAACAACACCTTTTATCCCTTTCAGCAATTTCTCCATCTCCCGTTGGAAAATCCCAGGTGCAGAGGCCACACCGAAGGGTAAACGGGTATAACGGAGTAGCCCCTTGTGGGTGTTGATGAACACAAAGTTCGTGGAACCCTCCTCAAGAGGAAGCTGTTGGTAGGCTTGTTGGAGGTCCAGTTTGGTGAAGCTCTTGCTTCCCTGGAGCTTTGCAAGAGATCCTCGACTATAGGAATCGGGTAGTTGTCCAATTTGGCAACAGGGTTTACAGTGAGACGGAAATCACCGCAAATACGGAGGTTTTTCTTGTCTGATTTCAGGACCGGAACAATGGGGGCTGCCCAGTCCGCTGTTTCAACAGATTCCAAAGTGCCCTCCTCTACTAGTCTGTCCAGTTCCTCTTCAATCTTGCTTGTCAAAGCATAGGGCACAGACCTTGGTCGGTAGTAGCGTGGCTTCGCCATGGGGTCCACATACAACTTAGCTTCAAAACCCCGCATCTTACCTAACCCAGGTTGGAACACAGGCTGGTGACGATCAAGCACTTCTTGCAGGGAGCTCCTAACAACAGAGTGAGTCTCATGCCAGTCTAGACGCACCGACTCCAGCCAATTCCTGCCAAACAAACTTGGGCCGCTGGAGTATCCCACTGTTTTAAACAGACCTTGAGGGCAAACTTCTGCACAGATTCAAGGGAGTTGATGTTAGATGGGGTCTCACTAGTGATACATAGAGACTGGATAAGGCTGTAGGGCTGGATCACCTGTAGAATTGCCTATATAACATGCCAGTGAGCCTCCTTGCCTTCCTAGTGATTTTATGGATGTGGTCTGACCAGGTAAGATCACTGGTTAGGGTGACACCCAGGTATTTATAGCTAGTCACTCCACAGCTGGCCCTTGTACTCCAGGTTTACATAGGCACAACCCAACACTGGCAGTGGTTCCTTTGAGTTAGGTATGTAATTGAATCTCCGTTTTGCTCAAGACCCTCCCAGGCCACAACCTTTCACAGGTTTCCTCAGAGATCAAAGACATATGCAGGTGGCAGTGTCCAGCTCCATGGAAACCTCACACTCATCCAATCTTAGAGTTACTAGTAAGGGAGGTACCTTTGAGTTACATGTAGCTGCATGCACACTGACGCGGTGCAAGCCAGACAGGTCCTCACCCTCCGAGGATGACTCCGTGGGTCCCTTCTCAACTTTACGCACTGACCTCCTCTGAGGCCCTTGAGGTTTTCTCCCTTTAGTGCAAGCTCGCTTCAAATGTCCCTTTCTCTTACACCCATGGCAAACGACGTCTTTGTCTACATGGCACTTGGTGGAGATGTGGCCTTTCAGCCCGCAACGGTAGCAAGTTACCTCAGGTCTTGGGTTGTCCAGGCGCCCCACCGATTGGGGTGGCTGCTCAGTCTTGAGATCCTGGACATTCTGAGTGGCTGTCTCATGACACCTGGCAAGCTTCAAGGCCTTTTCATACATCAACTCCGGCTCTGCTAAGAGGCGCTTCTGTAGGGCATCGTCTTTTATCCCGCAAATGAGTCTGTCACGAATCATGTCATTCAAAGTAGTCCCAAACTTGCAGTGTTCAGACAAACGACGGAGCTCAGCCAGAAAGTCAGCCACTGACTCATGTAATCACCAGGCTTACGTACCCAGCTATGGAACTTGAAACGCTCCACGATCGGAGAAGGTGGCCGCTGGAAATGATTGCTCAAGGCGGTAATCAGCTGGGAAAATGACTTCTTCCCTGGCTTAGAGTGAGCCACCAAACTCTCAAGAGCGAGTATGTGGAGGCACCCACCAAGGACAAAAAAATGGCACGCTTCTTCGCAGCCCCAGTGATTTCGTTTGCCTCAAAAAAATGACTCATTGACCTTCCAGTCTTCTCTTGAGCTGTCAAACTCGCCTATCTTTCCATACGTAGGTTTGAGCCATCTTCGTTGCCAAAATGTTGCATCAGGGCCTCAGTCAACCGTTCAATGGCCAACAGATATTATCAACTAGCTTTGCAACAAGTACAGAGACAGCAACTTATAGACAGACTGACTAATGCACAACAAACTGACCTGTAAATAGTACAGAGACAGGAAGTAAAATGACGTCATACATTAAAAACCAATAACACTACTGTGTGTGTGTGTGTGTGTGTGTGCGCGCGCCATTGTAAATGTAGATAATTGTCCATCAGCTCTCACAACATGACACTGAAAGTCAATTAAGTGGGTGCAGACTCTATTGTGTATGTGGTATATACTACATAGGCATTTGTGTTTCTACAGTGTTATGACTTACTCTGACCATGAAGCCATTGCAGCAGTTTGCATGTAAATTCATTACACATGGTGTGTCCAAGAATGTCAAGTATCTGTTAAACGTATTCACCGGGCCCTGAGTGCCATGCCATGTATTGTATGAAAGTATGGAAACCATTGCACACTACCACTTGTATAACGGTGTTGAGAGACAGATGAAGGATTCTAGCTCACCATCTTTGTTGCCGTATGTGGTATCCCCATTGCTGTAGCCATTGAAGAGGTATTGGTCGTCCTTGGTGTAGCCATCAAAGAGGTCGCAGTAGTTAGACCGCAGCAGCGCAGAATGATTTCTTTTGTTTACCCATGATGCTATTATTTGACATTAGTGTGGTGCTCTCTTAGACTTGGCTGTATATTCATACCTCATCCACTCAGCTTCTTAATTCTCAAATTGAATCTCGTACTTTTTGAACTCAATAGGCAGCAGTTGCTAAAGTGCTTGTTTGGACTGGTAAAAACACTTTGTGTACTAGTCAAATACCCATCTAACCTTTAATGAGATTTCTGCACTGTTATCATAAACCCATTATTTTTGTTGTGATAGCTGCTTCAAGCAGAATGACATCCAAGGCCACTCCCATCAACAATTGCTCAAGATCTTTAAAGCTGTGATTCTTAAGATCTACAACATCTTCAAGTACTACTGGATGTACGTACATGTGGGAATTAGACTGAAAGTACTGCTTATAACACAACGGCACAGGTACCACACTTACCTGTAAACTATTTCACTGGCAATGGGTGGTACCACAGGCTGTCCTCACTGGCCAATCCTTCTGTCTCTGCTGAGCCAGGAGGGTTGGCCTAGACACCCTGGTAAGAGATTGTGCCCCAGTGAAGAATGTACTCCACTTTGGTTTTGTTTTTCAAGTGGTAATCACACTACTGGTAGCCGGTGCTACTTGCAGGTAGCACACTATAGCTTGTTCCAGTTAATGCACATGTCATGTACGCGTGACGACCAAACTCAGTCAGACTGCCGGCCTGCCGAAATTAAGTAACTGTGCTCTCACAGCATCAACAGCACAGTGAGTTTTGGCATAATAAGCATCAGTGAACGACTGTGATCATAATTGTGTGGTTTGCCCAGGGCTGCCAGATCAACCACTCAAGTCCTTGTCAATGGAAAGACAAAAGCACTTGTATCTCAACCACCAAGGTGACTTTCAGCATTTGCCGGTTTTATTCGTTTGTGTCAGTGCATGGTAGCGATGACGATGGTGTAGTCAGAATCTTTGTATATTGCTGGGCCATTTGCAAGTATATATCCATATTAATTACGCGGCACAATTTTTCCCCAACCAGTGGTGTAACTTTGTTTGAATATGAGATACAGATGGACAGTGGAAGTGTGTCACTGTGTGTATGTCAATAACAGCAGGCACTATGGACTGTGTCAGCCGTTTAGTTTGTCTTTTGTCATTCTGTCTGAATTGCACACTTGTGTGGTTTCAGAGCTTGCAGTGTTCAGTGTAGTCTCATTCCCATTCAGGACGTACTATGTTGCACACTTGTGCAGTTTAAAAGCTTGCAGTGTTAAGTGTAGTATTATTCCCATTCAGGACGTACTATGTTGCTTGCATGTTTGGCTACATACGAAGGCCCAACAAAATTCTGACTATACCATCATGATCGCTATCATGCTCTGACCTGAACATACAATTTTGGTGCTGCCTTGGTGCTGGAGATATGAGTGCTTTTGTCGTACAGTTGGCTGCCATTGCTCAAGCACTCTCTTTGACTTTCGTTGCCAGTATAGCTCTTACGAAGGGGCCACAAAGATTCTGACCGCACAGCAGTAATCACTGTCGTTCATTTAGTGCTTACATGCCGATGCTCACTGTGCTGGCGAAGTTGTGAGCACTGTAATCTCTTGTCTTCCTTTTGGCCACCATTGCTGACTCGATCAACTGACCATGGTCCTTACATGACGTTTGCATTAATTGGAATGACCCACCCACCCACACCTACACATACACACGCAATCGGGGAGCAGCAGTTGAAGCGGACACAATCAGGGAGCAGCAGCCGAAGCGGACACAATTTGGGAGCAGTTGAAACGGACGCAATCGAGAGCAGCAGCTGAAGAGGACGCAAGCGGCAAGCAGCAGTTGAAGCGGATCGATGCAATCGCGCAGGGAGCAGCAGCTGAAGCGGACACGGTCGGGGAGCAGCAGCTCTGCACACAGAGCTGTCCGGCACCGGATTACTCAGGTAGCTATAAGCGAACGAGGGGGGAAGTAGCTGAGCGAGCGAAGCTACTTGTACGTATCACTCTTGTGATGTAGTTTGTGATGAAATTTGAGTTATTTTGTAATGTGTAAACCTATGTACATATGGTCAAGGAATGGCTACCGATTAACTAGGGGGCAGCAGCTGGTTCGTCCCAAGATCGCTATATAATTATGTGTTTCAACGTTTGTCTATTATGCATATGCTAGTATCATGTGTGCATCTTAGGTTGGGGGGGGGGGGGGGGGGGAGGAGATAACTTCAGAATCCTGGCTACGCCACTGGTTTGTTTTCCCTAGCAGTTGCTGTTCTGTGATCTATTTGATTACTGCTGATTTGACTGTTGATTGTTTACATGTATATTGTATATGTACTACAGCAATGGGGATTGCTAGGCTGTGGCTCCTGGTTGCCGGTATGCTCTGGGTGATGTTCTGGAGTGGACAAAGGGCAAATGGACAATCAGGTACGTGTAGTAATTTCTCCTTACATATATACTGTAGTCGTGCGTTATTATGCGCAGCTCACTTATAGGCGCATATTCGCTGTTAGGCGCATGTTCAACTCTCGTCCCAGGTACTCGCTGTTAAGCACTGCAGTCTTCTTCCATAAACTTGGCCATTTTCAATCCTACAGAGTGGAAAAATGCTATAATTCAAATTGAAGCACACTTCCTATTTGAGGAATGTCATTTGTTATTTGGCACATTGGAACATATTTCCTTCCTGCGGAGTTCTAGGCGCATGCGCCTAATGATGCGAGACTACGGTATCTCTTTGTGAATGTGTATACAGTCAGAGACGTGGAAAAGTTCCATGTTAACTCCTAAAGCTGACAAGAGACATCACATGTATGTGGCTCAATGTTTCCCCAACCAGGTCCAGGGGTGTAGTGTAACTCACCTATAGTCGACCACTTAAGGTTTCGGGTCACGTAAAATTCGAACCGTCGCACTGACGAACTCGGGACAAAGATCAATCGGTAGAGCGTCAATTGGAGTCTTCATTAAGGTAAGTGTCATTTCCTGTACTTCAACAACGCCTACTTCACATCGCTGATTCGGAACGCGTATGATTACCGTATTGTCGACCACCTGTACCTGTTGTCGACCTTAGCCTGATTTACATATACCTATTGTCGACCACTACTGGAATAGAGTTACAAAACAACTGGACTTGGGCTACCATGCATACCAGCAAGTATAACAAAGTGAATCAGAGTCAAAACCATTGTCAGCACACACTCAACAAAAGAAATGGTACAAATTGAAGACTAATAGCAGAGTTATGTACAATAATGCACAACCAATACATAGGCGCTCACACCACATCAACAGAAAACTGAACTACAAACATTACAAATGTACATTGAACTGCTCTGCTGCTCGGTTTACCCCCTTTTGACGGCATCCATGGCGGTTATCATCGATTCATCGCTCCACTGTTTTAGCTTCCTCGTTCGACAGCAGCTAGGTGGTGGGACGTTTTCTTTGTCCAGCTTGCTTCGCTTGCGAGCCTTCCAACAAGACTTTGCGGACCGTGATCTCTTTCTCATGGCAAGCTTGGGCATCGCGATTTCTCCACTAGCTAGCTAGAGCTACACGTAAAATTTGCTTAGCTAGCACTATGAGGCGGGAACGTGGCGCGCTACCGTATGCTACACAATATCCGCGTACCTTTGTTGTTACATCCGGTCGACAATTGGTATAAATGCATGGTTGACAATTGGTAGTGGTCGACAATTGATGACTTACGCTAGCTAATTGTATATAGTTACATCCTGGTATTATACTTGACTGGATTCCAAGGGGCAACCACACTCCTGGTAGCTGTAGCAACCCCGGTTGCCACTCGCCGTAGCGCAATTAAGGTAGGAAACATCGGTACAGCGATCTCCGAAACCAAGTTGATGGATAAATGGGCAGCATCAAAGCGTACACAAGTTTCAGCAATACTTTGCATCAAAATGCTCCCTCTGCTTGAAAATGCCCTAAAACTCAATTTTAAGGCCCTCTACTAAACTGAAAATTTGAACCCTTTCCAAGGCCCCACCCACACTCTGACCCCATCATCAATACACACACAAAACCGGCCCAAAAACTACGCATTGATTTACCACCTGCTCTCCTCACTTGCAAGCTACAGCCCAAAACTCACTGCTGCCCTCAAAAACAGAGGTTTGGCTACCCTAGGCTTTCAAAAAAAATTCCACGCACACCAACTAAAACCGACTCAAGCCAAGGGCACTCTTCAAAAGGTCAACCTACCCCTTGCAAAACTATAGGGATGCTTTTCCACGTTCACATCTCGGTTACAGAGTTTTGGCCACACATCTACTCCCTTTTACCAGCCCAGTCCAGCTACCAAACCAGCCAAATTCGCCCTGACACGAAAATGGGCGGGGCCTGTAATACCGAGTGTTGTAACAAATCTTCAAAGTACCGCGCGGCCACATCAGAGTACCGATTTGAAACTTGAAAGGGCTACTAGCCGCATCAAAGAGAGAAGCCCCCCTTGTTTATTCTGGTTGCCGCCATGGGAAAACGTAAACAGATTAATAACTCTATATATCTGTATGCGAGTGACGTCATCTCTTTAATTATTCATGAGCAAATTGTGTGATTTCGAATTCGCCGATGTCATGCTTCCTACCTTACGCTAAGTATTGCAGTTTGTTCTAATTGATGCACATTCCACTTGGCTACCACGCTCAGTCCACCGCTAGCAGTGACGGCCAGAGGGAAGACAAGTAAATATTCCAGTGCCCACAACTTCACCAGCACAGTGAGTGTCAGCATGAGTGCATGAGCCGCCGAAGGCGGCAAAGGAGCGTCAGACTCAGCATGCCAACCCTAGCAGAAGTAGCATTACCTCACACGTCCCAAACTTTTGCAGTGACCCAACCGAATAATTTTGGTGATGAAACTCACCTTGATGGTAGAGTGTGGGCGCTTTTGTGTTCCCATCAGCCGCCATTGCTCAATTGCTTTCTTCGACTTTCGTTGCCAGTAGCGTAATCCACCAATTATCGTCACCTGAATTTGCATGATTTGCAGCATCGTCTAGGAACGGTTCCAGGACACCGAACTTGCACCGACGTATAGACCGTCACGCCCTCTATTAGCCCTACCACCTTTAAAGCAGTTACGTATTTTCGGCTTTTAGTGGTTCACTAGCGAATGCAACCTCACGCAAATCAATTATCGGCACCCTGTACGTATTATCGTCACTGCCTAGTACTCCCATAGATAATCCTGGGTCAATTATCGGCACATGCTGATAGCATCGACTCACCTCCATCCCCTGAAGGCCACAAAAATCCACCACAAATCCCCCAGGTTCATGACCATTCTATCTATCACCCAGTGAAGAAAAAAAGCACCAAAGCATGCAACCCCTCAATACATGAATTTTTGAATAAAATTCGTTCATCACACTACACAGTAAAAGCAAAACAATTCTCTTTCTTCCACATCCAGTACTTGGCACATTCGTGGAGCCATCTCTTGCACACGCACTCCACCCATTCTGATCCAGCACAGTCATGCTAGTCATCCTCAAAAGTCTGAACCAGTCGCGGGAGAGGATCCAAGGTCGTGGTCTCCCCCTACCCTACTTTTGATTAGACATGAACAGCCCTACAACATAAAATGGCTAAAAGGACAGTAGTTAACACCCATTTATAACATTTTAAACAAAGACAAACCTTCTGCAAAGCTTTAGTCTTGTAAACAGCTTGCGCGACGATGACGTAGTGCGAACGGATTCCGTATTTTTGCCGTGTACTCTCCGTTTACTAAGCACCGATAATTGGTATGTCGGGTGCCGATAATAAAGTCATGCCGATAATTGGTGGTTTACGCTACAGCTCTTACGAAGGGCCAACAACGTTCGAACAATACATTCTGTGATCACTGTCATTCAGTGATGCTTACATGGTGAAACTCACCGTGCTGACGAAGTTGTGAGCAGTTTTGTAATTCCCTTTAGCCACCGTTGCCGACTCGATCGACTGAACATGGTCCTCACTTGACATGTGCATTAATTGGAAGTAGCTGCAGTACGTAGCTTGTGCTACAAGTGGTTGGTTACCCCTCGAAAATGCTACAGTATGTGTAGAATACTGCATGTTGTCAAGATGTGACTGAATGGACAGTGCTGATTGGTTAGTTCTGGCTTGTGCAGCCGTACAGAAACTTTATTTCATACCAGTTATCGTGCAGAGAGCATATCCTCCTTTATAAATGAAAAACTTCACGTTACGTAAAACTTCCGAATAATATTACTTGAATGGGCTGGGAAGGGCTTTTGGAGCTGCACAATAATAGATACTGCATGATAATCAGCTGCTTACGTTATAGGCTTCTCACGCTCCCCCCACAATGTCCTGCAGTCACCTAGTTGCACTGGTAGGAGTGCAATATGGTGAGCCATTGCACTCTTATGTATACAGTATATCCGTCACCTTCGGCTCGGGAATACCTACACACTCCTGCAATATACCTCACAATAATCATTGCACTCCCACCAGTGTATGCATTGTCAGAATTGCCAGGGACTATGCATTAAGGTTACGGGATACCGTGTGCTTATTAAATATACATAACGTACAAGTTACCTTTGTCCCTCTGTGCAGGAACTAGCTAGAGACACGCAACAAAAACGAGGTATAACAGCAATGCGAGTAACTTCTAGCTGGTATGATCTTAGCGCCTGAGTACAACATACCAACACGGGCAGTGGCATCAAAGTTCAAGGTCAAGTTGGCGATTTTTGGCGTCAGATTTTGCAATCAGAAAGGGCTAACAGGCCAGCTTGGCAGCAGCCATGGTAAGTTTTCAACTGACTGGAGGGCGGCTCGGAGCGACTTCGCTTCGCTGCCGTTGGAAAAACGAGTGATGGTCGTTCATACCATAAAGCCATTCGCTTTTCGCCAGATCAGGCAAGTAGAACGCACAGTATCTCGCGAACAGGATGTTTATCTCGGTAAAACTTTTCGAGCCGCCCTGCCCCTTTCTTCGTAGAATTGAAATCCAGTCTAATATACGGTTATATGTAAATTCAGCGATAAAAAACTGACGCCAAAGTCGCGCACACATTTCACTGTTGACTGTAAACCGCAAGCGCGCACCGCGCATGCGCAATTGCAAATTGTAACCCGTAACCTTAAGTACAAGCAGTATTGAACCAGTGGTTGTTTACATGTGATTGTTTCCTTACCAATCTAGTATTGAGCTGGCGGTTGTTTACATGTGATTGTTTCTTTACCAATCTACAGGTATTCAGTTAACTCCTATGAATGGTGTGACTCGTACGTATACCAACAACAGCGTTGTGAACAGGATGGACATTGGAACTGGTAGTGCAGCTCTGCTCTGCACAACTACCTACTCACCCTGCTGTTCATCTGCAAACCGTGACACTCAGTGGTTCTTTCCCAGTGGAAGTCAGGTCCCGAATTCCCCTTATTTTCCATACTACAGAACTAGAAACAACCCTGAGTTTGGAGAAAGAACTGGTCCTAGTTCAGTGAGGCTCAACCGCAACCCTCAGGGTACCACAACAGGGATCTTCCGCTGTGACATACCTGATGCCAGTGGAGTACTACAGAGCATGTTTGTGGGGATATACAATAGCGGCACTGGTGAGTCCTGTACACTGAGTGAGTATAGTTATTTGGTACATACACAATATTCCAGAAATGGTCTGGTTTGTGTACGCTGAATGTCATACATGTACTGTAGAGAACGTATTAAGTGCCCATCGTTTGGGGACATTGGAACACCACTGAACAAGGGGGTGGGCGCTAGATACGTACGTAATAGTTATAACACGTCTACGAGGGCTGTATCTGATTTACAATCATGACACCCGAGGGCGCGTAGCGCCCGAGGGTGGAGTGATTGTAAAATCAGATACTGCCCGAGTGGGTGTGTTATAACTATTTTATTTCCTGTTGCTAGGCGGTTGCTAGATGCAAAGCATTCAGTTGATAAGCAATAGCAGTGATGTCATTTAGTGCCGAATTCGGAGGAGATCATTTCTGCGAGTCTGCTGGGGAGAGTACCAAACTTTCGGAGCAGAGACGCTCATCGTCGGTTTTCTTTGGGCTGGGAGAGTGGACGGACTCAGTGCATGTAAGGCTGGGTCGACTTGACCACAGCACGAATTGCGCGCGCCGTGCGTATCTATGGAAACGATTGCACACGGCACAGGATGTCATGTGATTGTGGTTTTTTGTTGCTACTTTTAACACGTGACAGATATTAATCGCGTTCGATCGTAAACAGAAGGCCAGCAGACAGATCAGTTCTCATGGTTCTCAAAAGCAAGGTACGTTGTAAACGTAGCTAAAAGCTTTGAGACATTAGTAACTCGTCGAGTACGTTCTCAAGTAACTATTGGGGGCATTTTATTTGACCCGCGCAGGTTGAGAATGTCCTCGATTGCCTAGCTATATAGTTGCCAGTTGGCCCAGAGAACACCCTCGATGAACGCTAGTGTCTCGATGCTAGGTCGTGTATGATTATTATAACTGGTTGTCAAAGTGAACTGCTGTGATCACTTAGAAGATTCTATACATGTACATGCTAGATTGAGTTGGAGACAGACAAGACAATATGCTAGCTACTGTGAGATGTTCCAGGCTATGACGAGTTTGTTTGATAGTTTGTATTTGTGTAGTAGTCCTGTATATTCTGGATGGGCTGATCTCTGTTGGAAGGCTACCATGTAGTTGGAAATGGCGCTGTTCGATGTGGGTAATACTATCCATTAAAAATGATCTCTCAGTTAGAATTGCTTTTTGCAGGGCTGCAAGTAGTTTGTCATGCTTAGAATATTCTTCATGTGATTTCAGTTGCTTTCTTTTCATTTGAGAGCGAAGTTTGTCAAATGTGGCAAGGTCTGGTGTATGGCCAATCACTTTAGCAATTTGCATCGCATGTGTTGTCCTGTAGCACTTGTCCTCCGCTTGATCATTTTGAAAGACTACAACTGATTCAGAAATGTCTGTGAATTCTAATACCGTATCTGTTTCATCGTTTCCAGTGTTTGTTTCCATATTGTCGTTTATACTATGTGTGATTGGTCACTGGTTTGATGGCTAACTATAGTTTGGTCACTGGATCCATGGCTAGCTATGGTTTGGTCACTGGTTGGGTGGCTAGCAATGGATTGGTTGTTGCTAGTACAGCTTGGAATTGATTCATTGCTTGTTGTCTGACTGAGAATGGATTGGCCATTGGTTTGGTGGCTGAGGGTGGAGTCATATTCTGTGGGGCATAATTGGTGACTGGTTTGGTGACTAAGTGTAGATTCTGAATTGACAGAAGTAGATTGGTCACTGGAAGGGACAGGATTTCCAGCTTCATCGTAGAGGTACAACCTTGGGGTACGGATTTTTATTCCATGATGAAGTATCATCTTCCAGGCTGCCCTTTGCTGCTTCCCAACCTCTTGGAGAAGTACCGATCTGTGGTGCAAAAGTGGAGGTCCTTCATTGTGGCATTCGAGATCTCCATCTCCATCGAAGAAGTGGTATCCATCTTGAGTTTTCTCCCACCATACACCTTCTCCAGCAACTAGGAATCTGCTAAGCCGTTCTAGGTGAGCTTGCCAGCTTTTTATTCGTGGTGGAATGAAATCATCTTTGACAACTGTACCTTTGTATGGTGGTATGTTAGCACCTGCCTTTGCTACACGGCTTTCTCCTTGTTTGATTGATGCATAAATATCTCTGTATTGAGACTTCGCCTGTAGTCTGAGAAGAATGGTGGAAATCAGTGTGTGTGGTTGGCGGTTGCTTGTTGCTGTTGCTGTCTTGCGTGCTTGTCCAAATATTCGTTCCTGATTCTCTGTGTTGACAGAGAACAGGGAGATGATTTCAAGCTGAGATGGTGCGTGGACAACTATTGCATAAAGGTACGCTCCAAAGAACTTACTGCGAGACATATCACCATGAAATGTGGTGAACATTGTACTGCATAGCTGGTGATGTAGCCAAGTGCAGTTGTAGAGTTGAAGAATACGGCGTGGTGTCCGCTTTTCCTCAGGCAGGTAGAGGAGCTCAGAAATTCTGACCGCTGTGTCAATAAGGAGGAGAATAGCTGGATCAACACTAGCCTGTACGAGTGAAAGACGCAGCTCAATTGCAATCATTCTGTGATCAGCTCCGGTCATCTTGTCTTTGGTGTTGGCCTCGATTATCTCCTTGGTTTTCTCTCTCACTCCATGGGGTAGTATGTGTGGCAGCTTTTTGAACCTAGATGTCCCTTAAGATCATGCAGTGGCTCACAGTCTAAGACTGTATATGCACCAAGGTGAAGGTCATCCAATTCCTGAGTTGGGTTAAACAGCAGTAGGGTTGGCACTCGCTGTACTCCTTTCAGAATGTGTGTTAGTACTTCCTGTAGCTCCTTCTTTGTGCAGTCAGTGCTGAAAATTTATCGTGCATGCAATTCCTCGAGAAGCTGAGCAACTCAGAGGTTTGTGAACGGCTTGATAGTGCCTGGCTGTTTTCCTAGCCTCCCTGCGATAGCAGTACGCTGCAGATCTTTGAGAGATCGCCATTCACAATGTAGTGCATGAGCAAGATCTTCCAGCATGGTATTCTTGCATCCACACCCCCCACACTTGTATGTTCCTCCCTGTTGCGTTCCTCGCTCAAATTGCTGAGCTGGGTGGTCTCCGATCATGAAGCCTAGCTTGTCATTTATCAAGAAGCCATTGGATGCAGGAATAGGTGATGAGAGGCTAGGTAGGCAGTCAATTCTGTCCTGCAGAAGAGCTGCTTGGTCTTCAGTGGAAGAAGAACCTGCTGCAAACATGTAAATTTCCGGGCGTTCAACCCTGGACTGCACGTTCTCTATGCTGCCAAACCTCTGTGCATATTCAGCTTGAGTATAAAAGGTAGCTCTGTCATACACAACATGGATGGTCATCAGGATAGTGCCTAGACCAAGGATTGTACCATGGTCATGCCAGAAAGCCAGAGTTCTTGTTCGTTGGTAGGCCTCGATTGTAGAGCGAAGCTCTTCCATGCATGTCGGTGTTTGGTGGTATTGATTGTTGAGACTTGGCTACAAGTGAGTGTAGCTCAGACAGTGACATTTCTATCCTTTGCTACTGCATCTGTGAAGTCTTGGCCAAACACTTCTGAAAATGAGGAATTTAATTCTGCAAAGACTTTTCTCGTAGCATGGCATTTTCCAAGCTGTTTCATCTCATCTGTGTTGATGGTAAGAACAGGCTGAGGTTCAAAGTAAGGACCCTGTGGAAACTTCGTTTGCAAACTGAAGTGATCATCACGGCATGGTTTGCACATAGCTAGAGTGTGCCCTTGCTTCTTGTGTTGTGTGAGTGCTTTCCAGTTGGAGGAGGAGATAACTTGCTCATATTCGACCCGGCTCTCCTTTGGGTTCCACCTTCCCGAAAAATACACCCCAATTTTCTCACAATTGCGATTGAAAAGGGAACCATTACGTCCACTGCTCACAAAATACAACTCGTTAAAACCGTACTTTGGGCATTGTGCAAACAATTCTTTGAACTCAGATGCCCTTTTTTCTTTGTCAATCTCTTTGTTTGTTCCCCTTTGACGTGGTGTTAGTTCGATTACATCAACCAATGTGAGTATTGCTCAATGCTGTTCCAACACGATATCTAAGTTGGAGTACTCTAGAAATTATAAGACCTTCGCAAGTCCTTTTCAAGAATCAATCTACTGTACACAGAAGAACGCAGTCACACGCTCACATGTGCAGCCACACATTTGCAGACACCTGCATGCTGATGCAGATACACACACGTAGATGATTACAGATATTGTGTGTAATGCAGACATACTGCTGCATCCAGACGCATGCACACACACCCAGATGCAAACATGGTCGCACAAACATGTGCACGCACATAGACGCAAACGGTGGCAGGTCTTGCTGTTGCATCACCAAAAAGGTTAAGCTAAGTTAGAAATGCTGCTCAAGGCTTTTGTGATGGGTGGGCCCTTACTACACTGCTTTTGAACCTTGTGCGGTAGCTTCGCGTGAAAAAGGGGGTGGGTGCTTGATACGTGGTCGCGCTTGATGCGTACTCTACGGTATTCTGAATTCCGGATATCCTGATGAGAATCTATTCCAATATCCTGCCTATGGGTCCATGGGTTTCAATGCCAGGTGTAGCTCACAAACTGGGTCTAGAACTATTTGGTCTGAGAACCATTACTCAATAAAGTCACCCAATGTCATGATTGTTCAATGCTCTTCCAACTCTATGATCTAAGTTAGAAATTATAAGACCTTCGCAAATCCTTTTCGTCATTATCTAGAATCATCCAATGTTTAATCTACTGTACACGTACACAGAAGAATGCAGTCACATGCTCGCATGTGCAGCTGTGATTCGCACACACCTGCATGCTAATGCAGATACATACACGTACGTAGATGATTGCAGATTTGTGCAATGCAGACATTCTGCTGCATCCAAACATGCGCACACATGCAGACATAAATATGCTCGTGCAAACATGCACATGCACATAGACGGAAACGGACAAACGGTGGCAGGTCTTGTGGTTGCATCACCAACACACACTGGTCACAGCTTGCTCTGGGGTTGTCTAGCAACAGTCGTTAATGGCTCAAGGACATTCAGGACGCACACAATGAACACTCTCTGGTTGTATGTGTAGTAGACTGTGGAAGTTTGTCCACTCATAATATGCCGATATTTATTCAGGGACGCCCACTGCTACCACACTGGAGTATAGTGGGACTGCCAGGTCCCTCACCTGCACCTCCACTGGTGGGCCTGCTACCACCGTCACTTGGAGGAAGGATGGGGTCATGATAGCCATCAATGCAACATACCAGCAGACACAAGTGGTGACCGATACTGTGACAGGAGAATATGAGACTGTGCTTACCATCGCCCAGTCTGTGACTGACATCTTTGGTACATACAGCTGCACTGTGGAGAATAGCGGAGGGACGACTGCTGCAATTAATGTAACGGGTGAGGACTTGTTCATCCATTGATCTTTGTTAGCAGGGTATATTGACTTGCTAGTGTCTGTGTACTCAGTGGAATGGAAGACTACGCCAAGCCCATTAGAGTAAGTTATCAATCATCTGACTTTATACGTATGCATAGTACAGAAGAACTTGACTGCTGTACCAGAGGACTGCTGTATAGTACTTAAATCTTGTGGGTCTTATTGTTACACCTGCCCTCATAATAGACACCCTCAAACTCACACTAGCTAGATTATATATAGGTGAGACCAAGGGATCTACACGATTAAGAAACCCGAGGGCCTTGGGCTGTAGTGTCCCGAGCGCCGCGAGGGCGCTACTAAGGGCCCAAGGGTTTCTAAATCGCGTAGATCCCATTGGTCTGTGTCTAACCGATTAAGAGTGTAGCAACAGTAACTACGCTAGTGCTTCAGTTGTCAACAAAATAGCCTACGAGTCGGAGTTCCTTTTTGACGAAATAACAGACTGGAATTTACGAGTACAAGGCAGATACTAGTGCTGTGTGTCCTCGCTGCACTCGGGACACTACAGCCCAGGGCCCTCAGGTTTCTAGATCCCTTGGTCTCTAGTGACGCGCGACCATCGAACCTCCCATCCCATCCCTAAATTCGACATTTTTATAATGGGGTGGGACTGAGGCTGGTTAGTGGCATTTCTCCTTGTTTCTTCGGTTTTTTGAGAGGTAGAATATATACTAGTGCTGTGTGGCCTCGCTGTGCTCAGGACGCTACAGGCCAGGGCCCTCAGGTTTCTGGATCCCTTGGTCTCTAGTGATGTGCGACCTTTGTACTTCAATTTACCAAACTTCTAACCTCCCATCCCATCCCGACAATTTTATAATTGGATGGGACTGAGGCTGGTTAGTGGCATTTCTCCTTGTTTCTTCGAGAGGTAGAATATGACACGCCATCATGAAACCCTTCTTAATTTTACCGATAATTTTTTTGCCTCTCATTTAATGTGTGTGTGTGCGTGACGCAAGTGGGACGTTCGTGGGGCGGGACTAGACTAGTGATGCCCAACCTTCGTACTTCAATTTATTGAACCTCGAACTCTTTGAAGAATGTTCAAGAACATTGGGCATGGGCTGGAACAGCTTGGGCTACAAGCGGATGCAATCGGGGAGCAGCAGTTGAAACGGATGCAATCGGGGAGCAGCAGCCGAAGTGGACGCAATCGGGGAGCAGTTGAAGAGGATGCAATCAGGGAGCAGCAGCTGAAGCGGATGCAAGTGGCGAGCAGGAGCTGAAGCGGACGCAAACGGGGAGCAGTAGTTGAAGCAGATCAATGCAATCGGGGAGCAGCTGAAGTGCACGCAATCAGAGAACAGGAACTCTGCACAGAGAGCTGTCCAGCACTGGATTACTCACGTAGGTGAACAAGGGGGAAGTAGCTGAATGAGCGAAGCGAGCGAAGCTACTAGTAGTAGATGTATTGTGTCTGAGTGGTATACATTTGCTCATTCGTGGTGTACTTCAAGGATTTCTTTATATGCTCACAACATTGCTTCTTTGGTTGAGGAAGTATGAACACAGTCATTGTTTAAGTCGACGTGTATGTTTGCTTGCATTGACATTCCAACTCCAAAAAGACCTTCATTACGTCGATCAACAAGGTAGATCCCATCTGCTGGGTTGGGAGGCATTTACAATTCTCCTCTCATCTCTCCTTCCAGTCTCCTCACTGGTTGCCATCACATCCGGAGCAAACCCAACAGCCGGCCAGCCCTACACCCTCACCTGCACTGTTGCTCCCCCAGTAGGACTCACTGGGACCCCCACTGTGCAGTGGGTGGGGCCAGGTAGCTCTGCCACCATTACTACTGGTGGAGACTTCACTGTGAGAACTACACCACCCTACACCCTCACCATCAACCCACTGCGCCAGTCCTATGATGGAGAGTACACCTGCCAGGCCACTATTGGGAGCACTACTGGCTCAACATCAACTACGCTTACCGTTCAAGGTGATTGATAGCTGCATTAACTCAAGTTACTGGTCCTAGTTTAACTGGTCAAGTCATAAGTACATGGAAAAGTATGTGCAAAAGCCCAGCAAAAGCGATCTAAAGCAGGAACCCGCTTTATACAGTGAAACTCCAGAGGATTTGGCTACAGTTTCATACCTCTGTACGTTTTATTGTTGCCGAATAAATACCATAGAATAACGCTCATGTGCCTATATCTCAACAGGACGGAATATATAATGATGACGATGCACTTGATTTAGAATGGCAAATACGAAGTGCACTTCATTTGGAATTGTAGCTTTTTCCACTCCGCGCTGAAGTCTTCCAGCGATTTTCGATCCTACTTGAAAAGAGTTGAACCTGTGCCTAGCAGTGAACATGCGCATATAGGTTATAATTAGTTGCGCCTAATAACGCATGAATATGGTATCATCCTGAAATGGGTAAGTCATCCTTGTTGCAATCTGAGACCCCTTTATAATTAGTGATCCCTTTTCAATGCAGTGGTCAAGTTTAATTGTGCAGTAAGTATTTTGCATTTTGTATTTAAGTTTACGAGGGGCAACCGCATTCCTTGTAGCCGGTTGTGACTCACCATAACGCAAGTTAGTATTGCAGTTTATTCCAGTTAGCGCACATGCCACATGGCAACCACACTCAGATGATCGCTAGCTATAGCAATGGTGGCCAAAGGGGAAGGCAAGAAAGTGTTACAGCACTCACAACTTCGCCAGCACAATGAATTTCGGCATGAATTATTTCACTAATTCCATGGCCATTCCCACAGCCAGCATTTGATCGCTTGCAGTATGCAAATACCACGGAGGAAGACCGGAGATATCTGGTCATGTGCAGTGCCATCAGGTAGACAGATGGTAGACACAGGGGGTGGTTCCCAAAGTAGAATGTTAATGTCCTTTGTTTTACTGTCCGTCCAAACACTGGATGTCAGAGCATTCGCAAGGCAGATGATCAATACCATTCATTGTTCACAACACCGGGGACGGATCGACGCAGAACAGGTATTATAGTGGTCGGGCAGTGCCCCCCGTGTGTCTACCCTCTGTCTACCTGACGCCATCGCACGTGACCAGATCTCCCAGGCCTCCCCCCACCGTATTTCATACTGGAAGTGATCAAATACTGGCGGTGGGAATGGCCTGGGAACAAGTCATACAGCATATACTTACAGCTACACCCGTACCATATGTATAGGCAGATGCTCACAGCTCATTCCAAATAACGCACATATGTCACGTCACAACCAGCATATACTCACGGCTACAGCTGATGCCTTCCGCGTGCAAATCAGAGAAGCGGTTTTGAGCAAGGGCGTCCAAAGTGAGTGGCACAGACCGTATTGACGTGCAGACAGATATTCCTCGAGCTTGGCTAAGTGGCCATGACTCAAGTAGGTGCCAGGAAGTGGAACTCAAGTACTCGCTGAAGTGCAGGGGCCTAAAAAATGTGGCTTGTTGAGCGGTAGCCACTCATACTAGTGTAATTCTGTGCTACTAGCTGGAATCATTTTCTGATACGCGCTAACTCTCCTATATAACTCTCCTTGGTAGCCATTCCTAAGACATTTTCTATGGAGTGGTATGGTGCATGTACGTGATTCCATAAGTGGGCGTGTCCAACAATCCGTGACATAATCATGCAAGTTGCCGTTTTCACGATCTCAGGCCTTTTCCTTTACACCACAGTTCCCTCCATCTCTGTGATGATCACTCCTACTGGTACTGCAGTGGTGGGTCAGCAGGGCTACTCCCTCACCTGCTCAGTCAGTGGAGCAGACTCTCTCAGCCCCACCTCCACCATCTACCGCTGGTACAATGAGAGCAGTAATCCCAGGTCGCAAGTTGGGACTGCCAGCACCTACGCCTTCACTCGTCTGCGGCCGTACCATGCTGGCCAGTATACATGTGAGGTGACAATTGCCTCTCCCTTCCTGAACGCAGACCTCAGTCAGAGTATGATGCAGTCTGTCACTCTGCAAAGTAAGTCGTGTCATATTAATTAATGTTCTGTACTAGGACCTCACTGGTGCATACCTGATGTAAATCTTTGAAGTAGGAATTCTATCTCAGCACTGACAGTCACAATGTGATATCAGTGCATCCTACGTATTACTGTATCGATATGTGGAACTACCATCATAATACCGTAGTGTCCCGTTAATACGCCCCCCTATTTTGTACACTACATCCACCCTAAAGTGGGGAGGGGGCGTATTTTTGAATATGCAATTAGTCTCGACTATACGCCCCCTCAAAAAATTTGCTACATACACAAACTATTATGACACTGCCAAGGTTCGTGTTCAGTTACAAAAGTACAAATGTTCGCCAGTACTGTTCATGGTCATCATGCGTGGTCTCCCTACATTGGTGAGAAGTGCTGCTACTTCAACTCGAGGGCCATAACACTGCATAACATTCACGACGACTTCACTGTAGCCATCCTCAAGAACAGCAATACTGTCGGTCATGTACCACGGGACATTTCCTGGTATTTCATGCAGAAGAGTGGCAGTGAGATGACTTGTACCGTTGACGTCAGCAGTGACTACTCGATCTGAGGAGACGATCTGAAAATTTACGCCACGTGTAGTTTAGAAGACGCTCACCAGAGGCGTTATAATGAGTCAAACTACCCTGTGCAGGAACTTGGGCGGAAAGAGGGGTAGGGTGTATTTTCAAAGGGGGCGTATTAGCAGGACACTACACAAAACACATTTTAGGAATTACAACCATGTTCATTTAAATATGCTGTTTGCAAGCACAGTCTGTGCTCAATGAAATTAGCCTCGTACCCAGTCCCTTACTGGAAGCGTTCAAATTTATGTGACAGGTAGCTTCAGTATAGGCTGTATATATACTCTGTCATTCTTTAGTATTGAAGTTATGTTGCATTATAGTTGACCTTCCTTCAAGGGGCAACCTCACTCCTGGTAGGTTGCAACCCTGGATGCAACTCGCCGTAGCGCAAGCTAAGTATTGCAGTTTGTTCCAATTAAGGTTACGGGTACCCGCGTATCATGCAATAACTGGAGCAATATTCATGCAAGCCATGCCGAATTCTTACAGCGCCTAGCACAAAGTGCGGTGCTGGACTCGAACCTATTCAGACCTGCCTACTTCTCAACAGACGAACTTCCTGCAGAGGCGTGGCTACATGGACGCCTTGACCCCTCCCATACACATTTATAAATTCTGTACAAACTGTACTCGTTACACGCAGAATTGCACCTTCAGCTTCAGGAAGCAGCTACAAGACATGAACTTCGAGTGCGAGAGCTATACGTAAATGAACAAGTCATTCGCCGAACATCTCCCGTTAGCAGCCAAAGCACACAGAAAAAATGGCGTCCAACGAAGGGTGTGGCGACAGTTCACTTCGCTAGCAGTGGACAACAGCCTACACAGACTCCCAAACATAGCTCTCGTCCTATAGTAGCAGTTATATAAATGCCTATTTACATCTCAATTACCTTTTCTGTGACAAAAGTTGTAGAATGCGTAGATAAGTAAATTCGCACGGGAATCGCTGAAATAACATGCAGCTGCCCGTAAACAGGCAAATTAAATTTTTACTTCCGGTCAACGGGTACCCGTAACCTTAACGCAATTAATGCACATGTCATGCCACGTGGCAACCACGCTCTGTTGATTGCTAGCAATAGCGGCCAAAGGGAAGATAAGAAATTGCAGTCCTGAAATCATGAATACACACGTATCTTGGCTCCACTGTGCTAGCAGTACAAGTGTTGCCCATTGTGTGGTGCTTCCCAGACCTTTTATTACTTGTATGTGTGTGTCTGTGGAGTAGTAATTATTGTTCAATTTCTATCCTGCCAGTTCCAGATCCTGGGGTGAGTGTTTTCTATGTTGAAGGTGCAACTGCCTTTGCTGGAAGCCAGCTAACTCTTACCTGCAATATTGTTTTGGACTCGAATCTGTTCCCTATACTTGGAGACCTGGATGTGACTCGCATGTGGAGTGGACTGCTCTCCAGTGGTGGTCGTATCACAGTGTCTCCAGCATCTCGGCAGGGTGTTAATACTACCTTCGCCAGCCAAGTGGTGTTCAACACTTTGCGGACCTCTGATGCTGGTAGCTACACTTGTCAGGCCACTGTTGCACCCCGGGGATCCACAGCAGGAACTGTCACTAATGGAGTGGGATCAGCCAATACAGCAACCCCTACCATACAAGGTACATACATAAATTATCAAGGCTATGTATGTTACATACATAATGTACACTATACTGTCCTACACAGTGTACACGTTTTACGATTGTAACTAAATGCTACGTATTCTGTCTCTGGAACTGCTAATCGTCATGTTTATGACTGGCCTCTGCTTAATTGGCAGTAGTGCTGTGAACCAATGTCAATTAATCGGATAATGATCAGTTATATGCCTATGGGCAGTCAGTTATTGCCCAACTATCAATTGTTGTGATGTCACATGATCACTGTTGAGTAACGCCCCTGTCCATGCTAGCTACGTAGCTGTTCTACCTACTTGTCAGCAAAGTTGCCACGAACACTAATCAGTGCAAGCTCCAAACACTTGTCAGTAAATTCTATTTGGTTACAAAAAGGATGCTGGAACAGGAAAGCTGATGGCTGGATTTATAAACTCTGCAAACCTGTGGTTGCTCCTGCAGTGGTACAACAGATGCAATCATACCATCAGACGGATTACAGCAAACTTGAGCGGCCAGATGGAATGGCAGAAGATGAGCAGTTTTGCCATGCCTTTTCTTGTGCGTGGTTCGGAATCCAATAATCGATTAGGGCTTTGCAGTCCAGTCACAGCTGTACTTGGCAGTTTCAGGGTGTAATGAGTGTATTCCAAGGTATCTGCAGCACAGTCAGTGAACCTTTTAATTAATTAACTCTTCAGGGCCTATAAAAACAGCTAAAAAAGCAGAAACCATGTAATGAAGTACAAAGCCAATATTAGACCCCCCATATAAATTCCCATAAGCTTATGGAGACGCTAGGACCGATATAAGCCCTGAAGAGTTTAAGGAAGCCACCTCTGAGACAACATCACTGAGCAATGCCTCACGCTAACATTAGGCTACATCATTTGTACCTCAGTCTTTGTATACTCCCTTAGTGATTGGCTTGTTGTCATGCAATAGTTCTTTAATTACCCTGTGCGTGTATACGCGAAGCGGGGTTAAGCAATAGGTTTTTGCCCATCTGTCTGTCTTCTGTCCAGTGGAAATTGAAATCGCCTCTGTTTGTCGATTGAACAGTAAAGCTGAAAAGCCTTATCTCACCTTCAGTATAAGCTTACTGCTCCTGCTTTGAATTATGTCCCTACTATTAACAGCCTATGATCTGTATAGTTTAATAAATGCCGCCTTTGATTGGTGGCCACTCTCGAATAGTAGCCACAGTAAATTGCGTGATGAAATAAATAGTAGCTGCGGTGTTTGATCGCAGAAATACAGTACATGTATATGGAAAGAGATCTTTGTCGGGGGGATTGTATACTTCACTGTTATGTGTGATCATCCCTCCATTGTTCCTTACTTTTTGCCGTTTTGGTATCCCTACATCCTGTTACGTTTTCTATTACTTGTCTAACATCGAGGGGCAATCGCACTCCTGGTAGCCGTTTACGCGTTGCAACCGGTTGCAACTCGCTGGTCGCGCAAGCTACGCGTTGCAGGTCATTCCAATTAGCACACATGTCACGTGAGGACCACGCTCGGTTGATTGAGTCGGCAGTGGTGTCTGAAGGGAAGGCAAGAACTTATTACACCGCTCACAACTTTGCCAGCACAGTGAGTTCGGCATGTGAGTGTCAGTGAACGACAGCAATCACACCTGTGTGGTCAGAATCTTTGTGGGGCCTTTGTAAGAGCCGTACTGGCAATGAGCTTCGTAGAGAGCGATTGAGCAATAGCGGCTGACAGCACTACAAAAGCGCTTGTATCTCCACCACCAAGGTGAGTTTCAGCACCAAAATTGTATGGTGAGGACAGTGTATGATAGCGATCATGACGGTCTTTGCAGGCCATTCCTAAGTAGTCAAACGTTATTTATTATCTACGCGGCACACTTTTTCCCCTACCAGGAGTGTAATGTTACCATATACATAGTCATGTGATGCTTATGCTGTAATTTGACAACTTTGTTACTTCACGTACACAGACCCCACCATTGAGTTGGACCTCACTTCCAACGCTACTCGTTTCCCCAACACGGCTCCCTACAACACCTTCTCCCTCACCTGCACTGCAACTGGCCCTCAGGGAGTGGTCTCACCAAAGAGTTTCAGATGGAGAATGAGGATTGGGGCAGATGTGGTTGGCTTGACGGAAGTGGCTGACAATGGTGACTCCATCCTCATCACCTCCGTTGACCTGACCCAGCCTACCAGCACCAGTGTACTGACAGTGCGAGAGACTGCTGCTGCAGTCTACCGCTACCGCTGCAGAGTTGACCTCACTGAACTGGCCATCGTCAACACAATAGATGAATACCCCATCTATGTCACAAGTGAGTGGGTATGACTACTGCTTACATCAAAATATCACAGTCATTCACTTTCATTGGTGATTTACTTACTTAGCTCTACGTATATGCCCAGGAATATTTGCCACCTCTGTAACACTTGTACGTACCGTAGTCGCGCGTTATTAGGCGCATCTCACTTATAGGCGCATCTCACTTATAGGCGCATATTCGCTGTTAGGCGCAGGTTCAACTCTCGTCCCAGGTACTCGCTGTTAAGCGCTGCAGTCTTCTTCCAGAAACTCTGCCATTTTAGATCCTATGGAGTGGAAAACAGCTATAATTGCAATTGAAGCGCACTTCCTATTCGAGGAATGTCATTATTAAAATATTCGTTATTAGGTGCATCTCGCTTATACTCAAGTGCATTAATTTAAGGATTGGATCAGCCTAATAGCAATGCTATCATACACTATATTTGTAACTGTGTACATCCAGGTGTCTTGGTTCACTTCAAATATACTAATGTTTATTGAACAGGTTGTTGTTTACCAGTAAGTCCCGCCCCCTGGCTCCGCCCACATCCGGTTCTACAGGCGCTTCAGCGCACACCATTGAGGGACATATACTGCCTGAGGCGGAGACTAAGACGCCAGACTCACGTATAGTAAGGCATGGCTGAATGAATTGGTCAAATCCGGAGAGATTACGGAAAAGTGTAATTGATACACGGAAGCTACCTCGCGGTTGCGATGTGAGTTAGCTTAGTCCAGCGTTTGTTTGTGTCATCCACAGATGAAACTGCGAGGATGTGACCGCTTCTTTGTACGCATAGTAGATGGGTAGTTCGGGGCAAAACAAAGTAGCCTCCATCCGCTTTTGAATCTTGTGCTAGGACTGTGAAAATCGCGGAGCGAGGGTAGAGATGACGACGGTGAAGGCCGACACGGAGCTCTTGTAGCTGTTGCTGGAGTCTCTTTTGGTGTTCTGGAGGTAGGTACCTATGTGTATTCAACGATTTTATTTTGGGAAATCTGCTGTAGTCTACTGTAGCGTTTAAGGCAGCTGAAAAGCACCTTCACAACACCCTTGAAAAGGCTTCTTTTGTCAGTTCTGAAGAAATGTAACTTTGTTTCAAGTTTCCCAAAATAAGATGACATCGTGCTAAGCCTCGATGGAGAGTTTGAAGCTCCTAGGTGCCTTAAGGCATCTCCGTATTTGTGTGAGAAGTACCCGAGATAACCGCTTTGTCAGCGCGTATTGAGCACCACGTGATTAGTGGGCGTGGTCAACTATGAAGCCATATTATTTCACAAGGGTGGAGCTTCACTTCAGTGCAGACTGAAAGTCTGTGCCACTTTCATGTGCTGAGATATCGTGTGATGAAGACGACCGAAATTTAATTCAAAATACAATGTAACCATGCCTTAACAGTGCAGAGGAGCTCGAGCCTCAAACTCCATCTGTAGATTAGGCCTGTGGGGGTTGTTCATAAACCGGCGGGGGACGCAGGTAAGCCGTACCAAACAGCGAAAAATACGAAAGTCTACCACCATGTCAGCCCAGAGCCATTGTAAACAAAGTGTTTTGCCTGATATATCAGTAGTGACAATAGACTGACAAGTCCCCCGCCAAGTTCTGATACAGTGTTCCTTTGAGCTTCTCTTGCACCACCTAACGCTACAATACAGGCGCGTTTTCATCTCCGCCTTCATGACTTCTTACATGGCTATCAATTCTGGCCGGCTTGGTCAACTGAGCCGGCTAGGTAGCACATGACAGTCACACGCCGTAATCGATTAATCCCATGGCCACCCGTGCATAACGCACGCGCGCTTGAATACGAACAGCCGGCGCTAATCTACACTACGCATGTATTTCCAGCCACATATCAGGAAGGAGCCGTGATCTGAGAGCGCTACATACACCAACAAGGTAAAAGATGCTGTACTCATGTAGGTATATAAGTGTATGGTTCAGTTGCAAGCTACAGCTCAGCTCCAGCACACGATTGCTTTCAGTATGCACACACAGAGGTCTAGAAAGTTTGGACCACTTTACTTGGTACAAAAGAATGCAATTAAGCTTAGGTCATGTCCGTTTATGTCATAATAATTGCAACTGCAGTCAGTCCATTCCGGTCCGCTAACCTCGTTGGCTGCTTTTACTTCTGTCTGTTTGGTCGTTGTGCAGGAGAGTAGCAAACGCTTGTACCGAGCGATTTGAAAGATCACATGTGACAGCTGCAATCTGATTGGCTCTACCGGATGAGCCCAAGCAAAGTGGTCCAAAGTTTCTCGACCCTCCTTTCACTGTGCGGTCACATGAGTCGATCCATGCTGGGGAAAATTCGAGGGGCTAGCCCGCTAGCCTAAGCTGTGAGCATGTTCTTTGAAACTTGTAACTTGTCTCTCTCTCTATCTGTGTGTGTGTGTGTGTGTGCGTGTGTGTGCATGTGAGTGTGTGCATGGGAAAAGAAGTGCAATACATGATTACAACTGGAAAGCCACAAGGTTGTTAAATGTCCCAGCTATAATCATGTATAGGTCTGAGGATGTTAAACCAATTGTGAGTATGTTGCATCCTTGGTTATAGAGCAGCTGGACTGTAACTGAAGACACGCAACCAAAACCCATGGTGATTCTGGGAGCCAGACAGACACCAATTAGTCCCCACACTGTACACACACACAGAGGCTACTTCGTGCGTTTCAAACTACTTCGTCTGATAATTACTTCTGGTCCAGTCTGGTCCATGGTCGGAGGTCCAGTTGACAAGGGCCCTGCATTTTAGCCAAGGAAAGCTAATGGTCTTGGGCCAGTCTAGCCACTAGCCCCTCTCCGCCCGGCCGGTCAAGCGGACGCGTGGTGAAGCCGCGCGCGGAGGGCGGAGAGGGTCTAGCAAACATTGCACTTGATTGCGTTTCAACTGACCAATCAGATCTCACTGAAGCGATTCGTTCCAATTTTATTCATGACTCTCGTGGTTGTAAACCGAGCCGTTCGCGTGCGATCAGCCCGGTGGAGAGTGTCTAATAGCCTACACTGGAGCTAAACTAGTCCAACCTGGATGCCTCCAAGCGTACAGAAGTCGTCCTCAACTCTAGCTGGCACTTCACCGGTTCACAGGTACATGTAATTGGCATTCCAGAGAAATGTGATCAAGTGCAATGTTTGCTAGACCCTCTCCGCCCTCCGCGCGCGACTTTGCCGTGCGTCCGCTTGACCGGCCGGGCGGAGAGGGGCTAGCGGCTAGACTAGTCTTGGGCATATCCAAGTAGCATCCTTATCAGCACAAATTCCATTGAGCTGTGGTTGAGCACCCACTTGAAACTACATGACTAAAACCCCACAAAGCTACTACCAGCAGCCACAATACACTCTCTCTACACCCACAGCTACAGCTATTGCCATGAGTGTGGCCCTTTCATTTAACTGTGGCTTCGCACGAGTTGCAGTGAAGGAGCTTACAGGAGACCGGGCACAAGAATTTCAGAATCTCTTTCCTACTGCATCAATCCAAATACCAAAAGGCTAGTTTGAAAGATCGTCGTCCCATCAGCCACTCTTTATTCGGCACTGCAACAAAATCCTAGATGCATTCTCTAGGAGGTGGCATCCGGCTGAAAGTCTCAAAAACTACCTAACAACATTCTCATTGTCCACATGGAGAGCTCTGTCAGATGTAGAGAAATCCAAATACACACTCTCCAACTGCAGTGCATGTGCTGTGCAATTCAAAAACCTGAAAGAGCGATTTCCCATGAAACCGTACCACACCGTCACTCAGAGGATCTGTACTCTTCATCCAGTACCTCCAAGAAAAGTGAGAGAGAGACAATTCGGCAAGTCCTACAGACGGTCAACAACTTCCACTCTATGAAGTTTGGAACTTCTATCGTGGAATCAGCAATCAAGCTCTGTCCAGAGGAAAACTTCAAAGAAAAAGCACCCCTAATGAAAGACGACATGAGAAAAGGAAGTTGATGAGGAAAATCAGGGATCAGGAAAATGAGTTGCTTGCTAGAAACACAATGAAAGCAGTGTACACAGAAACTGAATCACTGAGTGGATACAACAGAAAAAGGAAAGCCATCTGCTTTGAGACCAGCACAACACCCAAGAGAAATAAATGCCACACTCCCAAACTAGATGATGTATCTTGGAATAAGGAGGAGCTCCTCAGAGAGCTTCAGACTTGGCCAACCAATACACTCATCAACTGGAGTGAGATTGCAAGAAAGCATCAAATTCCTGGTAGAAATCGAGGTCAGATTGCAAAAGAAATTGCTAGAATGAATGGGATTGATGTCTTTGCTCTCGATGGACGACCAGAAAACACACGTGTTTGAGCACAAAAGCGAAAAATGCCAGGGCAAGAAATCTCAATGCTAACCCTCCCCACGGTAAACAGAGTGAAACAAGAACGGGATGATCTCATACAAGATGGAGAGATCTTGCTGGGTGAGCCCTGTGCCCCATACACATTGACAAGATGGACAGTGAACAAAAGGGAAGTTGAGGAAAACAACATAGAAGTTTACGGCAGTGATGTTCGGAAGAAGCTCTTAGAAGCACAAGAGGAACTCATGCACTTGGAAACTGACGAACAACTAGAGAGAAAAACACGGGAAGAGCTTGTCCACAAGCTGGTTAAAGCAAATGAGCCTACAAATCCTTCTCAAACCACAGCTGAATTGCGGGAACGAGTGAAATACCTACAAAGATGTAGGCACTTGCTCATGTGGCATGACCATGCTACAATACTAGGATCTGGGTACATACTTATCACAATAACTGTGCTGTATGACCCACTCATCTTCATGAATGAAGCAGAGTACACGGCGAAAACAGGAAAGTGGATGTGCAACATTCAACAGGTGGTAGAAGAACCTCATATTCACATGATTGCTGTCGGAAGTCCATCTGTGTCTGACCAACTAGTAATCATAGGAGACAGAGTTGACTGCCTTTATGAGCTGCCTGACAAGGTAAAATCAACCCAAGGGATGGAGGTAAGTGATCACCTACACTTTTTGCAGGTGATAAACCGGCACAAAGCTTTGAGAGAGGGACGTAGCAAAGGGGACACTGTAAATGTGGTGGATGTGGTGTGCGATCAGAAATGATGGCTGGCAAGCACACAGCTTTCGCTGTCAGTGGCGATCGACCTCCAATCTCTTGTTCTAGCAGGCACCCATGGAGACAAGTCCGGACGTTCAAAGCCTTTTGACAAGCTCAAAGTAGCCGATTTGCGGGAGGAACTGACTGCAAGAGGTGAAACAGATGTTCTGGTACCTGCAGATGAGCTACGAGACAAGCTCTCCAGGCTACTGAAAGGAGCTCAGCGTGTGCCTAGCCTACTGATCCTTCAGCCAAGGCAAGCCCTCCAATCCCTCAATCTGCAACGGTATACCATACTTGACTGTGAACCAGTGCACTCCATTAAGTGTCACCTCCACAACCTGCTCACAGAACTTCCACACATTCTAACAGGAGATCTCAAAACTGAAATACAGCACTTTCGACAATCGTATCTGTCGAAGGACAAGGTCACAGGTGCTGATCTATGAGCTGCTGCAGTCTATCTACTGCTCTTGTTCCAAAACAAGGCTCAAAGCGCTGTTCTCACAACCTTAATGGAAACCATCGTAAGGGTATTGGAGATTATGTATATACTCTCCTGACAGTGCAGGAAACCCTCGCACAATACTACAGCTTTACAACTGTATGTGGTTGCACCATGAGTTGTGTCTGAAGCCGTTCAGCTCTCCTTGTGAACTTTCACGAGCGAAATTCTTTGGTACATACTTTCACGACCTTTCATGCCACGCAGGACTGCAGTATGAGATAGTTTGCCTACGATCAACAAATGCTGAGTGCCAAGAGAGACTTTTGGCCAGGCAAAGCAGATAGCCCTCAACACAACTAACCGCAAGCAGAACAACATCATCCCAGAAATCCTGCTACGACTGCAGATGAAACAGCAAGAGGGGAAGCTACGCAGTTCCATTACACCACAGCAATCAAAGGTTTCAACAGTTGCAAAGCAGGTTCCAGAATACCAGGGTACAATGGTACCAATTGAATTCCTTCGAAAAGGAGCAGCTGGCAGGCACCACCTTGAGCGCTTAAGTAGCTACCTTTGTTATTTGGTGGGAAGCGAAAGACGGAGCATTCTACAAGAGATCCAGCATTCAGGAAAGAAGGCCCACAACTACTTCACTACCAAAGTTCAACACTAAAAGAAGCTTTGCAGAGCAAGACAGCTTCATGGAAGAGCATTGTGAACAACCATATACCACTTCCTGCCATGCAAATCACCATCTACAACACCCATGGCGAACCAGTTGAAACACGCCACCTTCAGAATTTTACCAGCAACACTGAAACAAAATGAGTAGTACCCCCATCATTCTCTTTCAGCCATGCAAGTACAGACTCCAGCCCAACCCACCCATCTGTACCCCACTCGGCCTCCAGCGACCCTGCAAGTATGGACTCCAGCCCTACCCACCCGTCTGTACCTCCCTCGGCCTCCAGCGAACCTGCAAGCATGGACTCCAGCCAAACCCACCCGTCTGTACCCCCCTCGGCTTCCAGCGACCCTGCAAGTATGGACTCCAGCCCAACCCACCCATCTGTACCCCACTTGGCCTCCAGCAACCCTGCAAGTATGGAATCTAGCCCAACCCACCCGTCTGTACCTCCCTCGGCCTCCAGCGAACCTGCAAGTATGGACTCCAGCCCAACCCACCCGTCTGTACCCCCCTCGGCTTCCAGCGACCCTGCAAGTATGGACTCTAGCCCAACCCTAGAGTCTGTCACCCCCAATCGTGCAACCCACCTTGCTTCCCGACGATTAGTTGTCAGCTCAAGTTGTGATGGTATAACTCCTGTACGTGATGAAGAGTCACTTCAGGAAAGTGAAGAACAAAATACAACCATCAACTCTGATCACAACTTCAGTTCAGTCATAACAGAATACACAAGCTCACACACAAAGGCAATAGCTAAAGTCATAGGGAAGTGTGAACTACTTGTCAGGTTCGACAACATAAGAGAAAAACTCAAGCAATCCAAACAGCCGCATGCCCTCAAGGAAGAACATGATCACTTGCTTGCAAAGCTACAACCCATGGTGCTAAGAACACGAACAGAAAAGCGTGCCAAACTTAAGGAACTGGAGAAGAACCTATACAAGCAGCACAATTACCTACCTAAAGAGAACACTGATATGCTTCCCTTGTTCAAGATTACCACTACTGTCAGAAGTTACTAAGAACAATGAACTATCAGTTGTAGAATTCATTGTTTATGAACGTGTTGTTTTATGTTCTTGCACCGCTAACTTCCGATATTTAACACCTACAAGCTACGAATTATATAATCTTGACTCAGGCAACTAAACACCCTACAGGGGGTTTATGGCTTCTTGCAAGGCCTGTGTCAAAACAGACTTCTGTCAATTCACTAAATTGCTGGTGAAAATCTTGTTTGCCACTTACACACAAGGGGGTGACACTCCATTAGAGTATAGTTGTACAAATTCCACCAATCAGATTGCTCACTGCAATTGTATCTAAATCCCATAGTGAAACCTCGTACGGGGTTTCACTATTGAACCCACAGGGTACTGTACTTGTAAAAAGTTATTGTTTACTGCTAACTTGAAATCCATGGCAACTAAGAGGCTACTGTATTATACAGCTGTTTTACAGGGTTTTTCGGAATCCTTGCAACACTACACTAAAATTTATAAAGCGAATTGCGTAGACCATTCCATATATGGAGTGCAGGCAGGGCTATACAACTGTACTTAAGCACTGAACTTTGGCCTTTAACCCTTTAAGCCCCAATGACGTCTATAGGCGTCATTTAGACCCTATGCACTTGTAGGGCTTCTCGCCAGTCCAAAAAGAGACCAAAAAGCCTTCAGAGGGCCTAGGGACGACTTTAAGGCACAAACTCAAAAATTTGGTCAGATTTCAGCGCGCCTCCCCCACTAAACGTACAAGCGGGGGGGTTTCAAAGGGGGGGCGGCAGCCCCCCCTTCGGCCTGTCATGGGCGTTTTTTGATTTTAATGAGATTCATTGACCCGAGAATTTTTGATTCTAATGATATTCATAGACCCCACCCAGGGCCTCAAGAAAACCTGCAAATTGGTGGTGTAAGGTGTGCCATCAGTCAGATCTGGCCCAAGTTTAGGGAAATGCTGGGCGAAAATCCGGCTGACATCCACCTTTGACCTCCGATTGCTGGCCTTGTGGGGGGTCATGAATATCATTAACGGTATTGCCAGAGGGGTCTCTCCATGTGTGCGGGCCCCACCAAGTTTGGCCGCTGAGGAGCGAATGCTGTGGGAGAGGAGTACCTACGAAAGTGGTGTGCGCTGAATGCATGAAAATGTGTTGTCTTGGTGGGAAGAATTCGGTGGTTAAAGGGTTAATTAGATTTTACACAAATGAGTTTCGACCACAAAATTAATTGTCCACTTAACGCAACCAGCTGTGGCTGTTGCAAGGGTTTGGAAAAGCCCTGTAGAATTACAGGCAGTGCACATATCTGTGTACTCAGTCTCTGTGTACGTTTTTGTTGGAAGTACAACGGCTACAGCAAACCATGAGCGCTTGAAGGAGGAGCTATAAAAGCGGGCGGTCACTGGTGGGGTGGAGCCAAGTTGAGGGGCGGAGCCATGTGACTGCTTGATTGTGCGTGCAATGCAAGTCACTCGAGCGCCTCGTATACGTCAGCGGCCTTGTCGTACTCGCATTATTTTGTTGAAAAGGACCTCCGACTCGTAGGTTATTTTGTTGACAACTGAAGCGCTACCGTTGCTATACTCTAAATCAGTTAGACACTGAGACCAATGGGATCTGTGCGATTTAGAAACCCTCGGGCCCTTAGTAGCGCCCTCGCTGCGCTCAGGACGCTACAGCCCATGGCCCTTGGGTTTCTAAATTGTGTAGATCCCTTGGTCTCAGTGTCTAACCTATATATAGACGCCGCAGTCGGCGGTCAAACAGTCAACGGCTGAAATACAGCACAGTCAAATGGTCAAGAGCTTTTGCGATGCAGTCAAGTGCAAGATTTCTTGACCGCATGTGACTATGGTGTCTATGGAGTGTCATCCCTTTGACACATGCAGCTGCAATTATCTATTCAACTAGCACTTCGACACCTCATTCAGCGACGGTTAATGCAGTTAACAGTTCATGCTTTTGACTTTGCAAGGAGTCATAAAACCGCTGTAGCCACAATGGGTCAAGTACAAAGAACATAGATAATATACTATGTTTTGTAGTATATTATCTATGAAAGAATGACCCCTTAGGGTAGTGTTAGGGCTAGGGCCAGCATTAGTCCAACGAGGGGCACGGTTCTTTACACTTGATCCGCCACAACTCACCTCATAGATTGGTAGATTGAGTAGTCTGCTGTACTAGCTGTGGTGGTTCCTGAATCCATGGTGTCAACAGTCGCTAAGTTACATGGATAGAGTTGTAGGATAGTCGTTGGCGTTACACAGCGCATGGCGCTTGTAGTGCTAACTAGCCTAGCTTCTTCTATGTCAATAGCTAGCTACGTGACTTATCACGTGGTTTTCAATGACAATGCCCTAGAGCGTCACACAATGCCCACGTTATAATGAAATTCATTATGGGAAACGGGGCACGCGCTCGTGCGACACGATCCATTCCTTAAATCACCCGAGTAGGCACATATTTCCTTCCTGTGGAGTTATAGGCGCATGCGCTTAATAACGCGCGACTACGGTATATAAGCTCATCCTAGTCCATACTTGTTGGTGCTTCCGTACTGATAAAACCTGCATGATGATTCGGAGGATCGCATATTTCGCCACTCTAATTCTTACTTTGGAGTCATTGCCCTGGATGCATGAGGTTGACTGTAAGGTCCCAGTTGGTTTGATAATGAGGCTGCATTACAAGCACATACCTTAGTATCACACACCAACCTCAATGGAGCAAGTCTTCATGAAAGTGTTCCTTTTCATCATGTCTGTTAATAGCACGAGTAATTGATTGTGTGCATGTATTTGTGAACTCCATGGACCCTCAATGATCACTCCTGAAGTGGAGTCCCCTGACCTGGTGTGGTACCAGTATACCTTCTTATTATCCACTGCTAATACCTATTGAGTCTATCCTTACTCACAGTAGGAGCAATTTATGATTCCTGTGTGTCAACCATTTGTTGTATCTTTCCATCAGGTCCGGCCAATCCTGTGCAACCCCAAAACCTGATGAACATTGACACCCGTCATGACAGAGCCACAGTCCAGTGGAGTGTATCCTACATAGCCTACACTCCTGAGACCTATACTGTGAACTATGGCCTTGCTACGGATTCACTGGACATGTCAGCCACTGCCACACAGAGGGGTAACAACTTCGCTACCCCCAGCCAACCATTCATGTTCTCTGCTGTACTGACTGGGCTTAGTCCTGGGGTGACCTACTACTACCGGGTGGAGGCTAGGAACTCTGTGGGACCCACTCTCAGTGCTGTGCAGCAGTTTACATCAAATCAGCAGCGTATGTACATGTATATATGAGCAGTTTACTTGTGTGTCTGTGTACCCAGCATTAGAATTTTCAGCATTAGAATTTTGAGGCCGGTAATATGAGGTCAGGATAGCATAATAACGAAGGGAACAAACGGAAGCAGGAGTGTACATGACCGTGCATTTACATTCCCATAACATTTCCATTACTGTAAGACATGCAGCATGATTCAAGGATGACTTTTGCCCTACCTGTGAGTTGCACCTGCTACCAGTGGTACGATTTCCACTCGGTTCACATTAAGACCTGATTACTGGGAGGTAGCATTACCTATGCAACTGTCCAGTCCTCTCTCTAGCTGCCAAGCAACAGGAGATATCAAGCCAATCCTTGCAATCCGACTTTATGAACTATTAGCTGCATGCTTTAGTTCTGAACAAGCTATTACACTCCTGGTAGGGGAAAAATTGTGCCGTGTAATGTAAACTTAATAATTAAATAATTAATGTTTGACTACTTACGAATGGCCTGCAAAGATTCTGACTACACTGTCATGATCGCTATCATGCACTGTCCTCACTGTACAATTTTGGTGATGAAACTCACCTTGATGGTGGAGATATGAGCGCTTTTGTCTCGCCGTTAGTCGCCATTGCTCGAGCGCTCCATCGACTTCCGGTGGCAGTACCGTTCTTAGGAAGGCATACGAAGATTCTGACCACACGACTGTGATTGCTGACGCTTACATGCCGAAACTCACCGTGCTGGCTAAGTTTTGAGTGCTGTAATAATGTCTTGTCTTGCCATTGCTCGCGATCGACTGAGCGTGGTTGCCACTTGGCATGTGGATTAATTGGAACGAATTGCAATACTTAGATAGCTTGCGGTACGGTGAGTCGCAACCGGGGTTGCAATGCAGCTACCAGGAGTGCGGTTGCCCCTCGAAATAGTATCAGATATATACAGCACCAACTTTTGGTCAAGCTTGGTCATTTCTCACTTTTTTTTTATTTGAGCTTCGTTTTTCATTATGATCGTGCTCATGTTCATACCTATTCACAATACGTTTTGGTGTCCTATGTATGATATTCAAATAATGCCGACCTTTGGACCTAACATTTGTTGGAGGCTTCTGAAAATTGGAAGGCTTCTTCCAAGAATCAAGAGTGTCTTCTAGCTGAAGAAGTGGATGGCTTCTTGCAATTAGTACTGGGTTACAGATGGGTTACAGATGTTTCCGGAAACTGACGTCATTTTTTAAAGACAAGTACAGACTAGCTATGTGTGCATTATCGTATTGCTGAACATGTGAATATAACTTAAGATGCATGACTAGAGTTTAGTTCAGACCTGACATTATTACGCTTGACTTCATGCATCATTAATATTATAAATGACGTTTTGCACAAGACAGAATTTGCAATGGCCAGAACATTTAGGGATAATCACCCAGCAAGGAGAGTGGCAAAAAACAACATTGAAACTTAGCTAATTAGTGGGTGTGGTTTTAGTCCCGAATCTGTCATAATAGCTGAACGTTTCTTTGGCTCAAGTTTGAAGATTGAGTCAGATCCATGCAGGGGTCGAAATGCAGCATCGTAAAGGTACCATAGGCTAGCCGAACTTCAGAAGATGTCTTTGCATGTATCAACACAGCTATCATGTTTATATGGTAACCTCGGCATGAGGAGGTAACTGCTATAGAATGACCTAAAAAGATTTACTCCATCGTAATTGCTATCGTGCAATGACCCAAACGTACCATTTTAGTGCTGAAACTCACCTTGGACAGTGGTGATGGAGATACAAGTGCTTTTGTTGTGCCATCTGTCCCCATTGCTCGAGTGCTCTCTTCGACTTTTGTTGCCAGCACTGCTCTCAGAAAGGGCCACGAAGATTGACTTGACTTAACAAATTTTATAACCATGCAGTACCTGTTTGTGTATTTGCTAGTGATGCCTGCTTATTATTGTTTCTGTTCAGTTCCTTTTTTGCTTATTTAAATTCTAGCATAGGTGCCAGTACAACAGTGTACGTAGTTTTCTTTCCTACAGCTCCTGGTACTGCACCACAGAGTGTCATGTTTGAACATGATCAAGACATCCCTGAGATGGTGGTCTTCTCCTGGCAACCTCCAGTTCAGCGGAATGGAGCGATCACCAGATACGACATTGTCTGCACTCCAACCAGTGGCAGTGGAGAACCTGTGAATGACATGACTGATGGTGCCCTCAATGATACAGTGGGGATGTTCACTCCAGCTACTCGGTACAGCTGCACTATCACTGCATCCACCAGTGTTGGGACAGGACCCGGGATCACTGTGATAGTTGTCACCTGTGAGTCCGACATTGTTAGACTTGCATGCTGCCTGTGCACACTGATTGTTAGACTCATGTGCTGCCAATGCACATTATAATGTATACGTATGATGTACATATTAATTGATACTTAATACTAGCCTCATTCCCAAGCCCCGCCCAGCTTTTCGTCGCTTGCTGTACGGAAAAGCGGGGAGAGCCTGGTATGTTTCCTCATGTGAGCATTACGTAATCGACAAACGGCCAAAATTTTCAAAACGAAAAAGCAAAGTTTTACGTATTGTTCAACTGACTACACGTTCAACGCTTGGTGTGTATATATGACAGTCGCCCCCCGCTAGCTAGATACGTGTGGTAAGTTACCTTGTACCTTTGCTCTTCTTGCTGTTCTGAGCTCCAGTTCGCCCACGTTCAATTAAGTCCTTTCTACCACCTTTCTACCCTCGACGTCACGCACGTGAGGAAACATACCAGGCCCTCCCTCCACATTCTTTCGTGCAACCGAAAGCGGCGTGCGGGCCTGAGTACGAGGCTAACTTAATAATGCTGATGTTGCTTTCAGCAGTGTTGATTATTGCTTCTGTACGTCACATTGTAAGGACCGTGTAAAAACGCATTTCTGACTTAGCCTAAGATTGAGTGCAGACATTTCTGCCTGCAACAATGAGCTGGGTGTCGTTCACATAATACCATGCTAAAGTCATAGGAGTGATATTATACCATCCAATTCCATGTTACAGCATTAGCATGCTATGAGTGTAGTATACTGTAAAGTGTTTACCGGCCCGGGTGAATGCATGCATGGTTTACTAGACATCCCTCAGTTCTCACCTGCTCTCCTCCCATCCCATCTACAGTGCCACCTGCTACAGAGAATGTGACACTCGCCATTACCCCAGCCATTAGGTTGTTATCTCAGCTGCTGGTCAGATGGACTATTGACCCTCCAAATGGAGTGATGTTAACTTACACCATATATGTGACCAGGCTGGATGTGGGGAATACAACATTGATCTACACATCCATAATCACTCAGTTGAATATCCCCAGTGATGACCTTGACCCTGGTGACCTTGACGCTGGTGAGCTGGTGTTGGTACACGTCTCAGCCAGTAACAGTGCAGGGGAGGGAGCCAGGAGTCCGGGAGTGATAGGGAGGACAAGAGAAGAACGTAAGTCATCACAGCATGAATGTGAGACTAGCTACTTCCCATGGCAACAGTTAGTTGGGATTGTAAATAGGCCTGAGGCTCAGAATAATTATTGTGCTGATGGAGCAGTAGAGGCAATCTTCACACAATAATGGGATCTGACAGCTTATACATGCCACACATTCCTCACTGATTGAATGACGTTGATGCCGCTCCTCCATGTTCAGCTCCTGGCAGTGTGGGCTGCCCATCACGATGGAGAGATCTACAAAACGCCATCCATGTTAACTGGACTTCTCCACAGGATCCCAATGGAATTGTCCTGCAGTATTATCTTGCACTCACTAACTATGATGGCGACAATGTTATTGCTACAGCGAGTGTGAATAGCAACAGTATTATCACCACTGACTTCAATGCAAGACTAGGTGAGCATTTTTGGAATATGTATTTTTTCAATCAGTCACCTACATCTATGTATGTGGCCATCCCAGATAGGAATCAACCATTATTCCGGAATGCGGGGATAAACGCGTTTAAAAATACTATTCTCTAGCTATGATCGTTCAACAGCAGATCCCTCTCGCTATTTGCACAACCACAGATACAGAGCGTTGAATCTTTCTAATGATGTTGGGTGTTTATGTTTATGGTACCACATGCGTACCCTATGTAATGCCCCAAGGTTGATACTCGGTGTAACTATTCGTAGTAACACCGAATAGTGCTGCCTTGCACACCTTGTTGGAGATGACCGAAGGCCTTGATTGGCATCACTAATTCATTTCAACCATTATGGAAGAATATTCCAATTCTAGTGCAGGGTTCAATAGCAGTGTAGTAAAGCCCCATTTCAAAGTCATAAGCAGCATTTCTAACTTAGCTAAACCTTTTGGGTAAGGTCTTGGTTTCAGATAAGCCTGGTTTGCAGTGAAGTATCAACTAAATTATGCTTTCACTGCCGAGCATTTCTTCTCAAAGACTTTGTGAAGACGCAACTTACTTCTTTACATGGACAATCGACTTATATGTATGTTCATAGCCTGTCATTGATATTCACAGCTTACCGCAGTGCTTGTTGTTTATGCATGCAGCTGCTCATGGGTGCCTGATACATTCTCTATGGTAAATTAATGCCTCGTTTACTACTTATGTTGGTCCTGAATCGCTTAGCGTAGCGCTTGCTAGAATGTTGTTACAGTACAGCACGTGCATGCACACTCGTATAGATAATGTTTTGCTATTGCAGTGGGTGGGCCTGTTTTTGAGGAAATCAAGACTACCCCCTCTTTCAGTAGCCACAACGTTCATCACCCATGGGTGTACTATTATAGTCCCCCCCCCTTGAGCAGAGACAACATTCATATAGCCCATGGGCATACTATTAGGAGATTACATCTCTAATCTCCACAGAGGATGGTGTTCCATACACTGTTCAGATTTTTGCGGAGAACTCAGCTGGCAATGGGACAGTATGTAATGTTACTGACTTTACTAATGAATTAGGTGAGTCCCACTCTTCCACCTGTGTATGTAGCTGCCTTCCTTCAGCTCCCATTAATTTTATCATTATTCAATATTGATTGCTATCTTCATGTTTCCCCATCCTGCCCACAGCACCCCCTGCTCTTAATGTAACTGTCATTCGTGTCAATGACACTGTGATAAGGGTCATGTGGCAGCGTCTGTCCCTTGCGAAGGCACGAGGACACATAAGGTACCGTGTGATGGTCTCACCCACCACTGGCAGCGGAAGAAAGAGACAAACCACCCCGGGGGAGAGGATGTGCACGTTGGTGTCTCCGTGTGAGGTGCCTGCTAATGAGAGTAGTGTATTGGTGGGTGGGCTGGATCCAGACACAAGCTACTCTGTAACTGTCGATGCAATCAATAGTGAGGATGAATCAGGACCAATGTCTGCCCCTGTGATTGTAACAGGTAAGATGAAACAGAGCCCATGCCTGCATCCCTATGAGTATTGCATTGAGAACCTATGTTCGAAGTATTTGTTAGGTTTGGGGCGAAAACAATGATACTGCAATCACTATATCTTTTTACATTTTACTAAGTGTGACGGACTGGACTATACTTACACTTATATGTGTAAATGTTTCAACTACACCTATGTGTGCAACTAAGGATTTGCGGTTTATGTGTTAAAGGTTAGAACGCTGCCATGCTAATGTGTTGTATCATAGAGTCGGTAGACTCTATATGTAGGGATACAACGGACACGCAATTGAAGCTAATACAAAAAAATCTTCCCAAATCTCTCCAAATCTCAAAAACGGGCGGCAAATAAGCCTTTATGACAACTTACTATTCGTCTTTGAGTGTTTTCCTGGCCCAGAAGACTCCCAGTGTCATGAATAACCGTCGCAAAAGTACCACGCCAAAAAGTCGCCAAACCGCCAAAATCTGTGGAATATGTAAGACCTTTTTAGGTCAGTCATCGGGAAGGGCTTTCATGGCAACTTCGCGCTTTCCACTGCCTCCTACCACTGCTTTCTGCTTCCATGCATTCTTTCTTGGAAATATAGTTTAATGTGATCATGAAAAGTCAGCTGCTCTGCATGCTATGTATACACAAAGCACATGCAACCACATGCTTAGGGACTTTCGTGTGAAAATACCTATTATGTGGGTACACCACAACAGTGAATTTTTAACTGCCTTGATTTACACAGGCTTAGCATTATAGCCACAGAACAAGTTCAGTCAAGCCATAGCAACCTAACCATGCCCTTATTTGGAAATTCTGACGTAACAAGAGCCAGCCTTCATGTAGTCTAAGCAGGTGTTGCCTGCCTGCTGGTCGTGACCACAATACAGATTCCCACTTGCAGTGTATATGGTCAACAAGTGCTATTATACCAGACTTGTTCCCATAGTTGGATGCTGCTTCTCGTTATGGCACATAACTTCATTCTTATGAATAGTCCTTCACTTGCAGCTGAAATGACAAAGGTCTTACATATTCCACAGGTGTGCCTCCAACGACGGGAACACCAAATTTTGGTCTACTCATTGGATTTGTCGTGGTGATAGTCATTGTGGTTATCATTTTGGCAGTAGTGATTGGAGTTTTTGTTGCAAGGAACAGACGTTACCAACTCACCATCCAGGAACATGCAGTGTGAGTTGTGCAGTTATAGTAGCCATAGCAACGATAGTTATGCTATATTAGTAACAATCCCTAGACTGAAGGGTCACTGCTGTTCCAAGTACTTGGCCAGATAACCCATTGCCCATGACGTTCAAAGTTTTTTATGCTTTTTGCTAGTGAAGTATTGCTTTAGCTCAGCTGTGGGCAAATTTTCCACTCGTACTACCTCCTCCACGTGTCTACTCCATGCAGCTTTGCGCTATTCATATACAATGTTCTTGTGCTTATAAAGTCAATAGTTTAGCTCAGTTGTGGGCAAATCGTCCACCTCATGATATGTACTTACACCACCACCTCCACATGATGGAGTCACTCTTCATGTTTATCACTGCTCAGGCTCATCCCAATAAATAAGAGTGCTGAAATTGTGAGTACTTTAGTATTATCGGGTTTGCTGTTCATTGCTTGAGCTTCTTTGAGCTATTCGTCATCAATTGCATCTGTAGTGCAACCTTTGCCTGAAGAGGTAGCATGGTCTCAGTGTCTGTCACTTTGCAAGCAATTGTTATTATCTTCTACCATTATTCCCACCTTCAAATGCAACCATTCCCATCATGCATCTACCCATCAGTCTGAGCTTTTAATCAGTACTGGAATATATTGACAGGTCTGCTGGAGTTTTGCAAGAAAACTCAGTTTTGCTCGCTCCCCGATTGCATTGTGTGTTAGTCCAGCACTTGACACCTCCTTAATTGTGCAGAAGTCTGGTGAGCTGTCACCCATCATATGGCATTTGCATTAGCACGGTGCAATACAGTTCTGTAGCTCTTCAGCGGTCTCTTGAAATCTCACTCCTCACTGCATCTGTGTGAGTCCAGTGGAGCTCACTACTCTGATGCACCAACTGTTTTGTGTAATAGCGTTCTCCATGGCAAAGAGCAAATAGTTGCATCCATTACAAAACACCCAAATTCCATTACTCATACAGACACATCCTTAAAGTCTTGATTTGTATACACTTTGGCATACAGGAAAGACCAACCTTTACAATTGAGTGCATTGGCCATGCCAGGTGATGAGGGCATCACCACTATACAGTGTGAGGCATACGAGTTAGCAGATTTTGGACAAATTCATGACTATGAGGAGATTCGCACCTCTGGGATGACACCTCAGCTACCTAATCCAGAGTACAAGATCCCTTCTGCTCAGTGCCCTGCCTACGTACCCACATCACAGCAGAGAGAGAGAGTTGAGGAGGATGAGTATGAAACACTGGAGAAATAACTATTAACTCGTTTGCAATTACTTCAGGAGTATGCATGGATAAAAACTTTTGACTTGTGACCACATGATCTTTCTGTATATTTATATGCAATCTTGCTCTGATAGGAGGTGCATGCCTAGCCCAATAGACCTTATTCCGCAAAAATGAAATTCCAGGTTTCCGTTGCTATGACAACAACAACCCCTTGTACCCATTGGTCACCATGCCGATAGGCTGCATCCCAGATTTGAAGTAAATAGGATGTATAGTGTCCGAGTTATGGCCTCCCAAAATTCAAGATTTTCCCATTGAGGCCCATACGAAATCTGAAATTTTCCTACTGGAGGCGCCTCCAGTAGAAAAATTCTTACATTTGTATGGGCTTCAATGGGGAAATTCTGAAGTTTGAGAGGCTGTTACTCGGACACTATACATCCTATTTACTTCAAATCTGGGATGCAGCCTATCTGCATGGTGACCAATGGGTACAAGGGATTGTTGTTGTCATAGCAACGGAAACCTGGAATTTCATTTTTGCGGAATAAGGTCTATTTCAGGTGCTAGTCATGCAACACAACTGCACGCATGACCACTCAGTGCTCTAGCCTGTTTTTCTGCATATTGATGTGTTCACTGCATGTTAGCAGCTACTATAATTATTGTAGGGAGAGTAGGCATGCCATCAAAAAGCTTTTAAACCTTAATTCCATTCCTGATTCTCAAGGTGAGGTATCCAGCAATAAAAAATATTTTATGGTGTTTTTTGGCGGGATGGTCATAGTAATGATTGAAATGCTATGCTGGTGAATTAGCTACCTGTCAGTATCATGACCGTATGAACATACGTATATTTCCCCAGAGCCAGCTCAGTGCTGTCCAACAGGTATGCCATTAATTGCAGCGAGCAGTATATACTCATCCTGAGTATTCGCACTTCCTTGCAGAAAATGCACTTCATGCCAGTGGGGCTTTATGTCCCACCGTATGAACCAATTTGAATGCAGTACACATTAGACGGTTCCCTGCAAGTAATGTGCATAACAAACATCATTTTTGTAGGAGTGTTTGTGAACACAGTTAGTTTACGGAGTGTGATTGTTTTACAGTAGTGCATTTCTAACTCTGTGCCTTTCCTGCTCCATGCGTGCACTCATTCATGAAAGTTTGTTCATGATCGTCTATATAATATAGTGCTAGTTGTGCTTCTGTTAGTTATATAGAGTCCTGTAGAGGTCAGTTATTCTATCCTGCTTGTAATACTATATGTGTATAGTGTTTGTGTCGTGAACGTAGGTACTTTTCACCTTCAAATCTCTGTGGCCGTATCGCCTAAATGGAACCTGCAATCAAAGAGTGAATGCAACATAATATTCAGTGCAGAGAAAAGGGGGGTTCAGGCAGGAAGAGTTACCGACCAACATAACCAGAGGCATGTCAACTCATCATGCACAAATCCAAACTCCATGGTAAATATAATATAGCCAGTTGTGTAGCTATAATGGCCCCATATCACACTCACTCTTGTAGTCATTCACCAAGTCCATGAACTGGCCATATTGTTGCAGCTGACCCCAGTACAGTTATCGATGTCTGAACTCCATTGTAAAGGTACTGCAGTTTTCATGAACCTTGCAAATTGGAGACGGTAAACGGAGAACGTCAGGTACATGCATGATCAGATCAGTAGTACTCTTGTTACACACTCTACTAACAGCTAGCTACGGAGTTTTGGTTGCTGCTCTCAGTGATAGAGGTCTCGACTTGAATAGTTTTATGCACTTGGTGCACAAATTTGCTGATTGAATTATTGTGCAACCGTTTTACGTCTCCACTTTGCAACGTTCATGAAAACTGCAGTACATTCTTGGAGCAACACCATGCAGTTCCTTGCAGGACCAGCACCACTTCCTTGTTTATTAGCAACAACCAGAAATACATAGACAATGAATTTCATTATTATGAATCATTTTTGGGATGACATCATAGATACAATACCTCCGGATATAGTCACGCCTCTTTCTAATTCTCGGGCCTGGGAATAAACAGGCGTAGGGTCCTGTGAGGATTGTCTGCTGCTGTCACTGATCACCATTGCTAGAGAGAACGACTGGAATGCTCCATCATTGGCTACAAGGGTGAGGAAGTATTCTGCATGGTCTTAGAGCAGTGCACGTGTCATACAATCTTAATTTCAGAGGTAGCTTCGGACCCGCGTGCGTGTATTATTGAATACCTACACAACTGCCATGACTAGACTTTCTATCTAAAATTACTGCATGTGTTTTTGCAAAAAATTGAACAGCAATCTCTACTGATAAGCATGAAAGCTGCCTGAAATGGAATTTGATGTGTGAACTGCTGTCTTGAAGGTTTGTTCTGCATGATAGTTGTGTTACACACTCTGCACAGTAGTCATCAATCATTGGGCACCACAAATCCTTGGATACTCCATCAAAAGAAGGAACGCTAGCCACACAGTTGCTCAAAGCTGTAGCAGGGATTGGCAATTGATTAATGGAGACTATAGCTGCAGCATTTCCTGTCCGAAAACTCAATGATCTGGCAGGTACCATTCGTTGCCGTTATCTTGTAACCTCACACATTAGAGTTATGTTTATCTGCTGTGAATTTCTCCCTGAAGTTTTGTATAATGATAGATGCATGGACGACTTACCATATAGCGGGAAAGTTTAATTTGGCAGTTTGGTGGATTACAACTGCACCGCCAAATTAAATTCTGCCAATAAGACATGGGCGGGGTCTTATAGCAACGCTGCAGTATGCATGGCGATTCCAAACCACCTTGATGTTCCAAACGAGCCATTCCGCCAAATTTAATTCCTGCCAAATTTTCCGGCCATACGTCATTGTAAATGTCTCCAGCATGTGTCTTCCTGCCTGCATGTTTGTCTCTGTCTATGGAAGTACATGTGCGCAGGTAGTACATGTTTCTTAGCATCGTTCCTCGGCAACCTAGGGAGAGAAAGGTGGCCTAGTATATACCATTTGGTACATGCAAGAACAGCTCTGCTGTATTTTATCTTGGGGTTAGCCCAAATACTTAACATTGCATATCTGCAATGTGGGACTTTCAGCTTCATGATGTCACATCCGGATGTCCTTGGTATTTTGTGAGTAGAAAGGGCGGGACAGGGGGAGGTTGGTGGGTGCACCCGAAGAGTGCTAACAGCATGGCTGTGTCTGGGCTCCGCGTTGAAAGGTCTTGGTTACTGGGAGGGCCATTTCCATCGTTTTTTGGCATAAATGGACTTAGAAAGTAGCCGTCTTGCCTTGTAGGGCCTCCATTTCCAGCATTCAGGGACTGAAAATAACCTTGAGAAAAACTTGGACCCTAAAGAGTCTTAACAGCTAGTTAGCCCTACAGTGATCCTTGGCAGGAGATAAATTTAATTTGCGTAAGTAATTGGTTTTCGATATTACTTCAACATTTTCACCAACCAGGGTACACTAATGTGATGTAGTGACACTATATATTAAAACATCTATAGACTTTATATGAATGGTGTTCTCATAGACCCAGTAGTTTTGGTTCGAATATGTTGGGCTCAGAAACTTTATTATATTAATGTGTGTATGTATGTGTGTGTGACTGTGTGTGTGTGTGCGCGCGCGCGCCATTGTAAATGTAGATAATTGTCCACCAGCTCTCACTGTCAACATGACACTGAAAGTCAAGTGGGTGCAGACTCTATTGTGTATGTGGTACTACATAGGCATTTGTGTTTCTACAGTGTTATGACTTACTCTGACCTTGAAGCCATTGCAGCAGTTTGCATGTAAATTCATTACACATGGTTGTGTCCAAGAATGTCAAGTATCTGTTTTAAACGTATTCACCCTGAGTGCCACGTCATACTGTCCATACCATTGCACACTACTCATTTAACCATATTGAGAGACAGATGAAGGATTCTAGCTCACCATCTTTGTTGCCGTATGTGGTATCCTCATTGATGTAGCCATTAGTGTGGTGCTCTCTCAGGCTCGGCCCATATATTCATACCTCATCTGCTCAGCTTCTTAATTCTCAAATTGAATCTCGTACTTTTGAACTCAATAGGCAGCAGTTGCTGGACTTTTTGCTGATACTGCTAAAGTGCTTGTTTGGACTGGTAAAAGCTTTACCAAGCTAAACTTTGAACTACTTTGTACTAGTCAAATCCCCATCTAACCTTTAATGAGATTTCTGTACTGTTATCATAAACCCATTATTTTGTTGTGATAGCTGCTTCAAGCAGAATGACATCCAGGGCCACTCCCATCAACAATTGCTCACAAGATTTTGCTTCTGACATTTCAATTAAGGACCTTGTGATGTAAAACTATATCTTGGGCAACATACCAAGCAGTTTATGTTTCCTCCCATGACACTCATCCGATCCTTAGGACCATCACCTTCATCACAGACAGAATCATACATGATGCTGTTCCATTTCCATTTGGGACGGTGTGGACCCCTGCTACAGTTTCATGCTATCGCAGAGTTATTTGTACGGTTTCCTTTCTGTTCTGTGCAGGCACAGCCAATCATTCATGGTGTTCAAGCTCTAACTTACTCTGTAACTGCCAGTCCACATTTTATAGACTAGAAGTCCAAAGTTTAAAGCCTGTTGGTGTAAGTTACGTCTTTAAGGCTGTGATTGATCCAGCTCTTAAGATCTTACAACATCTTACCACTGGATGTACGCACATGTGAGAATTAGACTGAAAGTACTGCTCATAACACAAAGGCACAGGTACCACACTTATCTGTAAACTATTTCACTGGCAAAGGGTGGTACCACAGGTTGTCCTCACTGGCCAATCCTTCTGTCTCTGCTGAGCCAGGAGGGTTGGCCTAGACACCATGGTTGCCCTAGTGAAGAATGTGCACCAATGTTTCTCAAGTGGCAACCACACTACTGGTAGCCCGGCAGTGCTACTTGCCAGTAGCGTACTATAGCTTGTTCCAATTAATGCACATGTCATGTGACGACCAAGCTCAGTCAGACTGCCGGCCGGTCAAAAGCAACTGTGCTCACAGTGACAGCATCAACAGCACAGTGAGTTTTGGCATAATCAGCATCGCCATCAGTGAACGACTGTGATCATAATTATGTGGTCAGAATCTCTGTGGGCCTTTCATAGTCTGGGTCAGAATCTCTGTGGGCCTTTCGTAGTCTGGGCTGTACTGGCGACTCAAAAGTGTTGAAGAGAGCGATCGAGCAATGGCTTCCGACGAAAAGACAAAAGCACTTGTATTTCAACCACCGAGGTGACTTTCAGCATTTGGTTTTATTCGTTTGTGCCAGTGCATGGTAGCGATGACGATGGTGTAGTCGGAATCTTTGTATATTGCTGGGCCATTCGCAAGTATATATCCATATCATTTACGCGGCACAATTTTTCCCCTACCAGTGGTGTAACTTTGTTTGAATATGAGATACAGATGGACAGTGGAAGTGTGTCACCGTGTGTATGTCAATCACAACAGAACTATGGACTATGTCAGCCGTTTAGTTTGTCTTTTGTCATTCTGTCCGAATTGCACACTTGTGCGGTTTCAGAGCTTGCAGTGTTCAGTGTAGTCTCATTCCCATTCAGGACGTACTAGTTGCTTGCATTGTTGAATGTCTCAACGAACTCCACGCCGGCAAGAAGCTCTGGCCAGTAATGTGTGCGTCTAGTTTGTCATGTGATGTCACTGATATTAGAGTGCACGCAAATGCAGTGGTGCTGTTTGCATGCACTCTTGGTAGATGTGCAGCATAAATAATTAACTGTTTGGCTACATACGAAGCCCCACAAAATTCTGACTACACCATCGTGATCACTATCATGCTCTGACCCGAACCTACAATTTTGGTGCAGCCAGGCCACTATAGCAGGTGGCTGGTATTTTAGTTGCAGCTGCAGCAGACTGCGTGCATACGTGTGCGTGCATGTTCACTGCGTGTGTGGTTGTTCCGTAAGCGCTACAACATGTATATAAGCAATCTTAAGGAGGGGCTACCCGATTAACTGTCTCACTAAACCCAAGTTCAGCAGTAATGCTGTCATCTCTACCTTGTTTCCCTACTTTTACCGTTCTGCTATGATAGCCCTACATCTCAACTCTTGTGATGTAGTTTGTGATGAAATTTGTAATTTGTAAACCTATGTACGTATGTCAAGGGATGGCTGCCAATTAACTAGGGGGCAGCAGCTGGTTCGTTCCAAGATGGCTATATATTTGTTTCAACGTTTGTCTATTATGCATCTACAAATATCATGTGTGCAGATTAGGTTTAGGGTTGGGGGGGGGGGGGGGGGGGGGGGGGGGGGGGGGGGGGATATGCCCAAGACCCCGATGAGCTCTGTGGCTACGCCACTGGTTTGATTTCCCTAGTAATTGCTGTTCTGTGATTTCTGCTGATTTGACTGTTGATTGTTTACGTGTACATCGTCTGTGTACTACAGAAATGGGGATTGCTAGGCTGTGGCTCCTGGTTGCCGGTATGCTCTGGGTGATGTGCTGGAGTGGACAAAGGGCAAATGGACAAGGTACGTGTAAGAATTTCTCCTTGCATATATAAGTGTCTGTGAGCGATGGGATTAAGTCATGAGTTCGGTGGACAAGACTAATCAAATAGCCGACTATTTGATTATCTCTTAGTGAATGTGTATACAGTCAGAGACATGGAAAAGTTCCTCCCAAAGCTGACAGGAAATGAAACATTACATGTACGTGACTCAGTGTTTCCCCTGCCATGGGTATAGCTAATCGCATATTTACATCCTGGTATGATACTTGACTGCAACCGCACTGCTGGTAGCTGTTGCAACCCCAAGCGCAATTAAGCTAAGTCGTTCCAATTGATGCACATGCCACGTGGCTACCACGCTCAGTCCATGACGGCCAAAGGGAAGACAAGAAACTATAACAGCGCTCACAACTTAGCCAGCACGGTGAGTGTCAGCAGGAGTGCATGAGCCGCCGAAGGCAGCAAAGGAGCGTCAAACTCTGCCTGTCCACCCTAGCGGAAGTAGTATTACCTCACACATCCCAAACTTTTGCAGTGACCCAACCGAATAATTTTGGTGATGAACTCTCCTTGATGGTAGAGTTGTGAGCGCTTTTGTCTTCCAGTCAGCCGCCATTGCTCAATCGCGCTCTTCGACTTTTGTTGCCAGTACAATTCTTACGAATGGCCAACAAACGTTCGAACAACACATCTGTGATCACTGTCATTCACTGACACTTACATGGCGATACTCACCGTGCTGACAAAGTTGTGAGCACTTTTATAATTCCCTTTAGCCACCATTGCCGACTCGATCGAGTGAACATGGTCCTCACTTGACATGTGCGTTAATTGGAAATAGCTGCAGTACGTAGCCTGCGCTACCAGCGAGTTGCAACTGGTTGGTTACCCCTCGAAAATGCTGCAATATGCATGTTGTCAAGACGTGACTGAATGGACAGTGCTGATTGGTTAGTTCTAGCTTGGTGCACCTAGTAACCATGCCCAAAAAGGGTGCAATGAGTAAGTTGTTGACCATGTATCAGACTACCACTTTAGATCAAGCAGCGGCAACTTCTTTGTGCCTTGGTCAGCTGACTAAACTGCCGTGTCGCTTAGCATGACAACGAAAAGTGCACTCCTGGTAGCCGTACTACACAGCAGCTGCATTATTCCTGCTCAAAGGCTCCGGGATCACACCAGGTCCTGGGTGAGACGCCAAGAAGGCCTGTTCCATGGCCTCACTGAGAAGTGGCTGAATTTAACGCCAAAACAACACTTTCCAGGTTTGTATGAATCGTTCCCAACACTTGCTGTTCACATAGACTGCCAAAGCACGGCTACCGTTGATCTCCACACAGCTAACGGTCGAGCGCTGAGTGAGCCGGCTTCGCACTGCATACTTGTGGCCAGTGTGCCCACGTTTGATTAAGTTCTCTCTACCATTCTCTCTACCCTGACGTCACACACGTGATAAATTATCCCAGGCCTTCCCCGCTTTTTCCGTACTGTAAGCGACGAAAAGCTGGGCGATGGCCTTGGAACGAGGCTAGGTCATGAGTGTGACCTCACTGTTGATTCCACAATATGTCTCCTAAGTGGCTAAAGTAGATAGCGTAAGCAACCGACTATCACACAGTTTTTGTACCTGGGTCCACACCTCCAAGTAGTAACGTCCTACGAACTTCGAACTTGCACCTCAAAGTGTGGGCTACAGTACAATCTTATTTAGTGAAGGGTAAGATGAATTTCCTAATTTTTGTCAGCAGAACACTATTATCGCGCAGTGTTATGTATTGTCGTGCAGCCATTATAGAAACTGTATGTTATCGTGCAGAGAGCATATCCTCCTTTATAAATGGAAAAACTTGCACGTTACATAAACTTCCAAATAGTATTACTTGAGTTATAATAATTATGGGCTGTGTGGGGGTTTGGAGCTTCGCAACAGATTTCTCATGCTCGCCCCACAATGTCCTGCAGTCACCTACATGTTGCTGTAGTTGCCCCAGTAGGAGTGCAATATGGCACTCTTATGTACAGTATCTGTCACCTTCGGCTCAGGAAATACCTACACACTCCTGCGATATACCGCACCATAATTATTGCACTCCCACCAGTGTATGCATTGTCAGAATTACCAGGGACTATGCATAAGAAGAAGGAGTATTGAGCGGGCGTTTGTTTACATGTGATTGTTTCCTCACCAATCTACAGGTATTGAGTTAACTCAGACTGTGAATGGTGTAACTAGTACATATACCAACAACAGCATTGTGACCAGGACAGGCATTGGAACTGGTAGTGCAGCTCTGCTCTGCATAACTACCTACTCACTCTGCTGTTCATCTGCAAACCCTGGAACTCAGTGGTACCTTCCCGATGGAAGTCAAGTCGAGAATAATGGTGGTCTTCCATACTACAGAACTAGGAATCCTGCAGGGACAGTGCTGCTCCACCGCAACCCTCAGGGTACCACAACAGGGATCTTCCGCTGTGACATACCTGATGCCAATGGAGTACTACAGAGCATATTTGTGGGGATATATGATAATGGCACTGGTGAGTCCTGTACAATGTCATGTATATATATGTACATGCTGCCCCTCCGGATGGAGGATTGGGCCTCCATCCCGGCCTTGTATACTGATATATGAGTGGTTTGTTATTTGGTAGCCTCGTTATCAGGCGCTCGGTAATTGGGGAGAAGAGTGCCTGGTATCCACTGTTCGCGTATGCGTGTCTCCCCAGGTTTTTGTGGGGAACTTGGAAACTATTGTTATACTAGTCCGTGTTGCACAGCCATACATTACTGAAACACGGGAGTCGTTTGCATCTACAAGACGCAGCTCTGTTCAACCAAGCCGTGCCGTACTCCCTCGGTAAGGGTCGGAAAGCCAGGAATGGTGCTGAGGACGAACAACTGACAGCGATACAGCACGTACATAATGGCAAGAAAGTGCTTGTGTGGTTAGCTATGTACGGCCAGGTTGAATTTATCTAGCTATGGGGTCTTACTGTTTGTATCATGCTTTGCGTCCACTTCGGAAAGGCAGAAGTGGCGTATCGACGTCCACAGACTTGGAAACCATGGCTTCGCATGATGCTGGAGACGTATATTTTACGGAATATTTGTCCGTGTTATTTAAACTTACGTATCTCGATGAATTATACGGAGAATGTAATGGAACTGCTCGCGCATGCATGAACAGTGGATACCAAGCGCTCTTCTCCCCAATTACCGAGCGCCTGGGAACGAGGCTAGTTGTTTTAGAAGCAGGTATACACTATTCCAGAAATGCTCTTGTATGCTATGGCCCGATAGAATATCGCATTCATTACAGCCCTACTTAGGTCAGCTGTTCAAATATCTAGTCCGGTGTCCTGCATATGACTTATGGGTTTCGAGGGGTAACAGCACTCCTGGTAGCCGTTGCAACCCGGTTCCGACTCGCTGTTGTGCAAGCTAAGTATTGCAGTGTGTTCCAATTAACGCACATGCTACAGTAGGCGACACGGAAAAGTTCCCGTTCCGTTTGCGTTGCAAGGCCGTGCAATGCTATTAACCGTTTCCGTTCCGTTCCGTTTCCGTTCCGTTACGTACCGTGCAAATTGCATTCACCATGTGCACGTGCGTTTAAACGGTAAAATACCGTTCCGTTTTTGTCGCTGTTGTATAAGCTTTTGTGCAGGAAATATAACACGGAGCGAACGACCAGGACATAGAGCGATATCGAGTGAACATCGAACGAGCTACGCGTACATGTGTACTTGAATCGGGACATCGAAGGACCGTAGAACGTCGAGCGATCATCATGACATCGAACTCAGTCGGGCATGCGGGACACAACAACGACAATCATCGCGCTGTTCGCGAACTCTTCATTCAGTACACTCAGTAGAGGCAAACCAAAGAGCAACACTTCTGTGAAGCACACTCAGTAGAGGGAAACAAAGCGAAGGGCAACGCTTCTGCGAAGAAACGTTTGCACATGCTCGCAGTTTTTTAACGGTATGACGTCAGCTAAATACTAAATAAAACGGCACGGGTACGAAACGGAACGGAACGGAACATACCGTTGTACATGTATCACCGTTTGGGTATCGTTGAACGGAAACGCTAGCACGGTTGCATGCAAACGGAACGGTCTCCTACTGTACGTGGCAACCATGCTCAGCCGATCGCTAGCAATGGCGGCCAGGGGGAAATGGTCTGGCAATTTTGTGTATGCTATTGCCTAGAATATAGCATTTATTTCAGCCGTAGTTTACAAAGAGGTCAGGTGTCCTGCATATGACTTACCGTATGGCCGGAAAATTTGGCGGATTGCATTTGGCGGATTAAACGGTGGAGGATTTGGAAATTTGCAGAGCGAGAGTGACGTCATACCCCCGGTACTAACCGCACGGCCACGTGGCCGCGGAGCGCTCGGTGGTTTACGTGCGAAACGTTTGTGTCAGTAGGCTGCGATGGAGTCTGATTTTGCGGTGGAGGGCTGTGTTCCAGGTACCACGTCTACAAACACCTGGGATGCAAGTGTATGAGAAGAACTGCTGTGCGAGTGGTAACGAAAAGGACCCATACGCAGTAGCAGTGATGCAAAGGAGCACCATCGTCAGCCATGTATCCAGGAAGATATCAGCTGCTTGCTCACTATTTCTGGTAGATCAGAGACAGAGGTACGTATATTATGAGTGCGTATGCAAGAGCTCGAGTGTCGCTACGAGACCCCGCCCACACGCACGTCATGACAAAATTTTGGCGGAATTTAATTTAGCAGTGCGTTGATAATCCACCAAGCCGCCAAATTAAATTCCCCGCCAATTTTTCCAGCCGTACTGTATGGGTTTCAATATCAGCTGGAGCTTACAAACTGGGTCCGTGCGACCATTGTTTACTCACCATTGCTGCCATCTACACTATGATCTATATTGTTGGACAGTCCTTCCAAGGGATCCTTTCGAAACTATCACATGTATGCTCCCTTGGAACTTTTTGGGTCGTGTCAGTTGGTGCAAAATTTTGCATTTAGGTATAAGTTCGGCTCTCATGTGAAGCATGTTTAATTAACACTCTTTAGGGCCTAAATTTCTTTCTCTAGGTCATTTTCAGTCTATAGAATACTTAAACGTACCCTAATTTCTGTTCCCTGCCGTTGCTGGGCTCGAAACTGCTCACACAGGTAATCTCAACTACACTAAGCATATACGTGACTTAACCACACCCACCAACTAACGAACTTGCAATCAAGCCTCCCGAGAAGTGGCCAACCTGCTGTAGCTAAATAACGGACCATGAACACTGGAAATGGAGGGCCTACAAGGCAAGACAGCTACTTTCTAAGTCCATTTACATGCCATGTATGCCAAAAACAGTTGAAATGGCCTTCCTAGTGCCGACCAAGACCTTTCTACCGCGGAGCCCAGACACGGCCATGCTGTTTGCACCCTCAGGGTGCACCCACCCACCTCCCCCTGTCCCGCCCTTTCTGCTATCGCAGAGCCTATCTCCCAAGGACATTGCCGGATGTGACATCATGAAGCTGAAAGTCTCATGACGCCATAGATATATATGGCGTCATTAGGTGGGAAAGGGTTAATTAACTTAATTAAGGGATTAATTGTGTATGTGGCTTTAGTAATGGATGCTCTAGAGGTTATAAAGCCTTCGCAATTGACATAAGCAACAAATGATAGCAAGCTACATACATGTATGCACGTAAAAGAAGCGGTTCTTTTTGCCATTATTATCAATTTTTTTAATCTACTGTACACAGAAGACCACAGCCACACATTCGTACGTGCAGCTGCACGTACGCAAACACATGCAGATGCACACACACAGTTGCACATTGATGAATGCAGCTGTGCACAATGAACACATATACTGCTGCATCCACACACGAAATCAGACTAAATGTGCGCGCATAAAATGCAAATGCACTCACATAAACACGAACAGACTGTTGGTAGACAACTACAGAGCAAACTGTGGTCAGTGAGTTGGTTGATGTAACCTCAAGACATGTTGACATTTACTCGAAGACATTCAGGACGGACTTACACTCTAGTTGCATGATGTGTGAATAGACTGTGTGACATCGGGAGGTTTACCACTCATAATATATATACGTACCGGCTCCATGATATTATATTTTGATTCAGGAACTCCCACTGCTACCGCACTGGAGTATAGTGAGGCTGCCAGGTCCCTCACCTGCACTTCCACTGGTGGGCCTGCTACCACCGTCACTTGGAGGAAGGATGGGGTCATGATAACCATCAATGCAACATACCAGCAGACACAAGTGGTGACCAACACTGTGACGGGAGAATACGAGACTGTGCTCACCATCGCCCAGTCGGTGACTGACATCTTTAGTACATACAGCTGCACTGTGGGGAATAGCAGAGGGACGTCTGCTGCAATTGAAGCAATGGGTGAGGGCTTGTTCATAATGTGCTGCAGTACGTATAATCATTGTTAGCAGGTTATATTCACGAGAATTCTTGCTAGTGTGTGCTCAGCTACAATATTACACTCCTGGTAGGGGAAAAATTGTGCCGCGTAATTACACTCCTGGTATAGAGAAAATTGTGCCGCGTAAATAATGCAACCTAAATAATGTAAATAAATAACGTTTGACTACTTAGCAATGGCCTGCAAAGATTCTGACTACACCGTCGTGATCGCTATGATGCAGTGACACAAAATCAAAATAATTGTGCAGTAAGTCACCTTGGTGGCAGAGATACAAGCGCTTTTGTCATACCGTCGGCCGCCATTGCTCGATCGCTCTCTTCGACGTTGGTTGCCAGTACAGTCTTATGAAGGCCCCACAAAGATTCTGACCACACAGCCGTGATCGCTATCGTTGACTGACGCTTACATGCCAAAACTCACCGTGCTGGCAAAGTTGTTAGCACTGTAATAAGCTCTTGTCTTACTTTTGGACGCCATTGCTGACTCGACATATCGATCGACGACTGAGCATGGTCCTCACGTGACATGTGCGTTAATTGGAATGAGCTGCAATATAATACCGAACGGTTGCGCGTCCAGCGAGTTGCAACCGGTTGCAACGCGGCTACCAGGAGTGCGGTTGCCCCTCGTATAATATAATTAATTAATATAAATAACTCTTCGACTGATAGGAACAGCGTACGAAGATTCTGACTACACCTTCATGATCGCTATCAACCACTGTCCCAACCGTACAATTTTGGTGCTGAAACTCACCTTGGTGGTGGAGATACAAGCGCTTTTGTTGTGCCGTCGGCCGCCATTGCTCGATCGCTCTCTTCGACGTTGGTTGCCAGTGCAGTCTTACGAAGGCCCCACAAAGATTCTGACCACACGGCCGTGATCGCTGTCGTCCACTGACGCTTACATGCCGAAACTCACCGTACTGGCTAAGTTGTGAGCGCTGTAATAATGTCTTGTCTTCCTTTCGGTCGCCATTGCTCGCGATCGACTGAGCGTGGTTGCCACATGGTATGTGCGTTAATTGGAACGAATTGCAATACTTAGCTTGCGCTACGGCGACGCGGCTTATTCGGTACTTGAGAGCACTCTAAATAATTATGTATATAGCTATCATGGTACTCTCGTGATGTGTGATAATTGGAACGAACTGTCACACTTAGCTTGTGCTACCGTTTAACCGCGGCTACCAGGAGTGCGGTTGCCCCTCGTAATTAATAAGGACAGTCTACGAAAAGCGAATACTTGCTGATAATTAGAAAATGCGGTATATTCGCCATGACGTCATAGAAAAACAAAGCTCGAGCGCAGTGGAGCGCTCGCACGTTTAACACGCTCAAAGGATAAGAACGAAGGAAAGAAGTGTTCGCTGTGGATCTTCAGCTGGCAGTAAGTGAACCGTTGTGTGTTGGTCAATCGTGCGCACTGCATGGACTCACAGTAGGAAATAATAATTCGTATTGGCTATGTATTGAGCTCTCAAGCCCAGGAAAGCTATACTATTTGCGCGTCCTTAACTGGTCTGACATACCCAGCCACAGTCTGCTCGGTCACCTCAGGGAGGATCTGTCTTGGAAATTTTGATACAATGCGGTAGACAGAAGATATTAGCTAGTTTATGGTCAAAACAAGCTTATTTTATTGCAACGGTTGTACAAAAGCTGTTATAAAATACCAAGCATTAACCAGTTAACATTTTCCAAGACTGAACCATTTACACAGACGAACAAACTGCAGAAAACAACTGTTAGACACCTATATCAATCTTCACACTGTACAGCATAATGGCAAGAAAATAGGACCATCAAGACAGCTTTTTGAATGTAAACAGGAAGTAACACCTCCATTCAGTGACGTCATAATCATATTTATTGTTTACACCATTTCATGAGCTTTTCAATGGTACCAAGTTTCACTTGTTCCACTCCCACTTTCACCTTCTGAATCAAATACCTGTGTAAGCAAAGCTGTGCAAATATCATGTCTGAAAAACATATACCCTGTCCTTAAATGTGCTTGAGTGTGTGGTCAGTAGAAAGGAAGACTATGCCAAGCCTATCTAGAGTAAGTTATCAAACATCTGACTTCATCAATATTCATCCACATAGGTAGTTGTCCTGTGCTAAGGCTGTGCTCATTCATGGTGTACTTCAGTGTTGCTTTATGCTCACAATGTTGGTTCCTTGATTGGGGAAGTATGACCACAGTTGTTGTTTACATTGTAAGTACATGTGCTTCCAATAACATTTCAACACCAAAAAGACCTTGTTATGTCGATCAACAAGGTAGATCCTATCTGCAGGGTTAGGAGGCATTTTACATTTCTCCTCTCTTCCCTCCTTCCAGTCTCCTCACTCCAGGTTGCCATCTCCCCAGAAGCAAGCCCAACAGCCGGCCAGTCCTACACCTTCACCTGCACTGTTACTCCCCCGGAAGGACTCACTGGGACCCCCACTGTGCAGTGGATGGGGCCAGGTAGCTCTGACCCCATTACTACTGGTGGAGACTTCACTGTGAGCAGTACACCATCCTACACCCTCATCATCAACCCTCTGCGCCAGTCCCATGATGGACAGTACACTTGCCAGGCGACTATTGGGAACGCTACTGGCTCAACGTCAGCTACGCTTACAGTTCAAGGTGATTGATAGCTGCATTAAATCTTAAGGTTATTGAAAACTGGTCAAGTTATAATAAGTACAAGTAGCTGAGCTCGCTTCGCTCGCTCAGCTACTTCCCCCTTGTTCGCCTACGTGCGTAATCCGGCGCCGGACAGCTCTCTGAAGAGCTGCTTCTCCCCGATTGCGTCCGCTTCAGCTGCTGCTCGCCGCTTGCGTCCGCTTCAGCTGCTGCTCCCGGGCCCGATTGCGGTATCCGCTTCCACTGCTGCTCCCCGTTTGCCTCCGCCTCGCGTCCAGCTGCTGCTCCCCGATTGCGCCCGCTTCAGCTGCTGCTTGCCGCTTTCATGATCAGCTGCTGCTTGCTCCCGATCGCGTCCGCTTCGACTGCTGCTCCCCGATTGCGTCCGCTTGAACTGCTGCTCGCCCGATTGCGTCCGCTTCGACTGCTCCTCCCCGATTGCATACTGGATTCCAGCCCATGCCCGGGCCGAACATTCTTCGCGGAGTTCGAGGTTCAGTAAATAAATTAAAGTACGAAGGTCGCGCGTCACTATAGTCTAGTCCCGCCCCACAAACATTTCACTTCCGTCACTCACAGACAGACACACACACACACATATTAAAATCTTAATGTATTGATGTGGAAAAGTATGTGCACAAGCCCAGCAAAAGTGATCTAAAACAGGAATCCACTTTATACGGTGAAACACAGGACTTGGCTGCAAACTGCAAATGAGTACGTACCTAGTACATTTTATTGTTGCCGTATACCATTGTTGCGCGTTATTAGGCGCATGTCCCTCTATCTCCATAGGAAGGAAATATGTGTCTAATAATGGGATGAACTTGATTTGGAATGACAATCCTCAAATAGGAAGTGCACTTCATTTGGAATCACAGCTTTTTCCCCTCCGCGTTGAAGTCTTCTTCCACAGCTCTTGATCCTACTTAGCTGAGAAGAGAGTTGAACCTGTGCCTAACAGTGAACGTGCACCTATAAGTGAGCTGCGCCTAATAACACGCGACTATGGTATCATCCTGAAGTGGGTAACTTTTACTGTGTGGATCCTGAGACCCCTTTATTGATCCCTTTCAATGCAGTGGATCGTGCAGTAAGTAGTTTGCATTTTATTTGCAAGTTTATTTATTGTGAAAACCATACTCCCAGTAGGCGGTGATTCATGGCCCAGGTCTCTGTAGCTGGGCAGACTCTGATTGCATCCACCAGCGCATAGCTCATTCCCAGGCCGTTCCCACCACCAACATTTGATCGCTTGCAGTATGCAAATACGGTAGCCTCGTTCCCTGGCCATTCCCACAGCCAGCATTTGATCGCTTGCAGTATGCAAATACCACGGAGGAAGGTCGGAGATATCTGGTCATGTGCAGTGCCATCAGGTAGACAGATGGTAGACACAGGGGGTGGTGCCCAAAGTAGAATGTCAATGTCCTTTGTTTTACTGTCCGTCCAAACACTGGATGTCAGAACATTCGCAAGGCAGACGATCAATACCATTTGTTGTTCACAACGCCGGGGACGGATCGACGCAAAACAGGTATTATAGTGGTTGGGCACTGCCCCCCCTGTGTTTACCTGTCGCCACCGCATGTGACCAGATCTCCCAGGTCTTCCCCCACCGTATTTCACACTGGAAGCAATCAATTACAGGTGGTGGGAATTGCCTGGGAACAAGTCTACCAGCATATATTCACAGCTACAGCTAGCCTCGTTCAAAGACCACCGGATGATGTAGGCAGACGCTCACGGCTCGTTCCAAATAATGCACATGTCACGTCATATACTCACGGCTACAGCTAGCCTCTAATGATGCCTTCCGCATGCGAATCAGAGAAGTGGTTGTTGAGCAATGGTGTCCAAGTGAGTGGCACAGACCATCCAGCTTAGTGAGAAAGATATTCCTCAAGCTTGGCTAAGTGGCCATGCCACGAAGTGGAACTCAAGCGCTTGAGCCCCCTGCACTTCAGTCAGTGCTAGCACTGACTGAAGTGCAGGGGGCTAAATAAGGTGCCTTGTCGAGCGTTAAGCCACTCATACTAGTATAATTCTCGAATCATTTTCTGATATGTGCTAGAGCACATGGGCGCAATCATAAGCACTCTCACCTTGGTAGCCATTTTCTTCTATGGAGCAGTATGGTACATGATTCCATAAGTGGGTGTGTCCAACCAATCGAGGCAAGTCGCTGTTTTTCAAGATCTCACTCCTTTTGCTTTCCACCACAGCTCCCTCCATCTCTGTGATGATCACTCCTACTGGTACTACTGCTGTGGGTCAGAGCTACACCCTCACCTGCTCAGTCAGTGGAGCAGACTCTCTCAGCCCCACCACCACCTACACCTGGTACAATGGGAGTAGTGACACTGGTTCACAAATTGGGACCAATTCCAGCACCTACGCCTTCACTCGTCTGCGGCCGTACCATGCTGGCCAGTATACATGTGAGGTGACAATTTCCTCTGCCTTCCTGAATGGAGACCTCAGTGGGAGTATGATGCAGTTGGTCACTCTGCAAAGTAAGTCGTGTCAAATTAATGTACTCTACTAGGACTCTCACTGGTGTAGCAGGAAGCAGGAATGCCAAACAATCAGCTAAACAATAACAATAATTGACGTATTGATTTATATACATATCGCAATACAGTGATATCAATACATCCTATTACTTAGCGATATAATATTATATCGTGATATCAAGACAGAGGTGGCCCAGAGGTACACAAAATGCATTTTCGGAATTGATTTTAACAGCCATGTTCATTTCATTTTCTTTGCAAGCACATTATGTGCTCATTGAAGCTTCGTGCATGTCATGCAACATCAGAGAACGCTGTAGCATTCTAATCTTAGGGATGGCCAAAGAAATTTCGAATTGACCAGACTAATGTAGTCATGATAACGGCCAAACAAGCTACTAAACCCAAAACCAAACACACAGATAGAATGGTACGTTACGTGAGAGTCGAGAAACTAGTCGCTGAAAAGTCCGATGTCATCATTAATTCCTATGAACCGGTGCAAGGTCCATACAAGAAGTGGTATGCATGCACCCTGCAAGCACAAAATGCAGCACTGCAGTAAAGAGTATCTCAACTTGAGGCCCAAAATAGCGGTTGTAGGGTGGTGACATCATATCCTTGAACACCGCTACCAGATTCGTGGTGTTTGGACACCACCGAGCGACTTGAGGGATTTTCTCAACGCTTTAATAGTTGAGATATGGATGAAGTCTCTGGCACCTGATTTGTACAAGGCAGAGATCAAGATCAGCTAGGAACAGGGGCTAATGGCGGTGGAATTTCATGGTCACCCTGCACTCTATTAAATGCCCGCTGCCACACTCTATTACATGATTGCTCAACTATGTAAGCCAGCCCTGCTGTCCTCAAATCAAGGTCTTGCCTCCACTGTTCTACCAGTATTGCCCATGGTGTGGTACTTCCCAGACCCTTTAATTACTTGTATGTGTGTATCTCTGGTGTTGAAACTATTGTTCAATTCTATCTTGCCAGTTCCAGCTCCTATGGTGAGTATTTTGCCAGGTGGAGGTGCAACTGCCTTTGCTGGAAGCCAGCTAACTCTCATCTGCATTATTATTTTGGACCCTATAATCTGTTCACTATACTTGGAGACCTGGATGTGACTAGTGTGTGGACTGGACCTGGCAGTGGGATGCTCTCCAATGATAGTCGTATCACAGTGTTTCCAGCATCTCAGCAGGGTCTTAGTACTACCTTCACCAACCAAGTAGTATTCAACACTCTGCGGATGTCTGATGATGGTGCCTACACTTGTCAGGCCACAGTTGTACCCCGGGGATCTATAGCAGGAGCTGTCACTAATGGAGTGGGATCAGCCAATGCAGCTACCCTTACCATACAAGGTACGTACGTACATAAAATTATTATCAAAGCTGTGTATGTTGCATACACAGTGTACACTATACTGTCCTACACAGTGTACACATCTTACTATTGTAACTAGCTGCTACGTATTCTGTCTCTGGAACTGCTAATCGTCATGTTTATGACTGGCCTATCCTGGGCAGTAGTGCTGTGAACCATTGTCAATTAATCGGATAATCAATCGATTATATGCCTAGGCAATTAATTGTTGCCCAACTGTGATGTCACATGATCATTGTCGAGTAAAGCCCCTGTCCATGCTAGCTAGCTGTTCTATCTACTTGTCAGCAAAGTTGCCACGAATGCTGATCAGTGCAAACTCCAAACACTTGTCAGTACATTTTATTTGGCTACAAAAAGGATGCTGGAATGGGAAAGTTGATGGCTGGGTGCAAGGCCCGTTATAAATTCTGCAAGCCTGTGGTTGCTCCTGCAGTGGTACAACAGATGCAATCGTACCATCAGACGGAGTACAGCATAATGATTGGCTTGTTGTCATGCAATAGGCTGTTCTTTTATTACCCTGTGCGTGCATGCGCGAAGCGGGGTCAAACAATAGGTTTTCGTCCGTCTGTCTGTCTTCTGTCCAGTGGAATATCAAAATCGCCATTGTAAGTCAATTGAATAGTAAAGCTGAAAAGCCTTATCTCACCTTTAGTATAAGCTTACTGCTCCTGCTTTGACTATGAATTATGTCCCTACTATTAACTTCCTATGGTCTTCAAACAGGGAGAGCTAGCTTTGTCATCCAGAGAAGGGTTGACTCGAGGTGCCTGGGTCTGATTCTTCAGCCAATGATGGAAGTGTAATACCAAGGACACCTACTGCCTAGTAGGCATCTGTGAGGTCACTGGCTTCTGCTCTGTGACAGCAAAAGTCAGCTCAAACATGCGCCTGCTGCCAAAAAAAATGACATAAACAAGTAATGTAGGGATACCAGAATGGCAAAAAGTAAAGAGACAAGGGAGGATGATTGCACAAAACAGTGAAGTATACACCCCCCCCCCCCCCCCCCCCCCTCCCCTGGCTACTAAACAAGGGTGGCATTTATTTTGTTCAGCCCTTCTGGAGGTGCGGCTATTATTCGAGGGCGGCCACTAATCAAGTGCAGCTTTTGATCGCAGAAATACGGTACGTGCAATGAAATTACACTCCTGGTAGGGGAAAAATTGTGCCGCGTATATATTACACTCCTGGTAGGGGAAAAATTGTGCCACGTAATATAATTACACTCCTGGTAGGGGAAAAATTGTGCCGCGTAATGTAATCTAAATAACCTTTGACTACCTTAGGAATGGCCTACAAAGATTCTGACTACACCGTCGTCATCACTATCATGCAGTGACCCAAGCGTACAATTTTGGTTTTGAAACTCACCGTGGTGGTGGAGATACAAGCGCTTTCGTCTCGTCGTGGCCGCCATTGCTCGAGCGCTCTCTCCGACTTCCGGTGGCAGTAAGGTAGGGCGGGGTAATTCGGGCCACGGGGTAATTCGGGCCACTTCAACTTCGGGTCAACGGTAACTAGAAACGGACAGACTTTAGGCAAACTTCTGGCCATGTATATCCAGGGACTCAACCTGCCTACAACTCACTAGAAGCAAGAATACAAAGGATGCTTCTTTCCTGTTGCAACGTTGAAGTGGCCCGAATTACCCCGTACTATACCGTGGCCCGAATTACCCCGCCCTACCTTACCTTTCTTAGCAAAGGATTCTGACCACATGGCCGTGATCGCTGTCGTTCACTGACGCTTAAATGGCAAAACTCACCGTGCTGGCAAAGTTGTAAGTGCTGTAGTAACTTCGTGTCTTCCGCGTGGCCGCCATTGCTAGCGATCGACAGAGCGTGGTAGCCACGTGGCATGTGCGTTAATTGGAACTAACTGCGGCGAGTCGCAGCCGGCGTTGCAACGGCTACCAGGAGTGCGGTTGCCCCTCGTATAATTAAATAATTAATTAATATAAATAACTCGTTCGACTGATAGGAACAGCGTACGAAGATTCTGACTACACCTTCATGATCGCTATCATCCACTGTCCCAACCATACAATTTTGGTGCTGAAACTCACCTTGGTGGTGGAGATACAAGCGCTTTGTTGTGCCGTCGGCCGCCATTGCTCGATCGCTCTCTTCAACGTTGGTTGCCAGTGCTGTCTTATGAAGGCCACACGGCCATGATCGCTGTCGTCCACTGACGCTTACATGCCGAAACTCACCGTGCTGGCTAGGTTGTGAGCGCTGTAATAATGTCTTGTCTTCCTTTTGGTCGCCATTGCTCGCGATCGACTGAGCGTGGTTGCCACGTGGCATGTGCGTTAATTGGAACGAATTGCAATACTTGCTTGTGCTACGGCGAGTCGCGACGCGGCTTATTCGGTACTTGAGAGCACTCTAAATAATTATATATATAGCTATCATGGTACTCTCGTGATGTGGGATAATTGGAACGAACTGTCACACTTAGCTTGTGCTACCGTTTAACCGCGGCTACCAGGAGTGCGGTTGCCCCTCGATGTAATTAATTAATTAATGTAAATAACCTTTGAGTGCTAGGAATGGCGTACAGAGATTCTGATTACACCGTCATGATCGCTATCATGCAGTGACACAAAATTGTGCTGAAACTCACCTTGGTGGTGGAGATATGAGCGCTTTTGTCTCGCCGTGGTTGCCATTGCTCGAGCGCTCTCTTCGACTTCCGGTGGCAGTACCATTCTTAGGAAAGGCACACGAAGATTCTGACCACACGCCCGTGATCGTTGTCGTTCACTGACGCTTGCATGCCAATTCTCACCGTGCTGGGGAAGTTGCGAGTGCTGTATGTCTCGTCTTCCTTGGTCACCATTGCTCACGATCGACTAAGCGTGGGTCCAGGTGCCACGTAGCATGTGCGTTAATTGGAACGTACTGCACTACGCAACCGGGGTTGCAACGCGTACGCGGCCACATGTACTTTATGAATGGGTACTCCAGAGCACTCTAAATAATTTCTGATCATCCCTGTATATAGCTATCATGGCACTCACATGATGTGTGATAATTGGAACGAACTGTCACACTTAGCGTGTGCTACCGTTTACCCGCGGCTACCAGGAGTGCGGTTGCCCCTCGAAAGATAGATAAATAAATGCCACCCTTGTTTAGTAGCCAGTATACCCCCCCCCCCCCCCCCCGCTTATCTTTTTTCATTGCACATACTGTATTTCTGCGATCAAAAGCTGCACTTGATTAGTGGCTGCCCTCGAATAATAGCCGCACCTCCAGAAGGGCTGAACAAAATGAATGCCACCCTTGTTTAGTAGCCATGGCTAGTATTCGCGATCGATCGAAGTGGAAGTGCCTTGTCTAGCCCTCGAGGACCATGACTGTTTCACTGTGAGCATGAAGAGAGGAGAACTGATCGTTTGGTCTTATTCCCGAGAGCTATCTTGGCGTTTTCTGAGGTCGAGGCACGGGGAGCAACATGTGCGGACCGACAGTAATGGCTTTGGAAACGCCTACCGTTTTGTCGGGATGATTGTGATGGTACCGCACAGCCCATGGCTGAAACACTTCTTCTTTGTTCATACACAGTGCTGCAATCTGGTTCCTCGCTTCCTTGTTTATGCTGAGTTTAAGGGTGGTCAGAACTAATACTTTTAAATTATTCATAAGGGGCGCGCGCGCGACTGGTTGGTATCTCGGTTAGAAAAGCATTTATAAACACGCAGCTTGCTGCAGCCTACAGTCCGTACAGAACACAGAGAAAAGTTCATAACTCTACCTTGCCCTCAGGCGGGACACTGGAGCAGCCAAATCCAGACCTATTTCTTGATAAAACTTCTCAACAAAGCGACTCTACACCTTTGCAACGTCGCGTACAGGGCTGTTTGCACGAGGGGAATCCAGTAACGTTTTTCACTGTAGTCTCGTTCCCAGGCCCCTAATGTGCACTGGGAATAAGCGAAAGCAAGCGCTTTTGTATTTTTCTCATTCATGTAGCGTATAATTCGGAAAAACTTCACGTTACAGTCAAGCCCACCTCCCCAGGATGACGAAGATTATACTGAAGTCCCATTCCGGTGAACACAGGTCAAGTTTTACTGAGTTATGCGAACCACATTCACTCGATTTCCCTAATTGTCACGGCAACACCACAAGAATGTACATTAAGTGATTATGAATTTAATTATCTCACGTGCTGCGAAAGCCAGTACACATGGCGAAGATGGCGGTGGTTGTGTGTGTGTTGACGGTTACCTAGCCATCCTCTGGCAACCAACGAAGAAGAAACAGACAGCTAGAGGGGAGGGAGAACTCTGTCACTGCCCCCTCGACCCGTTCTCAAGATTCCAGCATCTCTGCTTCCGCCGACATAGCGGCACTCAGTGTGTGAAATTAAGAGCAAAATCCAGGTCGTCAGTGGTGACCACTAACTTCTAGACTTAGTCTCCAACTGTAAATTTTTAGTGGCCAAACATTCTTTTGGTAATATGCTTGTTACAATGAATGATATGAGGATATATGCAAAACACAACTGATAACAACTTGGACATACATGCACACTGACAGACTTTGACGAACTGGTTCCTGTGATCGTTCCTGTCGAAGCGACGGCACCACTCGCAGAACATCACGTCAGCATCGGTATTGTGCGTAAGCCACTCGCGTCCTTCAGTCCAGTCCATGTTGAAGCGCCTCCTCTTGGAGGGTGGCGCGATCGGATCCCCGCTCCTCGACGCAGAAGTTGGAATCCCGCTGCTGGACGCTTCTACGCCATCGGTCGCTACTAGCGGATCGGCAGCAGAGGAAGCGCGCTTCACGAACCGGAAAAGTTCGGGAGTCATCGTTGCTTTTTCTGCTGAGTCAGCTCCACGTGTCGCTTGATAACCGCCGCGCGCCATCTACACGAGCTGGCTGGGTACTAAGTCGCCAATAATGGCGCCAAGAAGAGCGAAATTAGTCGCTAAAGGGTAGTTTTATGTCGCCATTGGCGACGTGGCGCCCGTTAATTTCACACACTGGCACTTCACAGCGGGTCTACGGATGAAACCAGTAAGCGACCTTCTGTCTCTCAACGAGTGACCAGGTCGCCCGCAAGTTGCTAGGACGCTTACAGGAACTACTAGTCAGCCAGGAAACCTGTTGATAACAACCCTGGTCAAGGTGATGCAGAAGCACAGCAGGATGCACTGTAGATATAGTGTCTTATATCTATGACTGCACGTACACAGCAGCCCCTGCGCTCAGCTGATTCCCTTTGTCCCATGGCCCAGCCGTCAAGTTAGTGGCATGGTGTCCAAGCTGTTAACTGCTGTTATGTTATGATATAGTAGTTGAGCAGATGGCAAAGATGTGGCAAGGAAACCTGATGGAAATGTGGACAGTGCACGTGAGAAGGACGACGTTATAGTGGACGCAGTCCGAGTCGCACAGATAAATGGACGAATGTGTGTGCACAGGAGGGGCTAGACGTACAGACTGAGAGAAATGGTGTACAGATGTTGATTCAGGCTGAGAGGACAAGGGTGTGTGGACATTTATATGCTGAGAGATCTAGAGATGTGAAGGTGACAGATGGAGTGACAGACTGAGGATCAAAGGATCGTGTACACACATGAGAGATACATAGAAAGTACTAATGGACTTCTGTGTTTCTCTGTGCCTTCCTGAGATAATATACTCCTGTCATTGTGTGGCTGTTATAATTATAATCAACTTACGTGACTGTACCCTGCTGATGGACGATATATGTGGTATGTAGCCAGGTATACTGCTGTGGCTTTCATTTTCTGGCACTGCTGTTTGCACTTGGGAACTTGACCGGGCACACTTGGGGGGGAAATCCATATTATATGCAAGAGTATTTATATGGCAATTCCCACTACATTCTTGTGGTCATCAAAATAATAGTTGTATGACAACAAGTTCTTAATTGATATTACATATTTTGGTGTCCACATGGTTGTTTGTTCTGACCACCCTTAATAAACGCCACCTTTGATTAGTGGCCACCCTCAAATAGTAGCCGCAGTAAATCATGTGATGAAATATATAGTAGTTGCAGGTTTGATTGCGGAAATATGGTACATGTATATAGAAAAAGATCTTGGTCGGGGGGATTGTATACGGGTTTGTGTGATCATCCCTTACTTTTTGTCGTTCTGGTATCCCTACATCCTGTTACATTTTCCATGTTTTTTGTCTCGGCACCGAAGTGCCGAGACACAGTGCTGTGCTGGATGTGTAGGTACGTACGTACGTGGTACGTACGTACGTACGTCGCTTTTCGCAATGCACCCTCGCAAGTGCTTTACACTCTTAATAGGATGTCAAACGTATTTATAGCCTGCAAGTAGATCTCAAAAAGTGATTATGGGTTTTGCTTTGCTGCTCATGAATCCACTCACCAAGACTGTGGCTAATGTAAATCAGGACAATGAATACTCACTCATCCATACATAGTGTGCAGCTCTAGCCAACGTACTAGCTGCTGAAAGAATTGGCCAAGGTGTTCTCTAGGTCCATTTGTGAATTAAAACGGCCCAACTGGCTCCGACTAAACATCAAGCCCAGACACGACCATACTGCTTTCACCCTTTGGGTGAACATTCCCACCTCATGCACCCTGACCCACCCCAGATCACACAGAACCTCCAAGGATACTGATGCTGACTTCAGCTGAAAGTGTCATAGCTAACAGGATTTGCAGTCACAAAGGGTTAAACAACTGCCATGTCCTCTGCATGATTGTAGCTGATACCAAGTCGTGCCGAGACGCATCAAGTCTTTTAACGACTCACTTGTTATTACTTGTCTAACATTGTAAAAACATTGTTGACATAGTCATGTGATGCTAATGCTGTGTGTACTTAATTTGACTACTTTGTTACTTCACGTACACAGACCCCACCATTCAGTTGGTCCTCACTTCCAACGCTACTCGTTTCCCCAACACGGCTCCCTACAACACCTTCTCCCTCACCTGCACTGCCACTGGCCCTCAGGGAGTGGTGTCACCAAAGGCTTTCACTTGGAGAAGGAGGATGGGGGCAGAAACGTTTGGCTTGACGGATGTGACTGGCAATGGTGACTCCATCCTCATCACCCTATCTGACCTGACCCGGCCTACCAGCATCAGTGTACTGACGGTGCGAGAGACTGCTGCTGCAGTCTACCGCTACCGCTGCAGGGTTGACTTCAATGAACTGTCCGTCGCCACCAGCGCAATAGATGAATACCCCATCAATGTCACAAGTGAGTGGGCTCTGATCAGTATGACTACTGCTTGCATGAAAATATCACATTCATTCAATTTCCTACTTTCATTGATGATCTTTCCCACTTACTCTTAGCTCTACGTATATGCCCAGGAGTATTTGCCACCTCCGTAACACTTGTACGTATATAAGCTCATCCTAGTCCATATTTGTTGGTGCTTCCATACTAAGAAAACCCACATGACGATTTGGAGGATCGTTGCATTGCATATTTCACCGCTCTAGGTGTTACTTTGGAGTCACTGCCCTGGATGCATGAGGTTGACTGTAAGGTCCCAGCTGGTTTGATAATGAGACTGCATTGCAAGCATATACCAGATCTATTTTAGCATCACACACCAACCTCGATGGAGCAAGTCTTCATGAAAGTGTACGTGTCCTTTTATCATGTCTGTAGCACGAGTAATTGATTGTGTGCATGTATTTGTGAACTCCATGGACCCTCAATGATCACTCCTGAGGGGAGTCCTAGAATGTTCCTCACCTGGTGTACCAGTATACCTTCTCATTATCCACTGCCCACACCTGTTGAGTCTATCCTCGATATTTTACTCACAGTCAGAGCAATAATACCTCTGTGTCAGCCATTTTGTTGAAACATTATGTGTCTTTCCATCAGATTCAACCAATCCTGTGCAACCCCATAACCTGATGAACATTGACACTCGCCATGACAGAGCCACAGTCCGGTGGAGTGTATCCTACATAGCCTACACTCCTGAGACCTATACTGTGAACTATGGCCTTGTTAACAACTCACTGGGCATGTCACCTATTACCACGCAGAGGGGTGATAACTTCGCTATCCCCAGCCAACCATTCATGTTCTCTGCTGTACTGACTGGGCTTAGTCCTGGGATGACCTACTACTACCAGGTGGAGGCTAGGAACTCTGTGGGACCCACTCTCAGTGCTGTAGAGCAGTTCACATCGACTGAACTACGTATGTACATAACTTACTTGTGTGTATGTCTGTGCACCAAACACCATTACTATTTTGAGGCCATTTTGTGAATGTAGCTAAAAATAGTAACAGATGTACCATGTGAACTTTATCAATGATAGACAATTTCTCAAATTCCTAGCCGTTCCCACTCTTCTTAGACTGCAGTTTGATTATCTAATTTGTTGTTTACTAAATCTCATGGTGTCCTTGGACCTCAAGCTATTAGTTGTATAGAAACAGCTTTCATAGCAAGGGGCGTTGGAGAGACATATGGGTTGGAGAGACATACGGGTTGGAGAGGAGTGAGAACCTCTAGACATACTCAAGTGGGCGAGTCAACTATTTGTAGTGCTGACATTGAACAACCCACTAGCCATGGCATGGCACATCGATGTAATTCATAGCCAATGAACTATTTCACTGCTGAAAAACATTACTGACGCCCATGCATTGTTCTGTTACGATGCTAGTGACTACCGTATATTGGGGAATTTTTGTTGTTAAAATATTTTCGCAAGTGCCACTAAACACGAAATGTTATCACGTCAATTCACGAATACTGAGAGAAGAGGATAAATTAAGGTAATGAACACGTGTACATTACTGCACAATTCATGGCTCTGTAGCTGTTTCGCTGCTTTCAATGATGAACTTCCAGGCTGACTCATGATGAGATACCATCTCAAAGTATCGCTCAAGTGATTGAGCACACGGTGCCGGAATAGGCAAGTACGTTTGCCTCCGTGGTGGGTCCGCAGCAACTTGAGTTTCACGCTACAGTGTACGTTGTTTGGATGTGTTGTTCAAGCAGGTGTGTTAAAGCGAATGTGTAAGATGCCAAAATGACAAGGGGACTATAGTCGGTCTGCGAGTTACTTGTACAATTGGGAGGGAGGGGGGATTTTATTATTTTTTTGAAAGCAGGTGCTCTGAGATCAATTCTGGTGGGTTTGTGGCAACTAGGTAACTAGTTACTGATACATCAAACTTTCCGCACTAAAGCTACAGTGTAGGTAATAGCCATGGTATGTGTGAAACTGATAAGTGATTCTCTCCTCTTCCCTAGCTCCCACTCCCCCTCGGATGTTCCGGATCACTGCAGTGACAACAAACAGCCTCAGCTTCTCATGGCAGGAACCAGCTACTGCTAATGGAGAGATAACTAGATATGTACTATCTTGTAGGCCTCTACTGTCTGGCATCCCCATACCTCAGACCATCACGCCAATGCCCACTGCTCGAACGGCTATGCTGACTGACCTTAACCCCGGTGTGAGGTACAACTGCAGCATTGGAGTTGAGAATAGTGCTGCACCATCACCCCTCGTTTATGCTGATAGCATTACAATAGAAATTGGTAAGGTTATATATATTGTCTGTCACACTTTAATTGCATGAGCATGTAGTGTTGTGTAGGCAGTAGGCACTGCGCTTCCAGTATCTGACTCTGCTCGTCTGTGCTTCCGATATCCATATGAAACCATGCTGGTGGTGAGCACTCTGCCACCAAGAGGCTTCAAAATCATGTTTCTGTCAGTACATGTTATAGTGTGTCTCAAAAGTCCTTGAATGGAACTCGCGCTTCCTCGTTACAATTAGGCGGTATCACTCGCATGGATTTATATATGCGGTACTCGCAAACCACACACTCATACTCGCAAACCATGCTTTGAGGTCGCGCTAGCTGATATTTTGCGCTTGTGCGCACACACTCGCGTTCACTTTTGGTACGCTAGCGCTCGCACGCTACTTATAGTGCACGCTCTACGTACGTACGTGTACACATACGTGTCTGTGCTCATTCACCCGTTGCTCTCTCCGTGCTGCGCTCGTGCTTTGGTATGCAACACACTTTAGGCGCTCGATAACCTGTGCAAGGTCTTCAGTTAAACGCGCAAAATAACGAGCGAGTGCGAGTGGTACGTGGGCGATTCTAGTGAGGACTCTCGTGAGGGAACGCTCGCTCGAATTCAAGGACTTTTGAGACACACTATAGCAATCACGACATAATTTTGTTAGTTGTCAAACGTTAATTACATTATGCAGCACAGTTTCCCATGCCAGTAGTGTAGTTACGTTACGTGGCACAATCCCTTACCAGTAGCCTCGTTCCCTGGCGCTTGGTAATTGGGGAGAAGAGTGCCTGGTATCCACCGTTTGCACATGCGCGAGCAGTTCTGTTACATTCTCTGTATAATTCATCAAGAATCGTAAGCTGAAATAACACAGACAAATATTCAGTAAACTGCAGCAACATGTGGGGCCATTGTTTCGAAGTCTGTGCCAGACTGTGGATGGCGATACACCGCTTCTGTCTTTCCGCGATACAAATGGTAAGACCCCATAGATATATTCCGACCTGGCCGTATGTAGCCTCTCAAACACATCTTGCCATTATGTACGTACTGTACTGCTGTCAGTTATTCGTCCTTCAGCACCATTCCTGCCTTTTCCGACCTTACCGAGAGTGTATGGCACAGCTTGGTTGAACAGAACTGTGTCTTGTAGGTGTGAGCAACTCGCGTGTTTCAGTAATGTACGGTCGTGTGACGCGGACTAGTATAGCAGTAGTTTCCAAGTTCCCCCCATAAACCTGGGGAGCCGTGCATGTGCAAACAGTGGATACCAGGCGCTCTTCTCCCAATTACCGAGGGCCTGGGAAAGTGCAGCAGCTAGGTAGGGTAAATTGGTAATTTTGTGATACATGTATGCATGCTGCACTCTGATTTTGGGGGGATGTGAGCTCCTTGGTGCTTGAGTTCCATTGATCACAGTAGATCAATTGGTACGCTTCCTTTGGCCAACTAAGCAATTTGATAGTTTGTGCATGTGACGCCCAACCTCCTGGGAATGCAATGACGTAACGAGGAGCAATGAATGTCATTGGTACAAGGAGCATTGTTTTTGTATTGCCACTGCAGAAATAGTCGTGTCATGAGACTGTGCATGCGTCAATGCTGTGCATGTTTGTGTCTGTTGCAATCGCCTAGTTTACAGTGCACTGAATCTATTTTTCAGTGAAAAATATTTCAACGATCCTTTCTCTCTTTTGTGTCTCTTGACTAGAGTTGGGAGATGTACTGGTATTTTGCTTGTGGTCCGTGTGTTCGAAATATCATTTACTTTTTCAGCTAGTACCAGTCTATCAATTCCGGATACTCACTGAAACAAACACATAATATTTGTGTTGAAACTCACCTTGGTGGTGGAGGTATGAGCACTTTTGTCTCGCTGTGGCCACCATTGCCTGAGTCCTCTCTTCAACTTCATTGCCGGTACAGTTCCCATGAAGATTCTGGCCACGGTCTTGATCGCTGTCATTCACTGACGCTTGTGTGCTGAAACTCACCCTGCTGGTGAGGTTGTGAGCGCTGTAATAATTTCTTGTCTTCCCTTTGGCCATCATTGCATTGCTGACTCGATCGACGCTAGACCGAGCATGGTCCTCACGTGACATGGTCCTCACCTGACATGTGCGTTAATTGGAACGAGCTGCAATACTTGGGCTTGCGCTACCAGCATGTTGCAACCAGGTTGCAGTAATGCATGTGCTACGAGGAGTGTGGTTGCCACTCGTAACATTGTTATGCAAGTAGCTTTGCTTGCTTCACTCGCTCAGCTACTTCCTCCTCGTTTGCCTTGCTCCCTGATTGCGTCTGCTTCAGCTGCTGCTCCCCAATTGTGTCCGCTCCACTGCTGCTCCCCGACTGCGTCCGTTTCAGCTTCCCAGCCTAGGTTCCAATGCATTCGCAGCTGAGTTCACGGTTCAGTGTACAAAGGTCGCGCGTCACTGTGAAGTTTGACGTCTATAAATGTTTGTAACTGGGTCGTACAATGACCACACACAGTGCAAGTGCCTTAGGGCTTGGGTAGACAGCATCCAATGCTACATCTCTTGTACTTAATAGCGCATGAATATAACCTTTGTTATTTCAGTGAGTTCCACATTAAATGTAAAACTGGGAAGTTACGCTCACTTACTAAGTTACTAGAGAAAGCGACTGATTATCGGACGACATGTAAAATCGGACGCGCTAGCGCCGAACGAGTATATTACCGGAAGTGGGCGGGACCTTCAGTCGACACTACAGACCCATCGCACACTGAGTTGAAAGTTTGGTGGTTCTCTGTTGCTTGGTTCTGGAACTACAGCCAGCCAAAGTTAGATCCGAAACGATGTATGATCGGACAAAATTGATGTATTATCGGATGACGCTCCCTGCTTTTTCTCTGAAGGAACTTTCTCTGAGATTTTTACATTTTCAGGAAGCCTCATGATCCCTCTGCCGCAGGCTCACTTTTTGTCACCGTGGCTGATTCGAGTGCTGGAGAATATCACCGAATGTTGACCATGGTCTCCGTGTCTAATATCGGACGCTGAAATTTCGTCGTAGTTTGGCGATGACACTCTCAGGTACACTATAGTGCTGCAATATGGATATCATTGGAATGTGCAGGTCCTCAGCAACAAAATGGTATAAGTCCCGTGTTTATACGTTGCACCGTTCCTGAGATATAGTCGTTTACCCCAGAACTCTCCAGAAATACTGTCGTTGCTATCTTGGACCGCCCATACAGGAGCAAACTGGGGAAAGCAGCTGTATCTCAGGTACAGTGCAACGTATAAACACGGGATTTGCGCCATTACGTTGCTGAGGACCTGCACTTTCCAATGGTATCCGTACTGCAACACTGGAGTGTACCTGTGAGTGTCTACGCCAAAATACGACGAAATTTCAGCGTCCGATATTAGACACGGAGACCCTGGTCAACATTCGGTGATATTCTCTAGCACTCGAATCAGCCACGGTGACAAAAAGTGAGCCTGCGGCAGAGAGATCATGAGGCTTCCCGAAAATGTAAAAATCTCAGAGAAAGTTCCTTCAGAGAAAAGGCAGGGAGCGTCATCCGATAATACATCAATTTTGTCCGATCATACATTGTTTCGGATCTAGATTTGGCTGGCTGTAGCTCCAGAACCAAGCAACATAGAACCACCAAACTTTCAACTCAAACTGCGATGGGTCTGCAGTATCGACTGAAGGTCCCGCCCACTTCCGGTAATATACTCGTTCGGCGCTAGCGCGTCCGATTTTACATGTCGTTCGATAATCAGTTGCTTACTCTACACATAGATATTCCGGAACCACTTTAATTAAATGTGCAGTTTGTACAATAGTATGCTCCACTTCTCTTCCCCAGCTCCAACTGGTCCGCCATCGAGTTTCATGGTCACTCCTGAAGCAAGGCACATGACATTCTCTTGGGCTCCTCCTAATGCCCCAGAGCGCAACGGAATGATCACTGGCTACTCCCTCTCCTGTACTCCTAGCTCCATCCCCATGCAGCCATACACACAAGCAGGCACCTTCAGACTGGAGGGGTTCACACCTGCCACCACATACAACTGCTCCATCTTTGCCAGCAACAGTATAGGAAATGGACCGGTGGTATTCATGATCATACGTACTCTGGATGATGGTAAGCTTCTCTATTGATTTGCTAGTATAGGTGTCAGTACAACAGTGTTCGTAGTTGAAGGTTAGTTTTCTTTTCTACAGCTCCTGGTACTGCACCACAGAGTGTCATGTTTGAACATGATCAAGACATCCCTGAGATGGTGTTCTTCTCCTGGCTACCTCCAGTTGAGCAGAATGGAGTCATCACCAGATACGACATTGTCTGCACTCCAAGCAGTGGCAGTGGTGTATCTGTGAATGGCATGAGTGATGGTGCCCTCAATGATACAGTGGGGATGTTCACTCCGGCTACTCGATACAGCTGCACTATCACTGCATCCACCAGTGTAGGGCCAGGACCCGGGATCACTGTGATAGTTGTCACCTGTGAGTTAATCAGACAGACGTTGCTATGTACTGACATTAATTTCAGCCAGTAATGAAATGTGACAAAATGTATACGTAGGTATTGCAAAAGTAGGGAGACAAGGTAGGGATGATTGGCTAGCGGAAGCGAGCCAACCTAGTTGTTCGAACGGTACGATTTTTTGTTTATCATAGAGTCGGTAGATTCTATATGTAGGGATACGATGTACACGCAATATATGCTAATACAAAAAAATCTCAGAAACGGTACACTTATAAGCCTTTATAACCACATACCGTTCATCTTTGAGTGTTTTCATGACCAACAAGACACCTTGCGTCGCGAAAACCGTAGCGAAAGTACCACACCAGGTACTCGCAAAACGGGCAAATTGTTTTGCTTTCTTCTTCTTTCTTTCTTCTTCAGACGGGCTAGCTTAATGTCACCTCAATCTCTCATCATGGTTTTCGCACGAAACAGCAGCATTTTACACCGAGCAGTGCACCAGCCCATCGCTTTTTCGTAACCTCCGAGTCTTCACCAGGCGGCTACAGCTGCCCACTAAATAACTATATGGCTTCATTTGTTACGCCATTTTTTCGTTTGTACGCATGCGCACTTAAACGATCACTTAGCAACATATGTAATTATTACTCAAGATCGCTGAATTAGAAGTGTGTTGCGAATTTGAACGACATGAAAAAGAGGAACTTCATAAGACAGGTAAATTCTCTGTGCGTATAATACATGTATGTTACTACCTACTGTGTTTTGTGAGAAGGGTGAATGCCTATTTAAAGACTCTACAATATCGCTACCTCCTGGTATAGCTCGGCCTAGTACTATGGTCTTCAGACGGAGCGCTGGCTTAGTATCCATCCAGAAAAGAGTTGACTTGAGATGCTTGGGTCTGAATCTTCAGCCAATGCTGGCAGTGTAAACAGCGGAGTCAATGTTGTACAGTTCATAAGCTTATACCATAACAAGGGCCTGTGAGGACACTGACTTCTTCTCTGTGGTGGCAAATTTCAGCTCAAACATGCGCCTGCTGCTTAATTTTTTTGACATAAACAAGTAATCAAAAACATTTAAAATGTAACGGGATGTAGGGATACCAGAACGGCAAAAGTAAGGAAACAAGGTAGGGATGATCACACAAAACAGTGAAGTATACAATCGCCCCTACATATCTTTTTTCATTTATTTATACACGTATAATGGAAAAAGATCTCTGTAGGGGGGATTGTATACTTCACTGTTTTGTGTGATCATCCCTACCTTGTTTCCTTACTTTTTGCCGTTCTGGTATCCCTACATCCCGTTACATTTTAAATGTTTTTGATTACTTACGAGGGGCAACCGCACTCCTGGTAGCCGCGATGCAACCGGTTGCGACTCGCCGTAGCGCAAGCTAAGTATTGTAATTCGTTTCAATTAACGCACATGCCACGTGGCAACCACGATCGCGAGCAATGGCGACCAAAAGGAAGACAAGACATTACTACAGCACTCACAACTTAGCCAGCACGGTGAGTTTGGGCATGTAAGCGTCAGTGAACGACAGCGATCACGGCCGTGTGGTCAGAATCTTCGTGTGCCTTTCCTAAGAACGGTACTGCCACCGGAAGTTGAAGAGAGCGCTGGAGCAATGGTGACCACGGCGAGACAAAAGAGCTCATATCTCCACCACCAAGGTGAGTTTCAGCACCAACTTTTTACATTCAGGTCAGGGCATGATAGCGATCACGGCGGTGTAGGCAGAATTTCTGTAGGCCAAGCCTAAGTACTCAAACATTATATATATTATATTGGAATTATTTATCGAGGGGCAACCGCACTCCTGGTAGCCGCGATGCAACCGGTTGCGACTCGCCGTAGCGCAAGCTAAGTATTGTAATTCGTTTCAATTAACGCACATGCCACGTGGCAACCACGATCGCGAGCAATGACGACCAAAAGGAAGACAAGGCAATACTACAGCACTCACAACTTAGCCAGCACGGTGAGTTTGTCATGTAAGCGTCAGTGAACGACAGCGATCACGGCCGTGTGGTCAGAATCTTCGTGTGCCTTTCCTAAGAGCGGTACTGCCACCGGAAGTCGAAGAGAGTGCTGGAGCAACGTCGACCACGGCAAGACAAAAGAGTTCATATCTCCACCACCAAGGCGAGTTTCAGCACCAACTTTTTACATTCAGGTCAGGGCATGATAGCGATCACGGCGGTGTAGGCAGAATTTCTGTAGGCCAAGCCTAAGTACTCAAACATTATATATATTATATTGGATTATATTGGATTACGAGGGGCAACCGCACTCCTGGTAGCCGCGTTGCAACCGGTTGCAACTGGACGGTAGCGCAAGCTAGGTATTGCAACTCATTCCAATTAACGCACATGCCACGTGAGGACCACGCTCGCGCTCGCTCTCGGTCGACGACGTCACGTCAACGTCGATCGATTGAGCTGAGTCAGCAATGGCGGCCCAAGGAGAACACAAGAAACTGCTACAGCGCTCACAACTTCGCCAGCACGGTGAGGTTTGGCATGTAAGCGTCAGTAAACGACAGCAATCACGGCCGTGTGGTCAGAATCTTCGTGTGCCTTTCCTAAGAACGGTACTGCCACCGGAAGTCGAAGAGAGCGCTCGAGCAATGGCAGCCACGGCGAGACAAAAGCGCTCATATCTCCACCACCAAGATGAGTTTCAACACCAACTTTTTACATTCAGGTCAGGGCATGATAGCGATCACGGCGGTGTAGTCAGAATTTCTGTAGGCCAAGCCTAAGTACTCAAACATTATATATATTATATTGGATTAATTATTTATTTACGCGGCACAATTTTTCCCCTACCAGGAGTGTATTATATTACGCGGCACAATTTTTCCCCTACCAGGAGTGTAATTACGCGGCACAATTTTTCCCCTACCAGGAGTGTAATATATATAGATCATCGACCGACGCTGCCACCTTTTGATCCTGCAGGGCCCCCACGCTACGCTCAAACGTATGACCGGCTCCTTTACTTCTGGAGATTTCGAATCGTCGCTTGCCCCGCACTACGGGCAAGCGTGTGGCCTGCTCCTCGAACAGTCCTCGTGACAATGACATGCTGTACGTTTATGGATTCTTCACAGGAAAGAGAAGACCAACTCAGCCGTAGACAGCAATGCGGCTGAGATCGCCATGCTTGTGAGAGTGTAGAAGATAGACAGCAGCTGCCTCTTTCACTTTGGAGAGTTCGAAAGTCAGCGCTTGAACTGCAGCTGGGCTTGCTTCCGCTCACCCACAATGTTCAACATTCCACTAGTAGCATAAATCAGTTAGCCTCGTTCCCAGGCCTACCCCGTTTTTTCTGTTCTTCGGTTTCCGTTGACAATAATTCACGGATGTGGAAGGGCGGCGAAAAATGCGGAAGGCCTGGTACAATTCATCACGTGAGTGACGTCAGGTGGACGTAGGGGGGGCGGGGCCATTCATCATCCAGTCGTCTCAGTTCGAACGCTCTGCGGCTAGTCGGGACTCGCAGACGATCTACACAACTTCTAGGGCACTTCTTGGGCACTTTTTAAACTTATTTGCGGTTGGGTCGGGTGTGGCCCAACCGCAAATAAGTTTAAAAAGCGCCCAAGAAGTTGTGTAGATCATCTGCGAGTCCCGACTAGCCACAGAGCGTTCGAACTGAGCTGACTGGATGATGAACAGCCTTCAGGATCTGCTGAAACGACTACGGGCCCCGCCCCCCCCCCCCCCCCCCCCCCCCCCCCCCCCACGTCCACCTGACGTCACTCACGTGATGCCAGGCCTTCCGCATTTTTTGCCGCCCTTCCACATCCGTGTATTATTGTCAACGGAAACTGAAGAACGGAAAAAACAGGGTAGGCCTGGGAACGAGGCTATAAACAGTTCAGTATGCAACAGTATAGCCCATTGCATGTGGAGGTCAGATAACTGGCCCAATAATCTCGCATCACTACAAACAATGAGCTTTCATGGTGACTGAACTTCAGCTTAGGTGACTGAATATGAATTTCAGCTTGAGGGTAAGCTCCTGCCCATTGAGTAGTAATAAGTTTAGGTCACACCTTTCCACTTACATTACCATTCAGTACACCTACATTGTATCTGCCACCAGCACTGCCCAGTGTTTCCAGCACACTTGGCTTACTTTGACCTGTTTTGTTAATTTACGCGTGCAAAGGGTTAAAACTACTGGAAATGCATGACATGGGGGGGGGGGGGGGGGGGGGGGGGGGGGGGTGAGCCTGAGCGAAGAGCACGGAGATGGAGCAGTTGCATGCACATGACTGTCATCAGAAATCACGTGACTGGGCACAGTAAGCCTAGACAATCTCAGGCCACAGAAATCATAATATAACGATCAGACCAATCAACAGGCGTGCTGCACAAATATTGTGGTCCACCATATCCCATGCTCTCAAACAGTGCAATTGCTAGCTACATAATTAAATGGCATCGTCAGATGAATGTTTGTTGCCATGCGGTAGCCCCTATAGGTCCACGAGCGGTCTCCATCTTCGTTGTCACCACCGAGGAGGTTGGCTGTTCATGGTTCGCCTATTGCTTTAGCCAATGATCAGGTAGGTCCATAAGTGGTCCTCATCCTTGTACAGGCCATCGTCCATTGATAGCGAACATGTATAATAGACCTTTCACGGCACCAAGGAGGTAGTAGCTTGCAATCTGTTTACAAACCAGTCACAATTTGAAATCCGGCTCTGACCTACCCATGCACTCATGAAGCATTGGTCTCGCTGCAGTAGTACTACTTATGGTTTTTGCATACAGGTTTTCATCACCTGCTCTCCTCCTATCTACAGTGCCACCCACTCCAGAGAATCTGACACTGGCCATTAGCCCGGCCAGTACGTTATCTCAGCTGCTGGTCAGATGGACTATTGACCCTCCAAATGGAGTGATGTTAACTTACACCATATATGTGACCAGGCTGGATGTGGGGAATACAACATTGATCTACACATCCATAATTACTCAGTTGAATATCCCCAGTGATGACCTTGACCCTGGTGACCTTGACGCTGGTGAGCGGGTGTTGGTACACGTCTCAGCCAGTAACAGTGCAGGGGAGGGAGCCAGGAGTCCGGGAGTGAGAGAGAGGACAAGAGAAGAACGTAAGTCATCACAGCATGAATGTGAGACTAGCTACTTCTCATGGCAACAGTTAGTTGGGATTGTAAATAGGCCTGAGTCTCAGAATAATTATTGTGCTGATGGAGCAGTAGAGGCAATCTTCACACAGTAATGGGATCTGACAGCTTATACATGCCACACATTCCTCACTGATTGAATGACGTTGATGCCACTCCTCCATGTCCAGCTCCTGGCAGTGTGGGCTGCCCATCACGATGGAGAGATCTACAAAACGCCATCCAGGTTAACTGGGCTTCTCCACAGGATCCCAATGGAATTGTCCTGCGATATTATCTTGCACTCACAAGCTATGCTGGCAACACTGTTATTGCTGCAGCGAGTGTGAATAGCAACAGTACTCTCACCACTGACTTCAGTGCAAGACTAGGTGAGTTATGAATTCGATCGTTACTCGTTTGCTGTTCTTATACAAAATATCCTCGTCAAATAAGGGATTTACTGTAAGCGCTCAAATTATGTGTAGCTCAAAAATATTATTTTTGCAACGTAATGCAATAATAGAAATCCAGTCACCCAAACGGCGATGCAAAATTAATTAGAAAACATCTCGCTATATACTAGTGCAGAGTTTGCAAGGCGAGGTGTAAGCAAGGAGCGCATGAGCCGCCGTACTCCAGTACATTAAGGACGGTCTGTATACATGAACAGCACTATATTGTTGTGATTCTGATGCTATATACCTGAAATACTAAAGAACATTCACCAACTACAGCACTACTACTTGAAAGTGTGGCTCCTTTTGTCACAAAAAAGCAAAAGCTCCGCCCCCTGGCACTCACTGGGCGTGGCCACGCTCACGCCCACTTCATCACCTTCAGCAATCTAAAACGCTTTAGGCGGAATTCTAGTAGCAGGAGGACAGCCTTCATTCTTGGTACAGAAGTTAACAAGAACATGTATTTGCTGAATCCTTCCCCGGACAACGGTTCTACCTCTTGCTGCGGCTGCACGGGCAAAATCGACCCATTTTGGCTACCTCAAATCATGTCAAATCAGCGGATTTCTCCTCCTTGCTTCCGAGAACGCGTTGTTGGAGACTCTCCGGGGTGGGAATCTACAAGTTTGACCTTCGGTCCATCCATCGGGCAGAGTTAGCTAAGCCCTCTCACCGGAGCGAATAGAATTCCGCCTAATCGCAAATAGTTAACTACCTACATGGTTTACATAGCACTGACGACAGATTTCACAATCCTGGAACAAGGCCCAAAGCCGGTAAAGACTGCCTTCACCTACACTCAACTACCTACCACTGTAGGTACCGAGGAAGTATTTACCTCGTCACGGCTTCATCTCTGGATCACAAAACAAGTGCTCAAAGAGCTGCCTCACATCGCAAGTTAACGAGGTCGCTTCCGTGGACTAATTACATATTTCCGTAATCTCCTCCGCTTCACGCAGACTCTTCAAGACTGCCCTTAGCGCACCCGAGTACGTCGAACATGCTCACACCTTACGGTCATACCTTATATGGAAGACCTTTGGGGTACCGCACAAACGCCAATTTGTTTTTACGTAACGGCCTCTTGCCGTATAAGGTAAAATTTTGGGACATGTGAAGGACTACTACTTCGGCTAGGGCGTGTTTGATGCTCCTTCGCTGCCTTTGGCGGCTCATGCACTCCTGATATCGGTCAGGTTGAATTTTCATCTGCATTTTGTATTGTCCACAGAGGATGGTGTTCCGTACATTGTTCAGATATTTGCAGAGAACTCAGCTGGCAATGGAACAGTGTGTAATGTCACAGACTTCACTAACGAACTAGGTAAGTTCTGGTTCTGCTTCTTCGTCATCCAATATTGAGTGCTGTTTTAATGTCTCTCCTGTCCTGCCCACAGAACCCCCTGCTCCAAGTGGTTTAAGTGTTGATGGGATCAGTGACACTGTGATAAGTGTCATGTGGCAACCTCTGTCTCTTGTGGAGGCACGAGGACACATCAGGTACCGTGTGATGGTCACATCCACCACTGCCAGCAAGCGAAAGAGACAAACCACTCCGGGAGTGAGGATATGCACTTTGATGTCTCCGTGTGAGGTGCCTGCTAATGAGAGTAGTGTACTGGTGGGGGGGCTGGATCCAGACACAAGCTACTCTGTAACTGTCGATGCAATCAATAGTGAGGATGAAGCAGGACCAACGTCTGCCCCTGTGATTGTGACTCCAGCAAGTAAGATGAAACAGATCACCAAAGTGGTAACTAGTGGGGTGACCCTATTGAACCCATGCACTAGCATACTTTTAGCAAGAACTGCTTTCAGCAAGAATTTTAAGAGAGGCAACTGCCTCGGTTGCCTATAATTATGATGGCTGCACCTCTGCAGTAGCAGTTTACAAAGCCAATCTTCAGTATAGGTAGTAGCAGCAGACTCGGGAAGTGTCTCGTGCTACATGACCAACATTGTTGCTGTTCTTTTGATAACTTTTTCGATCTCACAGAATCCTCATGTTTGTGGTGGCACATAGTGGGGACTGTAATCAACCACCTTCCCCTCTAGTTAGCGTACAAAATTGGTGTGTGTGTGTGTGTGTGGGTGGGGGGGGGGGGGGGGGGGGGGGGTATTTAGCAGCAGACTATGGTATTTATGTATGAATATATATGTACGTAGGGAGAGAGGGAGATAGTCTACAAACTTGCCAGTGTGAGCTCATTCATTCATGCACATTGTAAGGGAGACGGAAAGTTGGTTAACTTGACACAAAGGTGCTACAGAACCTCAGACCCTAGTTATACCCTCCTGTCCATATAGTGTAGCTCAGCTCCCAAGAAGCTAGAATGTCCTACATGACATTCTCCCCTTAAAATAATTGTGAAGTGACGCAGGAATAAACTACCTGTAAATACGGGACAAGAACGGCACCGTCATTGTCAAAGTTGCTGAATGATCGCACAGTTGGCTCACCCGTTCGAGTCCGTAGTGAGATCATACTTTATTTCCTGCATAGACAACACCTACGGGCACACCTCTACACTGGAGAATTGCTGAGAAGGCCGAATATGAACATTCAGGTTGTCTCTCCACGGACTTGAATGGGCGGGCAGACGGTGTTGACACGGATGTTTACGGTGGCCGCCCAGTTCCGTATCTACAGACAGTTTTTCGTGTGTGATCTGTGGTTGATACAGTTGTACAAAACTTCATAATCTTGTAGCAACTGAAATGACCACGGTCTTACATATATTCCACAGGTGTGCCTCCAACGCCAGGAACATCAGTGGTTGGTATAGTTGTTGGTATAGTTGTTCCACTAGTCGTGGTGATAGTCATTCTGATTATCATATTGGGAGTAGTGATTGCAAGGAACAGACGTTACCAACTCACCATCCAGGAACATGCAGTGTGAGTTGTGCAGTTATAGTAGCCATAGCAACGCTATACTATATTAGTAGCAATCCCTAGATGGAGCAGTGTGAGACTGAAGGGTGACTGCTGTTCCAAGTGGAGATTATCAGTTGCCTGGATAACCCATTGCCCATGATGTTCAAAGTTTTTATGCTTGTTACAAGTGAAGCAATGGTTGCGCTCAGTTCAGGACAAATCTTCTACTCATACTACCACGTCATGAAAATTTGTATTCATAAAATGCTAATGTAATATTGTATAAAAATGTAATATTGTGTATACACTTTGGCCTGCAGGAAAGACCAGCCAGTGAAGTGGAGTGCCGTGGCCAAGTCAGGTGATGTGGATATCACCACCACACAGTGTGAGGCGTACGGATTAGCAAATTTTGGACACGAGTACGAGCAGATTCCGACCTCTGGGATGACATCTCAGCCACCTAATCCAGAGTACGAGATCCCTACTGCTCAGTGCCCTGCCTACGTACCCACATCACAGCAGAGCGAGAGAGTTGAAGAGGGTGTGTATGAAACCGTGTGAATAATACTATCCTCGTTATGTAGTGCATGGTCTGCATGTGTATAGTGTACTGTATTCAAGACTTTGTATGGCATAGTTTACCAGTGCAAGTGTTATTGAATTGATTGTGAAGAAATAGTTATTGATACTAATGACGGGCTGGAGTGCTTGCAATTTAATTCGTGCTCCTGAGTGACATTGATACATGGACAGACTAATAGCCAAGCCGCATGAGCATGTATAATAATTTTGGACATCGTCACTTTGGCATAAATCAAATACCAACATGCGAAAATTTGTACCCGCAAAAAAATTGTTATTGCAAACACTTTGCAGTTACAGGTAAACAAAAAAACAAAGGTGCCATCCCATTCTCAATATGTGGACCTGGCTGTAGCTAGCGGATTACATGCTTGTCTCCAAGGTCCGCGCCGCTTTCGGTTGCACGGAAGACCTAATTAGCTAATTAGGAACGTACAATGCGCAGGAAATGCTGGGCGGGGCCTGGGAACGAGCGGTGGTATAATTACCCCGGTATACAACAATTATTTTTGGGATGCTAAATTTCGGACATGCAATAGGCACGCCTCGTTCTCGGGTCTGGGAACGAGGCTATTGTTTTTTTGTTTACCAGTAACTAGCGTAGGGTCCTGTGAGGATTGTCTGCTGGCGTCGCTGAGTAACCATTGCTAGAGAGAACGACTCGAATGATCCATCATTGGCTAGAAGGGTAAGTATAGGAAGTTTATCCGCCGCTCTACTGGGCTTAGAGCAGTGCATGTGTCATACATAAAATTTCAGAGATAGCTTCGGTCACGGCCGCGTATTATTCAGTACTAGTAGCTATATTTACTAGTAATGTAGCTAGCTAACCTAATTTGAACTTCCTATTACTGCGTTGGCAAATTTTTTTTAAGGGAACAGCAAACTACTGATGCACACGTAAGCTACCATTTCCTACTGCAATGGGATCTGCTGTGTACAGCTGCAGTCTTGAAGGTTTGTTCTGCAAGGAATCCGTGGTTGCACACTGGCTCTGCACAGTAGGTTATCATTGGGCACCACGAATCCTTGGATGCTCCATTGGAAGAAAGGTAGCTAGCCCATAGATAATATACCAATTATTGGTATATTATCTATGGCTAGCCACACAGTAGCTCAGAGCTGTAGCAAGGATTGACACCTATCATTTCCTGCCCCAAAATCTACATTTCCATACACCGGTCTTGTAACCTCACTCATCAGAATTATTTTTTATCCACTACACTATACAACTCTGAAGTTCTCTCTGAAGTTTCCAGTGTGTTTTCACTCTGTTTAACAGGTAGTGGAATGCAGTAATGATAGGTGCATGGACGACACACTGCAATTGTCTCCAGCATGTGTTGCATTGTTCTCATGCAACAGAGGGAAAGATAGTGTCCTGGTATATACGGTTCATGTAGCCTCGTTCCTGGCCATATCGCCCAGCTTTTTGTCGCTTACAGTACAGAAAACGAGGCTACCGTTCATGCATGAAAGAACAGCTCTGCTGTATTTGCTCTGAGTAAGTGATTGGTTTTTGGACATCGTATATTTAGCCTCTTGCCCATTCGTTCATACATGCCCCACGAAGAACGTTTTGTGTTTTGAATGAGTCACTAACGCCTTTCTCATCTAGAATGTAGCTACTTTCCAGATGAGAAAGGCGTTAGTGGACTCACTAACTAGGGATGGTCAATGAAATCGTAGTGCAATGCGAGGGTTATGCCACCAAACGATTGAGGAGTCAAAAACAGCTCGTAAGCAGGACCTACTTCTTGGGTGGTTCATGATCCCCCTTCGTAGCTTCTATGTGCCTTTCAGCCTTCGGTTTGCGGCAATGTTGGAATAACCAAGAAGTCCACTGCCCATTCATTAATAGTGAGGTTAGTGAACATTGCTGAAGGTAGGGAGGTTAGTGAACATTGCTGAAGGTAGGGAGGTTAGTGAACATTGCTGAAGGTAGGGCTATAAGACAAATACAGTACAGAAAGGAATGTCTATCTCCAAGTTCGCTGGGCATGGCATTGTCTCTGTGACAAGATATGTAACTCAAGCCGCCAGACGTTCTCATTCACAGTACACAGTGCAGAGACTACAGCAGGACTTTTCCCCTCGTCATTTACTGTGTGTGTGTGTGTGTGTGTGTGTGCACGTGTGTGTGCGTGCCTGTGTGTGTTTGTTTGTTTGATAGTTGTCCACCAGCTCTCACTGTCAACATACTGAAAGTCAAGTGGGCACAGATTCTATTGTGTATGCTTACATTGGTACCAAATAAACGATGTCATAGATCCTGCAATAGGACTGTGTTTCATTGAACCTTCTACCTACAAACATGTGGGTGTTATGACTTACTCTGACCATTGTAGCAGTTCATTACACATGCATGTGTCCATGTGTCCAAAATGTCAAGTATCTGTTAAACGTATTCACCCTGAGTGCCAAATGATCTTCCGGAGATAAAATTAAAATGCATGCTCACTCAGGCTAGCCCCATATACATACCTCATCAGCTCAGCTTATTAATTCTCAAATTGAATCATGTACTTTAAACTCAATAGTGGGAGTTGCTGGGCATTTTGCTGATAGGCTAATGTATGTTTGGACAGGTAAAAGCTTTATCAAGCTGAACTCTGAACTACTTTTAAGTCAAATGCCCATCTTTTGATGAAACCTATGATAAGATTTCTGTACTGTTACGCAGTTGTGATAGCTGCTTCAGACTGAATGACAACCAGTGCCACTCCCATAAGATTTTGTTTCTTCAAAATTATGTCTTTGGCAACATAGTTTATATGATTCCTCCCATTACACTCATCTGATCCTTGGACTTGTTGGACCGTCACCTTCATCACTGACAGAATCATTTTGTTCCGGCTCCATTTAGGGACGGTGTGGGCCCCTGCTGCAGTTTCATGCTATCACAGTGTTATGGTATGGTTTCCTTACTGCAGGGGCGTAGACAACTTCATAGGAGTGGGGGGGCTTGGATGGAAGGTTCTGTGCGCGAAATATTTGGAGTGTCCGCGCGCGAAGCGCGCGCGATTTTTTTTTTTGCGTAAAGGCATGTGTTATTTTTTAACCTGAAATCTTCAAGTAAGGTGGAGAGAGAATGCTTCTGTGATGTAGTGAAGGCAGTAAAGTTGATCCTCGTTATGCCTGCAACAAATGCTGTGAGTGAGAAGGAGCTTTAGTGCCGCTGCGTAGATTAAAATCCTGGTTGCGTACATACAACCACTTCCCAAGCTCACCTTAACTGGTGCATGATTCTGCATGTGCACAAGATGGTCTTGAGATGAACAGAATAGCAAATGAGTTGTATCTCGTAACCAAAGTCGTATGTTAATATTTGGAAATTTCAAATAAAATTCATGTATAGAAAACTGGTGGTTTATTATTAGAGAGGGAAATCTCAAAAAGTGGGGGGGCTTTAGCCCCCTTGCCCCCCCCTTGTCTACACCCTTGTTACTGTGCAGGCACAGCTAATCGTTCATGGTGTTCAAGGATTGACAGCTCTATGTATAACTTACTCTGTACATAACTGCCAGTCCACATTTTATAGAGATCCAAAGTTAAAAGCCTGTTGGTGTAAACATCTTGAAGGCTGTGATTGATCCAGCCAGAGGGCATAACTACAAGAGCTACATCTTACTACTGGATATACATACGAGAATTAGACTGAAAATGCTGCTCGTGTAAAAAAGACACAAGTTTGCAAGGGTCTCTCCACAAAAATTCCCACCCACATACCACCACACTTATCTGTAAACAATTTGACTGGCAATGGGTGGTACCACAGGTTGTCCTCACAGGCTGATCCTCTGACTCTGCTGAGCCAGGTGGGTTGGCCTAGAAACCCTGCAGTGTTGTACTGACCTTTAGCCCCTTTTAAAGTTAACACAACCTCTGCTAAAGTTGTTAACATTTTGGAGTAAAATATAGCCTTCAGAAACTTTGACGGCAGTGCACTTTGAAGTGAGGATGTAATTGGTCAATCATGTGATGACCATGCGCACTGTTCATGTAAAGTGTTGAAGATGTTTCTGCTCGTACCTTGAAAAAGAAAGAGCACTAGAACTGTTTCAGGATAAAGATATTGTGTATACAAACTGGCCCATAGTGAAGAATGTACACCATTGGCTGTGTGACACAGCTGTAAGTTTGTCATCGTCTATGTCAACAACAGCAGTCACTATAGACTATGTCAGCTGTTTAGTTTGTGTATCTTTTGTCATATGTCCGAATTCTTTGTTGTATCATGGCAACTCTGGATGTTAATGTTACTCTCATAACATTCAACCCACTGAGGTTCCGCCCTTGTGGCAGGCAATCACAATCATGTTTTTCAATTACAAACAACAACTGAGAGCTTGTCATTCTGACCGAATTCTTTGTTGTATCGTGGCAACTCTGGATGTTAATGTGCCCCAGTCAAATGTCCAGACAGAGAGTGCATTTTACCTGTGAATGAAGAAAGTTGGGAATGTACGTGTACAGCTTTGTACCAAAGCAGTGAAACTGTATGCAAGTCATATCCACTTCAGCACTAGGTACTAAAGGATTACATTATAGATACCAGCAACAAAAGCCACTACTTTACCCAAACTTGTGGAGTTCAACCCTGCCTTCAAATTGTTGCCGCCCTTGGATAGTAGTGGCAGAAAATCTCTTGATAAAATAGTTCATAGCCATACGTTAGCCTCCTTTTCAGGCCCCGTTCAGCTTTTTGTTACTTGCGTTCTTTGTGCAACTGAAAACAGTGTATCCTGGGAATGAGGCTAGCCATTATTATATGGAATCTGATAGTGGAAATGTGGTATGTAGAATAGTATATTGACTGCTCATTTGACTTCCCCTACCCCATTTTGGCTAGTGGTTAGTGGATTACTTCACGAGTGCTACTCTGACTGTTGACTGTTGCTGTGTGTGTGTGTGTGTGTGTGTGTTTACTACAGAAATGGGGATTGCTAGGCTGTGGCTCCTGGTTGCCGGTATGCTCTGGGTGATGTACTGGAGTGTACTAAACGCAAATGGACAAGGTACGTGTAAGAATTTCTCCTGTCTGTGAGCAATGGTGGACAAGACTAATCAAATATCAGGGGCGAAGATATAGGGGGGGCAGGGGGGGCTTGAGCCCCCCACTTTCAAAAGCAGGGGGGCTGAGCCCCCCCAAAACAACAGACTGGATGGTACTATCCCACGAAATCTAGCACTAACTTATAGCTATGTCACCTCGTTTCTTGGGAGCTGGCGTCTCTAACTTGCAGTGCAAAGCACGAACGTGCCACGAGAGCCCATCCTAAAATGAAGGCGAAAAAAAATTTCCACGCTTTGCATGGACTGATTGGCGCTACACGCCTCTATGCACTGCCTTCGGCAGTGTGCAATTGTGCGATTAGCCCCCCCACTTTTTGGTAGCTGTCTCCGCCCCTGAATATAGCCGATAACTCCCAAAGCTGACAGGAAATGAGACATTACATGTATGTGGCTGAATTTTCCCCTGCCTGGGGTGTAACTAATCGTATAGTTACATCCTGGTATGATACTTAACTGCTTTCCAAGAGGCAACCGCACTCCTGGTAGCTGTAGCAAGCCCGGTTGCGACTCGCCGTAGCTAAGTATTTTATTGCAGTTCGTTGCACTTGCCAGGTGGCAACCATGCTCAGTCCATCGCTAGCAATGGCGGCCAAAGGGAAGACAAGAAAATGTTCCAGCGCTCACAACTTCACCAGCATGGTTGGCATGTAAGCGTCAGTGAACAACAGCGATCATGGCTGTGTGGTCAGAATCTTTGTGCACCTTTCCTAAGGGCTGTATATACTGTCAACAAAAGTCGAAGAGAGCACTTGGGCGAGTTGCAACTGGTTGGTTACCCCTCGAGAATGCTACGTATGTGTAGAATGCTACATGCTGATTGGTTAGTTCTAGCTGACTTGGTGCACCTAGCAACCACACCCAGAAATGGTGCAATGAGAAAGCTGTTGACCATGTATCAGAGTACCACTCTAGATCAAGCAGCGGCAACTTCTTTGTGCCTTGGTCAGCTGACAACTCGTGAGTGTGACCTCACAATAAGTCACCTTCGGCTCGGGAAATACCTACACACTCATGCAATATAGCTTGACACCATATTGCGCTCCCAGCAGTGTATGCATTGTCAGAATTACCAGGGACTATGCATAAATTGAAGCAGTATTGAGCTGGCGGTTGTTTACATGTGATTGTTTCCTTACCAATCTACAGGTATTGAGATTGAGTTGACTCCTATGGTTGGTGGTATGAGGAGTACATATACCAACAACAGCATTGTGACCAGGACAGACATTGGAACTGGAGATGCAGCTCTGCTCTGCACTACTACCTACTCACCCTGTTGTACATCTGGAAACTCTGGAACTCACTGGTACTTTCCCGATCGAAGTCAGATCGTGAATAATGGTGGTCTTCCATACTACAGAACTAGGAGTGGTCTTGCTAACCCTGGTTCAGTGAGGCTGAACCGCAACCCTCAGGGTACCACAACAGGGATCTTCCGCTGTGACATACCTGATGCCAGTGGAGTACTACAGAGCATGTTTGTGGGGATATATGACAGTGGCACTGGTGAGTCCTGTACACTGAGTGAGTATAGTTATTTGGTACATACACAGTATTCCAGAAATGGTCTGGTTTGTGTACGCTGAATGTCATACATGTACTGTAGAGAACGTATTAAGCGCCCATCGTTTGGGGACATTAGAACACCACTAAACAGGGGGGTGGGCGCTAGATACGTACTAGGCATTTAGTATCCACCCACCCATTCAATGATCGGCTATGAATATGTACGTCCATTTTTACGTTGAGAAATTGATCGCGCGTCTTTGTGAAGTCCTTGAGAAGAAATGCTCGACAAAGAAAGCACGCCATAGTTCATACTTCGCTGTAAATCAGCCTTATTGAATGCACAACCTTACCCAAAGGTTAAGCTAAGTTAGAAATGCTAGCTGCTCAAGACTTTTGTGATGGGTGGGCCCTTACTACACTGCTTTTGAACCCTGTGCTGTAACTTTTGCGTGAAGAGAGGGGATGGGCTCTTGATACGTACTCTACGGTATCTGAATTCCGGATGTCCTGATGAGAATCTATTCCGATATCCTGCTTATGAGTCCGTGGGTTTCAGTTGTAGCTCACAAGTTGGGTCTAGAACTGTTTGGTCTGAGAACCATAACTCAATTAAGTCACCCAATGTGAATAAGCCTCACTATTGTTTAATGCTGTTCCAACACTATGATCTAAGTTGGAGTACTCTAGAAATTATAAGACTTTCGCAAGTCCTTTTCGTCATTATTATCTAGAATCATCCATATGTTTAATGTACTGTACACGCAGTCACACGCTCGTATGTGCAGCCACACATTCGCAGACACCTGCATGCTAATGCAGATACACACACGTAGATGATTGCAGATATTGTGTGCAATGCAGACATACTGCTGCATCCGGACGCATGCACACACACATGCAGACACAAACATGCTTGTGCAAACATGTGCACGCATGTGCACGCACATAGACGCAAACGAACAAACGGCGGCAGGTCTTGCGGTTGCATCACCAACACATACTGGACGCAGCTTGCTCTGTGGTTGTCTAGCAACAGTCATCAGAACACACTCAATGAACACACTTTGGTTGTATGTGTATGTAGACTGTGTGACATGAGGAAGTTTGTCACTCATAATATCCCCACTCCATGATATTTATTCAGGGACGCCCACTGCTACCACACTGGAGTATAGTGAGACTGCCAGGTCCCTCACCTGCACCTCCACTGGTGGGCCTGCTACCACCGTCACTTGGAGGAAGGATGGGGTCATAATAGCCATCAATGCAACATACCAGCAGACACAAGTGGTGACCGATACTGTGACGGGAGAATATGAGACTTTGCTCACCATCGCCCAGTCGGTGACTGACATCTTTGGTACATACAGCTGCACTGTGGAGAATAGCAGAGGGACGTCTGCTGCAATTAATGTAACGGGTGAGGACTTGTTATCCATTGATCTTTGTTAGCATGGTATATTGACTTGCTAGTGTCTGTGTGGTCAGTGGAACGGAAGACTATGCCAAGCCTATATATTTAGAGTAAGTTATCAATCATCTGACTTTATACGTATGCATCGTACGGAAGAACTTGACTGCTGTACCAGAGGACTACTATATTGTACTTAAATCTTGTGGGTCTTATTGTTACACCTGCCCACATAATAGACACTAGCTCTTAAACTCACACTAGCTAGATTGTATAATATAGGTTAGACACTGAGACCAAGGGATCTATGCGATTTAGAAACCCAAGGGGCATTTGCTGTAGCGTCCCAAGCGCAGCGAGGGCGCTACTATATAAGGGCCTGAGGGTTTCAAATCACGCAGATCCCATTGGTCTGTATTTTAGAGTATAGCAACGGTAACTACGCTAGTGCTTCAGTTGTCAACAAATTAACCTACGAGTCGGAGGTCCTTTCCGGAGTACAAGGCAGTGCTGTGTGTCCTCGCTGCACTTGAGACGCTATAGCCCAGGGCCCTCAGGTTTCGGACTGAGGCTGGTTTCTCCTTGTTTCTACGGTTTTTTTAGAGGTAGAATGTGACATGCCATCACACAATCCTTCGGAGATATTTTTTGCCTCTAGTATGTGTATGTGTGCGTGACGGAAGTGGGACGTTCGTGGGGCGGGACTAGATTAGTGACGACCAACCTTTGTACTTCAATTTACTCGAACTCAGTCGAAACGGACGCAATCGGGGAGCAGCTGTTGAAGCAGATGCAATCGGGGAGCAGCAGCCGAAGCGGACGCAATCAGGGAGCAGTTGAAGCGGATGCAATCGGGGAGCAGCAGCTGAAGCGGACGCAAGCGGCGAGCAGCAGCTGAAGCGGACGCAAATGGGGAGCAGCAGTTGAAGCGGATCAATGCAATCGGGGAGCAGCAGCTGAAGCGGACACAATCGGAGAGCAGCAGCGCTGCACAGAGAGCTGTCCGGCACTGGGTTACTCACGTAGGCGAACGAGGGGGGGAAGTAGCTGGGCGGGAGAAGCGAGCGAAGCTACTTGTAGTAGGTATATTGTGTCTGAGTGGTATGCATTTGGCTGTGCTCATTCGTGGTGTACTTCAAGGATTGCTCACAACGTTGGTTCTTTGGTTGAGGAAGTATGAACACAGTCATTGTTTAAAGTCGACGTGTATGTTTGCTTGCATTGACATTTCAACTCCAAAAAGAATGTTGATCATCAATGTAGATCCCATCTGCTGGGTTGCTGAATTGGGAGGCATTTACATTTCTCTTCTCTTCCCTCCTTCAAGTCTCCTCACTGGTGGTTGCCATCACATCCGGAGCAAACCCAACAGCCGGCCAGTCCTACACCTTCACCTGCACTGTTATTCCCCCGGAAGGACTCACTGGGACCTCCACTGTGCAGTGGGTGCGGCCAGGTAGCTCTCCCCCCATTACTAGTAATGGAGAGTTCACTGTGAGCAGTACACCACCCTACACCCTCACCATCAACCCACTGCGCCAGTCCTATGATGGACAGTACACCTGCCGGGCCACTATTGAGAGCACTACTGGCTCAACATCAACTACGCTTACAGTTCAAGGTGACTGATAGCTGCATTAACTCTAAAGTTACTGGTCCTTGTTAAACTGGTCAAAAGTATGTGGAAAAGTATCAGCAAAAGCCCAGCAAAAGTGATCTAAAACAGGAATCCGCTTTATACAGTGAAACTCAGGAGGATTTGGCTACAAACTGCAATGGAGTTCATACCTCTGTACGTTTTATTGTTGCCGAATACCGTAGAATAAGTGAATAACGCTCATGTGCCTTTATCTCAAAAGGAAGGAATGTATACATGTATCAGAGGAGGTTGGACACATTTTCTGTGCACGTGACTATACGCTGCGCTTGAACGGAAATAATTGCGTGTTTTACGTTCCTAAGTCAATAATTATGGCCTGGGACAGAGGGAAATCGAAATTGCCAACGAGAAGTGAAGCTGCAGTTGGGGAGTTTGAAAGGTAGGAGTACGTTGAAGATGCTTGATGTCACGTCGCAACCAGCATATACTCACGGCTACTCAAATGATGCAAAGCAGAGGAGCGGTTGTTGAGCAATGGCGTCCACAGCACAGTGAGTGGCACAGACTGTATTGCCGTCCAGCTTAGTGAGAAAGACATTCCTCGAGCTTGGCGAAGGGGAACTCAAGCACTGGCTGAAGTGCAGGGGGCTAAAAAAAGGCTGAGCGGTAAGCCACTCGTACTAGTATAATTCTGTGCTACTATCTCGAATCGTTATCTGATATGTGCTAACACGTGGGCGAAGTCATAAACACTCTCACCTTGGTAGCCATTCCCAATTCATTTTCTATGGAGCAGTATGGTACATGATTCCATAAGTGGGTGTGTCCAACCAGTCGTGACATAATCAGGCAAGTCACTGTTTTTCAAGATCTTACTCCTTTTGCTTTCCACCACAGCTCCCTCTGTCTCTGTAACAATCACTCCAACTGGTACTGCCGCTGTGGGTCAGCTGGGCTACTCCCTCACCTGCTCAGTGAGTGGAGCAGTCTCTCTCAGTCCCACCTCCACCACCTTCCGCTGGTACAATGGGAGTAGTGAGACTGGGTCGCAAATTGGGACCAATTCCAGCACCTACGCCTTCACTCATCTGCAGCCTTACCATGCTGGCCAGTATACATGTGAGGTGACAATTGCCTCTCCCTTCCTGAACTCAGACCTCAGTCAGAGTATGATGCAGTCTATCACTCTGCAAAGTAAGTCATGTCATATTAATGTTCTGTACTAGGACCTCACTGGTGCATACCTGATGTAAATCTTTGAAGTCGGAACACTATTTCAGTACTGACAGTGACAGTCACAATGTGATATCAGTGCATCCTATTACTGTACACATGTATCGATATGCATGTGGAACTATCATCATAATATATCGCACTATCAAAGCAGAGGTGGCCGAGGTACACAAAGCACATTTTAGGAATTACAACCATGTTCATTTCCCCCCCAATATGCTGTTTGCAAGCACAGTCTGTGCTAATTGAAATTAGCCTCGTACCCAGGCCCACATGTGAAGAATCAAGGAAGATGGCCTGGTGACACTTGGCAGGCTTTCCTGTATGTGTTGAGTCAGCATAGTATGTAAATGATTACACTCCTTACTGGAAGCGTTCAAATTTATGTGGCAGGTAGCTTCAGTATAGGCTGTGTATATATATATTAAATCTGTTGCTGCTGTACACGTCATCAAACGCGTGCTATGGTAGGACACACCTCATTTCAAACATCAGATCAGCTGACTATCACCGTCACAAAGACTAACATGGAGCCCGAGAGAGCGTTGTTTCACAGTATATCAGTTGATCGGGACTCCAGCTAGTGCTGATAGATGGTCGGGAAGTTTGTCGCGATGACCCGTAAGCGTAAAAACAGCGCTCTCCGATTTCGATCGTCCAGCCATCTCCCGCAAATGCGACAACACTTCTTCACGATGGAAAGAGACGCCGACGCCGCAGTCTGGAGTGGCAAAGTACGTAAGCTCTATAACGATCTGCATGGTCCGTTTTGTGGTGTATAATACCGTCTCACATGAAGGGATCATGTTTGTTTGTGGTTTCATTCTGAAATCTGATTGGCTCCTGAAGTGGTGAGGCATAGTCGACAGAAATTATATGGAAGTGCTACCAGGCCCCTTTCCGATTTTTGGATGGGGCCTGGGAACGAGGCTAGTGTATACATACTCTGTCATTCTTTAGTATTGAAGTTATGGTTGACCTTCCTTTGTTGTGGATGTCATCGTTAGAGAACGTGGTAGCATTCTTTAGTTAGGGATGTACAATTTTATACTGATCTGCTAGCAGGATAACGGCCAAAGAAGCTGCAAAACTCAAACCATGCATGCAGATAACATGATAGTGCCTGGCAGTTCCCAAAAATGCACCTGAACATACCTTAGAGTACGCGGGAGTCAAGAAACAAGTCACTGAAAAAATTGTCGTCATTTTTCATTCTTTCTGCATCGTTCAACTAAGCCAACCTGCAGTCCTCAAATCAAAATATCTTGGCTCCACTATACTAGCAGTACCATGTTGCCCATTGTGTGGTGCTTCCCAGACCTTTTATTACTTGTATGTGTGTGTCTCTGGTGTTGTACGTAACTATTGTTAATTCTGTCTTGCCAGTTCCAGCTCCTGTGGTGAGTGCTTTCCATGCTGAAGGTGCAACTGCCTTTGCTGGAAGCCAGCTAACTCTCATCTGCAGTATTGTTTTGGACTCGACTCTGTTCTCTCTACTTGGAGACCTGGTTGTGACTAGTGTGTGGACTGGACCTGGCAGTGCGATACTCTCCATTGGTGGTCGTATCACAGTGTCTCCAGCATCTCGGCAGGGTCTTAGTACTTCCTTCACCAGCCAAGTGTTGTTCAACACTCTGCGGACCTCTGATGACGGTACCTACACTTGTAAGGCCACAGTTACACCCCGGGGATCCACAGCAGGAACAGTCACCAATGGAGTGGGATCAGCCAATACAGCAACCCCTACCATACAAGGTATATATGTACATAAATTATCAAAGCTGTGTATGTTACATATGTAATGTACACTATACTGTCCTACACAGTGTACACATCTGACTAGCTGCTACATATTCTGTCTCTGGAAATGCTAATCGTCTTGTTTATGACTGGCCTATCCTTGGCAGTAGTGCTGTGAGCCAATGTCAATTAATCGGATAATCGATCAATTAATTGTATGCCTAGGCAATCAGTTATGCCCAACTGTCAATTGTTGTGATGTCACATGATCATTGTCGAGTAAAGCCCCTGTCCATGCTAGCTAGCTGTTCTACCAACTTGTCAGCAAAGCTGCCACGAACGCTGATCAGTGCAAGCTCCAAACACTTGTCAGTAAATTTTATTTGGCTACAAAAAGGATGCTGGAACGGGAAAGCTGATGGCTGGGATCAAGACGATTTATGAACTCTGCAAGCCTATGGTACAACAGATGCATCAGACGGAGTACAGCAAACTCAAGCGGCCAGATGGAGCGGCGAAAGATCGAGCAGTTTTGCCATGCCTTTTCTTGTGCGTGGGTCAGAATCCGATTATCGATTAGGGCTTTGCAGTCCGGTCACAGCTCTACTTGGCAGCAGTACTGATAGTTTCAGAGGGTAATGACTGTATTCCAAGGTATCTGAAGCACAGTCAGTGAACCTTTTAAAAGTCTTCATTGACAAACGATAACACAGCTAAAATAAGCAGAAACCATGTAATAAAAAGTATAATGCCAATATTAAACCCCCCATACAAATTTCCATAAGCTTTGGAGACGCTAGGACTGATATACGCTCTGAAGAGTTTTAAGGAAGCCACCTGTGAGACAACATCATTGAGCAATGCCTCACCCTAACATTAGGCTGCATCAATTGTACCTCATAGTATTCCAGTCTTTGTATACTCCCTCAGTGATTGGCTTGTTATCATGCAATAGTTCTTTAATAATTACCCTGTGCGTGCATACGTATGCTAAGCGGGGTTAAGCAATAGGTTTTCGCCTGTCTGTCTGTCTTCTGTCCAGTGGAAATTGAAATCGCCACTGTTTGTCGATTGAACAGTAAAGCTGAAAAGACTTATCTCACCTTCAGTATAAGCGTACTGCTCCTGCTTTGAATAATTATTATGTCCCTACTATTAACAGCCTATGATCTTCAGACAGGGAGAGCTAGCTTTGTCATCCATCCAGGCAAGGGTTGACTCGGTCTGATTCTTCAGCCAATGCTGGAAATGTAATACCTGAGTCAATATCCATATACCAATTGCAAGGACACCTACTGCCTAGTAGGCATCCATGAGGTCACTGACTTCTGTTCTGTGACAGCAAACGTCAGCTCAAACATGTGCCTGCTGCAAAAAAAAAAGACATAAACAAGTAATGTAGGGATACCAGAACGGCAAAAAGTAAAGAAGCAAGGGAGGGATGATCGCACAAAACAGTGAAGTATACATCCCTTCTACATATCTTTCTTCATTACACGAACTGTATTTCCGCGATCAATCGCCACACTTGATTAGTGGCTGCCCTCGAATTAATAGCCGTACCTCCAGAAGGGCGAACGAAATAAACACTGCCCTTGTTTAGTAGCCATGGCTAGTATTCGCGATCGATCGAACTGATCGTTGGTCATAATTATTCCCCGAGAGCTATCTACATGTAAGAACGTTTGGTATTTTCTGAGGTCGAGGCATGGGGGGCGAGCGACATGTGCGGACTGGTGAAATCTTTTGCAAACAGTAATGGCTTTGGCGTTTCCTACCGTCTTGTCACGATGATTATGATGGTACCGCATGGCCCAGGGCTGAAGCAAAACTTCTTCTTTGTTCATACACGGTGCTACAATCCATTTCGCTTCCTTGTTTATGCTGAGTTTGATAAATGCTGCCTTTGATTAGTGGCCACCCTCGAATAGTATCTGCGGCGTTTGATCGCAAAACTGCGGTACATGTATATGGAAAAAGATCTTGGTCGGGGGGATTGTATACTTCACTGTTTTGTGTGATCATCCCTACATTGTTTTTCACTTTTTGCCATTCTGGTATCCCTATATCCTGTTACATTTTCCATGTTTTTATTGCTTGTCTAACATAATTTGTTGACATAGTCTTGTGATGCTTATGCTGTATGTACATAATTTGACTACTTTGTTACTTCACGTACATTAGAACTATTGTGATTTTGTATAAAAGTGGATGTGTGATTGTAGTTCAGTGTCGTTGTAGGTTGTGGTGCAAGTGTTGTGTGAGAAAAGTGTACGAAAATTCTAAGTCAATCACTCAGCTTCGCTACATTCACGTACACAGACCCCACCATTCAGTTGGTTCTCACTTCCAACGCTACTCGTTTCCCCAACACGGCTCCCTACAACACCTTCTCCCTCACCTGCACTGCCACTGGCCCTCAGGGAGTGGTCTCACCAAAGACTTTCACTTGGAGAAGGAGGATCGGGGTAGAAACGTTTGGCTTGACGGATGTGACTGAAAATGGTGACTCCATCCTCATCACTTCCATTGACCCTACCCAGCCCACCAGCACCAGTGTACTGACAGTGCGAGAGACTGCTGCTGCAGTCTACCGCTACCGCTGCAGGGTTGACCTCACTGAACTGGCCGTCATCAGCACGATAGATGAATACCCCATCAATGTCACAAGTGAGTGGGCTCTGATCATTATGACTATACTGCTTACATGAAAATATCGCAGTCATTCAATTTCCTACTTTCATTGTTGATTTTTCCACTTACTTAGCTCTACGTATATGCCCAGGAATATTTGCCACCTCCGTAACACTTGTACGTATATAGGCTCATCCTAGTCCATATTTGTTGGTGCTCCCATACTGAGAAAACCCGCATGACGATTCAGAGGATCGTTGCATTGTATATTTTGCCGCTCTAGGTGTTACTTTGGAGTCACTGCCCTGGATGCATGAGGTTGACTGTAAGGTCCCAGCTGGTTTGATAATGAGACTGCATTGCAAGCATGTACCAGATCTATTTTAGCATCACACACGAACCTCAATGGAGCATGTCTTCATGAAAGTGTTTCTTTTATCATGTCTGTTAATAGCAGGAGTAATTGATTATGTGCATGTATTTGTGAACTCCATGGACCCTCAGTGATCACTCCTGAGGGGAGTCCTAGAATGTTCCTGGCCTGGTGTACCAGTATACCTTCTCATTATCCACTGCTAACACCTGTTGAGTCTATCCTCGATATTTTACTCACAGTCAGAGCAATAATACCTGTGTCAGCCATTTTGTATGTATATTTCCATCAGGTTCAGCCAATCCTGTGCAACCCCAAAACCTGATGAACATTGACACTCGTCATGACAGAGCCACAGTCCAGTGGAGTGTATCCTACCTAGCCTACTCTCCTGAGACCTATACTGTGAACTATGGCCTTGCTACAGATTCACTGGGCATGTCAGCCACTGCACCACAGAGGGGTGACAACTTTAATATCCCCAACCAACCATTCTTGTTCTCTGCTGTACTGACTGGGCTTAGTCCTGGGATGACCTACTACTACCGGGTGGAGGCTGAGAACTCTGTGGGAATCACTCTCAGTGCTGTGCAGCAGTTCACATCAAATGAGCCACGTACGTAGAATTTTGACCAATTCAATCATGTGTCTGTGTACCAAGCAATTTGAGGTCGGTGATATGGGGTCGAGATATTATAACAAGGGTAAAAAAACGAAGCAGGAGTGTGACATGGCCGTGCATTTCATTGAAAACATACAACACTCCATTACTGTTTGTTTTTCTTTACTAAGTAAATATATAATTGATATTTGACTATACTTTGATATGAGGTCGGGATATTATAACAAGGGTAACAAAACGAAGCAGGAGTGTGACATGGCCGTGCATTTCATTCAAAACATTCCCACAATTACTCCATTACTGTTTGTTTTTTCTTTACTATAGCTAAGTAAATAGATAATTAATGTTTGACTACTTACGAATGACCTACAGAGATTCTGACTACACTGTCATACCCACTGACCTGAATGTAAACGATTGGTACTGAAACTCACCTTGGTGGTGGAGTTAGGAGTGCTTTTGTCTCCCCTCAGCCACCATTGCTTGAGCTCTCGCTTTGACTTTCCTTTCCAGAACAGGTGTTACGAAAGACCTATGAAGACACTGATCATGCATTCATTATTGCTGTTGTTTCTGACGCTGGTGTGCCAAAATTCACCATGGTGCGAAGTTGTAAGCGCTACAAATACTCGCTTTGACTCCATCGTGGACAGCGTGGTTGTCACATCAACTGCGAGTATGAGCTGGTGGTTATGGCATCTTAGAAGCTAAAGCTAATTTCTATGGAATATTAGTCAGTTCTTGAATTGTAAGCCAAATTACTGGAAGTACAGTGAAGTAACATGTCAACTAGCTGGCTAAATTTTGGAAGATGTCTTTGCTTGTTGTGCTATAGCATAACACAGGTATCATGTTTATATGATATCTGTGGCATGAGGAGGACTAGTGTTCTCTACGTAAGTCAGTGGAGAATCCTATGTCCTCCCAATTGGATGCTTTACAGGGCCAACATGATACATTTGTCAGCTAGTACTAGTCTATGAAACCGAGGAAACGGCGGTGGCTCAATTTTATAGCAAATGTCTGTAAGCTTCCAAAGCTTTGGAATTTGGCCATTTCAACCATCAGTACTTGAACCATTGAACTTGACATAGCAAATTTGTGCATTAAATACATGTAGAGCTAAAGGTTTGGATTCCCCTCGTCAAACTTGTATTTGTGAAAGGATGCTGGAGGTGCCGAATTTTTAGACAAGTAACGGACCAGAGTGGTAGTGGAAAAGATATCTGAAGGTAGTTTGTGCTACTTACTAGTTAGTACAGGAAACACACCAAAGACCTCACTGATAGCTGCAATTGACAAAGAAGTCCCTGCGAATGTAAATAAGTTACTTGCATGTGTGCATGTTTGAATGGATATACGTAACCAGAACGTGCTGTAACCTTGCAATGGTAATGGCCATGGTATCAATGAAGCTGACAAGTGCTTCTCTTCCCTTCCACAGCTCCCACTCCCCCTCGGATGTTCCAGATCACTGCAGTGACGACAAACAGCCTCAGCTTCTCATGGCAGGAACCAGAGACTGATAATGGAGCAATAACTAGATATGTCCTATCCTGTCAGCCTCCACAACTGTCAGAGATCCCCATGCCTCAGCCTGTCATACCATTGCCCACTGCTCGAACGGCTATGCTGACTAACCTTCTTCCTGGTGTGAGGTACAACTGCAGCATTGGAGCTGAGAATAGTGCTGGACTGTCAGACCTTGTTTATGCTGATGGCACTACCATGGAAATTGGTAGGTTTGTATATTGATTGCTGTGGCTTTGCTTTCCAGCTTTATGGAGAGAATTCAGTTTCAGATTCATATTCATATTCAGAGACTGGGATGATCGATTATGAGTGCTCATGATGCATGGTACATATGTGTGCTGTGTGGTTTTGCTTTTTGTAGTCACGTACCCATGTACATGCAGTCCGTCATGACAGACTCATTGGCACCATGCTGGATGCCACTCAGTATTACCACAAGGAGTCTTTATATTCTATTGCACGCAAATCCGGCATTATTTGGACTCAGTGGCATCCCAAAGAATGTAAATAGAGTTTATCAAGGTATGCTCCATTTCTCTTCCCCAGCTCCAACTGGTCCACCATTGAATTTCACAGTCATTCCTGAAGCTAGGACCATGACATTCTCTTGGGCTCCTCCTAATGCCACGAGGCGCAATGGGGTGATCACTGGCTACTCCCTCTCCTGTGCTCCTCAGACTGGTGGAGGGAGTATTTCTATGCAGCCAGATGCACAAGCAGGCAACTCCACACTGATGGGGTTCACACCTGCCACAGCATACAACTGCTCCATCTTTGCCTGCAACAGTCAAGGAAATGGACCGGCGGTATCCATGATTATACGTACTCTGGAGGCTTGTAAGCTTCTCTATTGATTTGCTAATAAAACCGTACATCTAATCTAGCGGTAGAAATTCAATTCCTGGAATTTCCACTAATCCAATTAAGCTGTAGCTCTGGACACTAATTATTTTCTGTGATTCCAATGTACCAGATACAAGGAAATGTACTTATCAAAACAAACCCGAGTTCCAGGTACACATTTACAAAATACACTATTCACAGTGTGGGTGGGTGGGCAGTTGATGCCTATTTCCTGGAATACAACAGTCCTTGGTGAAATTCAGCATGTGGCACCTTGGTTGATGATGCCCATTTCTTGGAATTACTATAGCCACACAGCCAAATGCAGCATGTGGCATGGCAGTGGGGGTCCATTTCCTGGAATAGTGTAGTCACAACAGCCACAAACACCGAATGCCAGCGCGCGTCACGCAGGGGCGTAGCTAGGATTTGGAGACTGAGGAGGCATGGAGTTCTCGTGCGCGGCGAAAATTTTTCGTGATAATTATAAGTTAATACACAGTGCACGCAAACAGTTGCTCTCGAAATGCTACAGCAATATGCCGGTGCCCTGACTGTCCCAGACTTGCAGCACTACCAGCGTTAAGAGTATACGCTGGCTCATGGTCAGCCTAGCTCCTGTCTCTGTCATCAGATCGAACGCACATCGTACGCAGAGTGTGCGAGACTCCGGACACGCGCGTCATTATCCAGAAAAGCGAGGAGGCAACTGCCTCCCTTGCCTCATTGCTAGCTACGCCCTAGGGCCGTGGCAGTGGCAGTTGATCCTGGAATAACAGCCACAAACGCTCGAAATGCAGTGCATGACAATGATGGCATGGCACTAGTTCCTGGAATACAACAGTCACAAACGCTCGAAAAGCAGTACGAGGGATGGCAGTTCGATGCCTATTTCCTGGAATAACAGCGGTCACAAACGATACTCTCCAAACGCAGCGCGACAATTTCTGTCTATTACAACGGTCCATCCAATCTAGCGATACAAATTCATTTCCTGGAAGTTCGACGATTCCAATCCTACGGTAGTGAATTATTTGTTTTTATACCGTTTTATTTTAGGTAGGTGTTGGTGCAACAGTGTATGTAGTTGAAGGTTTGTTTTCTTTCCTACAGCTCCTGGTACTGCACCTCAGAGTGTCATGTTTGAACATGATCAAAACATCCCTGAGATGGTGTTCTTCTCCTGGCAACCTCCAGTTCAGCAGAATGGAATCATCACCAGATATGACATTGTCTGCACTCTAAGCAGTGGCAGTGGTGTATCTGTGAATGGCGTGAGTGATGGTGCCCTCAATGATACAGTGGGGATGTTCACTCCAGCTACTCGGTACAGCTGCACTATCACTGCATCCACCAGTGTAGGGACAGGACCCGGGATCACTGTGATAGTTGTCACCTGTGAGTCAATTCAATAGACAATCTTTGTTGTATCTCATGACTGTTAGCTTTTTTTCAGCCAGACTTCAGGAAGCCCAACTTAAGTAGTGTTGTGGTTAGCATGAGGCTGAATGGGCCAATGCACACTGACAAACTTGTGTGTGCCCATGCACATTCTAATGTACGTATGATGTACATATTAATTTCAAACCCATAGCTACATGTGACTTGTGCTTATGTTGCCTTCAGTAGTATGGATTATTGCTTCTGTGCATCACAATCCTTTTTCAGAGATGACATTATAAGGACCATGGAAAAAAACACATTTCTGACTTAACCTAAGATTGTTTGCTGGCTACAACAATGAAGTAAACTGCTGGGTGTTGTTCACATACTATAGCTTGCTATTACTGTAGGAGTGGTGTAAACTGTTGGACATATGTACCATGCCAAACCATCCAATTCCATATGGTACAGGATTGAGCATGCTTGGAGTCTATATGTAGTACGCTGTGAGGTGTATACTAAACTTTCAGGGAATGCATAGTTTACTGAACATCACTTGGTTATCATTACCTGCTCCCCTCCTTTTCACAGTGCCATCTGCTCCGCAGAATGTGACACTGACCAATAGCATCTCTCTTCTGCGGGTGATGTGGACTATTGACCCTTCAAATGTATTGGTCTCAAGTTACACCATATATGTGACCAGGCTGGAGATGGGGAATATAACATTTACCTACACAACAATAAACACTCAGTTTGATATCCCCAGTGTCGACCTTGATGCTGGTGAGCTGGTGTTGGTACACGTCTCAGCCAGTACCAGTGCAGGGGAGGGAGCCAGGAGTCCGGGAGTGAGAGAGAGGACAAGAGAAGAACGTAAGTCGTCACAGCAAGAGTGCTGCTGGGTTTCTTCGCTACTAAGACACCTCATTAGCGTGGTCTACATCAAATGGAATTTTTCATAATCTTGGTTAGTTTGACTATATGCTTCCACGCAGTACCTATTGTCGACCATGCCAAATTGGCGTTATTGATTATTAGATACCAGTCAAGAAACGGTGGTTTACGCTATGAGTGTATATGTATAAAGAGAGATAGAGTAAGAAAATTGATGGTTAAACTTGCTACTTCGGACTCATTCAGTTATCGACATTGTAGCTAAGCGAAACGGAAGGTTGATTACAAAGATGCTACTGCATGAGTGTTGGTTAGGAATGTTGTTTACAACACTCAAACTCTCAGACCCAGTAGCTAAACTAACCCCAAATAGCCCTACTCTCCATAATATTATAATGTAGCTCAGCTCCCGGAAAGTAAGTGTGTCAAGTCAACACAAAAAAACCCTGACCTCTTCCGATTTTGACGAAACTTGGTGAGCCTGTTAGTTCTGTTAAGAAACCACTGCACACCGAATTTCAGTTTCTGAACTGTTATAGCTTTTCAACTGCAACAAATTTAATTTTGGCTTCAGGTTAGACAGCGTGCCATGACTGAAATACCCATATCTTCTGATGTGATCAACATAGAGAGTTGCAACAAGGATTTTCTCGAAGCTCTTGAAAGGCTCTTTCATTTGGCATATAATAGTTTGACGTTCGATCTATTCAAAGTTCAAAGGTTATGTAATCTGACCTTTGACCTTGGTTCTGGAAAAACGAAAGTTTTGATTTTTTTCAAACTTGAAACTGAAATAAATGACAAAGGGCTTATATATGACTTGTGTTCCACAGGTGTGCTGCTGATGACAGGAACATCAGTAGTTGGTATAGTTGTTCCACTGGTTGTGGTGATAGTCATTCTGGTTATCATTTTGGCAGTAGTGATCGGAGTTTTTATTGCAAGGAACAGACGCTACCAACTCACCATCCAGGAACATGCAGTGTGAGTTGTGCAGTTATAACCATAACTAATAGCAATCCCTAGATCCATAGCCAATAGCAATCCTATACGTAGATGGGGTAGAAGGGTGGCTGCTGTTCCAACCGAATCTGTTGCCCAGCTAACCCATTGTTATAGAGCGCTTGCAAGTGACATCACTGGCCGTAAAACAACCGCAATGCCCTCCGTTATACTCCGTTTCTTTCATAAGAGTGTATGGCATGGAGTAGTAATTTCTATAGTGATGTTAGAAATGCAAGCAGCTCGGAACTTACGAAGTACTACTATGTGAACTGTCACTGTAGCGCAGTTACCATGCCGATTAGATCGGGGGCTGGGGGGCATGGGGTTTCGTCTTGGCGACAAGCTTCCATTATGAATCTAGGTAGCTAGCTAGCAGATCCGCCAGCTTATCTATCGACAGCTTTTCAAGGGCATCCTTGACGCCGCGAGCATCACACCACGCACGAAACACACTGACTGCCCATTGTGTTGCCTTTCGTGTTTTTGCAGGTATGCGATCGCTGATAGCCTGGTCCAATGCTTTCTCAGATGGGGAGATCCAAATCGTTTGCTGTTTCGCTGCTACTGAGATCGAAATCTTCAGAGTCGTCGACGTTCGGTTCAAAGTGATTGCGTCAAGGATAATTAAAATGGAGAAACAGCAATATAAAATTACTACGTAATCCGCGTTGCGCTTACTTTCTTGACCAAGGAAGCACCCAGAGAGATGAAACTACTTGCTATCGATGCTTGTGGTGTTGTTACTGCATTAGGCTGTTGAGTTTCTTTGCCCTCGTAAGAACGGAAGCTAGGTACACAGCCTCTCTGTCATTAAATTGGGCCTGTGACACGTGATTACTTGTGTTAGGTTATCTCAACTAGGAAAGCACCTAGCGATATGAAACTACTTGCTGTCAATGTTTCTGTGGTTGCAGCATTAGGCTATTGAGTTTCAGGAAGAAGTCTGATCTGGGAGTCAGGCTAACGCCAGCGTGCGCAACACGGATTGTGACATAATTTGTATTGCTGTTTCCAATCCACGTTTCGTTTTAATTATCCTTGATCGCATTAAACCCCCAGGCTTCTCCTTCCATGGTGCGGCAGGGATGTTAGCTACTCAACAACACAATCAAACTGGCACCAGCTAGCTAGCTAATACCTCGCTACTGTACTCTAGGCAGCACATCATGCTTTTTTTCCCTGCAGTATGACGCAAAAGGACGATCCTCTCGAATAACATTGGCTGTAGCTGCACGTGCATCAACAGGCTAGCCTTATTCAATTGGTATCACCTTATTTAATTAGCGGTATGGTCTAAGATAGATAGACCCCTCCCTACTGGAAACTAACCGACTTAAGTGCCCTTGGGAAACCTCGGAAGTGCTAATTGGGTCTCAGGCTACACCCTCGACCCAATTAGCACTTCCTCGGTTTCCCGCGGGCGTTTAAGTCGGTTAGTTCCCTGTAGGGAGGGATCTATCCTATAGTTGAAGGCAGCACATAGATTCGCACGGGGAAAAAAAAAATTTCAGTTGTCAGGCCAGGATGGGCTCTCGTGGCACCTTCGTGCTTTGCACTAATGTACGAGTAGCAACACAAATTCTGAGTGGGGTCTCGCTTCCTTCAGATCAGGTGGGTAAGGAGGTGTACACGTATCTTGCCCTTTACAAAAAAAAATGCTGTAGACATACATGCACAGTATAGTACAGCTGTGCAGTTGCGCCGCGCTCCGCCTAATAACGGGGTTGTCTCGATTCCAGATCATCGGACTGGGAGTGCGTACCTGTAATTACGATCAGTAGCCGTGTGAGACGTGAAACCCGGATGGCTCACCTTTGTGTAGCAAGCAGACAAATGGCAGTATTGTCTGTAAAACAGAGCAGATAGAGCTCTGGGTAAGTTCTGTTTAACCACACTCCAAAGACATGCCATCTACCTAATACCCTAGCTATCAAATACCTTAGCTTGAAAGTCCTAGGGGGGTATTATTGTACTTCAAACTCTTTTCATACTTCCCACCTTCGCAACCGTTTGGATTCGCGTCGTTTCCACAATAGCACTCGTGAAACTAATAACATTAGCTACTTGCAAGAAATAATGTAGCTATACACTTGAATTTATAACCACCCCACAATAAAAGAAACCATAAAACTTAATCTTTACTGCGGATACTTGACCTTGAGAATTAGGAATGGTAGGTGCCAGTACAATGTTTCCATGCATTACAAATTTGGTCCCTGATCCCCCAAAACATATCCTGCTTCCATTATTCACAGACAAACACAATAATGTTACACATCCATGTTACACTCCTGGTATAGGAAAAATTGTGCCGCGTAAATTACACTCCTGGTAGGGGAAAAATTGTGCCGCGTAATTACACTCCTGGTATAGAGAAAATTGTGCCGCGTAATATAATATAATATAATCCAATATAATCCAATATAATATATATAATGTTTGAGTACTTAGGCTTGGCCTACAGAAATTCTGCCTACACCGCCGTGATCGCTATCATGTCCTGACCTGAATGTAAAAAGTTGGTGTAGAAACTCACCTTGGTGGTGGAGATATGAGCGCTTTTGTCTCGCCGTGGCCGCCATTGCTCGAGCGCTCTCTTCGACTTCCGGTAACAGTACCATTCTTAGGAACGGCACACGAAGATTCTGACCACACGGCCGTGATAGCTGACGTTCACTGACGCTTGCATGCCATAACTCACCGTGCTGGCTAAGTTGTGAGTGCTGTAATAATGTCTTGTCTTCCTTTTGGTCGCCATTGCTCGCGATCGACTGAGCCACGTGGCATGTGCGTTAATTAGAACGAATTGCAATAATTAGTTTTGCTACGGCGAGGCAATCGCGGCGTTGCAACGGCTACCAGGAGTGCGGTTGCCCCTCGATAAATAAATAATCAATCTAAATAATTAACGTTTGACTACTTAGGAATGGCCTGCAAAGAATCTGACTACACCGTCGTGATCGCTATCATGCACTGTCCTCACCGTACAATTTTGGTGTTGAAACTCACCTTGGTGGTGGAGATACAAGCGCTTTTGTAGTGCCGTCGGCCGCCATCGCTCGATCGCTCTCTTCGAAGTTCGTCGCAAGTACAGCTGTTACGAAGGCCCGACAAAGATTCTGACCACACAGGTGTGATCGCTGGCGTTCACTGACGCTTACATGCCAAACTCACCTGCTGGCTGAGTTGTGAGTGCTGTCTTGTCTCCCTTTTGGTCGCCATTGCTCGCGATCGACTGAGCCACGTGGCATGCGCGTTAATTGGAACGAATTGCAATAATTAGCTTCGCTACGGCGAGACAACTGCGGCGTTGCAACGGCTACAAGGAGTGCGGTTGCCCCTCGTAACGTAAATAATATAATTAATGTAAATAACTCGTTCAAGCGACAGGAATGACGCACAAAGATTCTGACTACACCGTCGTGATCGCTATCATGCACTGTCCCAACCGTACAATTTTAGTGCTGAAACTCACCTTGGTGGTGGAGATATGAACGCTTTTGTCTCGCCGTGGACGCCATTGCTCGAGCGCTCCATCGACTTCCGGTGGCAGTACCGTTCTTAGGAAAGGCACACGAACATTCTGACTACACGGCTGTGATCGCTGTCGTTCACTGACGCTTACATGCCGAAACTCACCGTGCTGGCTAAGTTGTGAGTGCTGTAATAATGTCTTGTCTTCCTTTTGGTCGCCATCGCTCGCGATCGACTGGTTGCCACGTGGCATGTGCGTTAATTGGAACGAATTTCAATACTTAGCTTGCGCTACGGCGAGTCGCAACCAGGGTTGCAACGCGGCTATGAATGGTTTTATTCGGTACTTGAGAGCACTCTAAATAATTTCTGATCTACCCATACAGACTATAGCTATCATGGTACTCAAGTGATGTGTGATAATTGGAACGAACTGTCACACTTAGCTTGTGCTACCGTTTAACCTCGCCTACCAGGAGTGCGGTTGCCCCTCGAATAAAATGTAATTAATATTGTGTATACACTTTGGCCTGCAGGAAAGACCAGCCTGTCAAGTGGAGTGCAGTGGCCAAGTCAGGTGATGTGGACATCACCGTCACACAGTGTGAGGCATACGGATTGGCAGATTTTGGACAAAGTCATGAGAATGAGCAGATTCCAACCTCCGGCATGACATCTCAGCTGCCTAATCCAGAGTACGAGATCCCTACTGCTCAGTGCCCTGCCTACGTACCCACATCACAGCAGAGAGAGAGAGTTGAGGAGGGTGTGTATGAAACAGTGTGAATAATACCATCCTCGTTATGTAGTGCGTGGTCTGCATGTGTATAGTGCATTCAAGACTTTGTATGGCATAGTTTACCAGTGCAAGTGTTATCGAATGGATTGTGAAGTAATAGTTACGTATTGATACTAATGATGGGCTGGAGTGCTTGCAATTAGTTAATTCGTGCTCCTGAGTGACATTGATACATGGACAGACTGATAGCCAAGCCGCATGAGCATGTGTAATAATTGTGGACATCGTCACTTTGCCTGAAAATTGTCAAATCTCTCCTCTATCACTTCATGAGAGTACCAAGACTAATATAATGGCCGGTGGTGCAGGGTGTTAGCTCCTGAATGACATTAATGTAAGGATACAGCAGATTGCAAAAGTCTTACAACAGATTGATATAATTATACCTCTATGAACGTATCATTTTACTGGAAATTTTGCGAGGCATAATTTTTGCGATCGAATACCAATATGCGAAAATTTGTACCCGCAAAAAAATTGTTCTCGCAAAACACTTGCAGTTACAGGTAAACAAAAAACAAAAGTTTCATCCCATGTGGACACTGGCTATAGCTGGCTATAATGGAGAAAGACCGCACACTGATTACAATGCTTTCGTTCCCAGGTCCGCGCGCCGCTTTCGGAAGACCTAAGTAGGAACGCAGTACAATGCGCAAGCTAAGCGAGGAAAAGCTGGGCGGGGCCTGGGAACGAGCATGTAGTGGTACGGTAATAGAAACAGTATATAGCATCAATTTCATTTTTGGGATGTTAAAATTCCGGAGACTAGCATACAATAGACACGCCTCGTTCTCGGGTCTGGGAACGAGGCTATTGTTTTTTTGTTTACCTGTAACTAGCGTAGGGTCCTGTGAGGATTGTCTGCTGCTGTCGCTGATCACCATTGCTAGGCAGAACAACTCGAATGCTCCATCATTGGCTACAAGGGTAAGTAGGAAGTATATTCGCCGCTCTACTGGGCTTAGAGCAGTGCATGTGTCATACATAAAATTTCAGAGATAGCTTCGGTCCCGGCCGCGTATTATTTATTCAGTACTAGTAACTATATTTACTAGTAATGTAGCTAACCTAATCTCAACTTCCTATTACTGCGTTGGCAAAAAAATTAAGGGAACAGCAAACTACTGATGCACACGTAAGCTACCATTTTGTATGCATGATGGATTTTGTGGATTTCCTACTGAAATGGGATCTGATGTCATGGATAATATAGACTACGTAATCTATATTATCCATGCTGATGTGTACAGCTGCAGTCCATGATAGTCGTGGTTGCACACTCTGCTCCGTAGGTTATCATTAGGCACCACGAATCCTTGGATGCTCCATCGGAAGAAAGGTAGCTAGCCCATAGATAATAATATTATACCAATTGGTATATTATCTATGGCTATAGCCACACAGTAGCTCAGAGCTGTAGCAGGGATTGACACCTATCATTTCCTGCCTAAAAATGTACATTTCCATACACCGGTCTTGTAACCTCACTCATCAGAATGATTTTTTATCCACTACACTATCAACTCTGAATTTCTCCCTGAAGTTTTGTGTTTTCACTCTGTTTAACAGGTAGTGGAATGCAGTAATGACAGGTGCATGGACGACACACTGCAATTGTCTCCAGCATGTGTCTTGGCTGCATGTTGGTAGCATTGATCTCATGCAGCTGAGGGAAAGATAGTGTCCTGGTATATACGGTTCATGTAGCCTCGTTCCCGGCCATCGCCCAGCTTTTTGTTGCTTACAGTACAGAAAACGAGGCTACCGTTCATGCATGGAAGAACAGCTCTGGTGTATTTGCTCTGAGTAAGTGATTGGTTTTTGGACATCGTATATTTAGCCTCGTGCTCAGTCGTCCATACGTGCCCCACGTAGAACGTTTTGTGTATTGAGTGAGTCGCTAACGCCTTTCTCATCTAGAATGTAGTTTAAATTATTCCAGATGAGAAAGGCGTTAGTGGACTCACTAACTAGGGATGGTCAATGAAATCGTAGTGCAATGCGTGGGTTATGCCACCAAATGATTGAGGAGTCAAAAACAGCTCAGTTTAAACAGCTCATAAGCAGGACTTACTTCTTGGGTGGTTCATGATCCCCTTCGTAGCTTCTATGTGCCTTTCAGCCTTTGGTTTGCGGCAACGTCGAAATAACCAAGAAGTCCACTGCCCATTCATTAATAGCGAGGTTATTGAACATTGCTGAAGGTAGGGCTATAAGACAAATACAGTACAGAAAGGAGTGTCTATCTTCAGTTACACCAAGTTCGCTGGACACGGCATTGTCTCTGTGACAAGATATGTAACTCAAGCCGCCAGACATTCTTGTTCACAGTACACAGTGCAGAGACTACAGCAGGACTTTTCCCCTCGTCATTTACTGTGTGTGTGTGTGTGTGTGTGTGTGTGTGCATGCCTGTGTGTGTGTGTGTTTGTTTGATAGTTGTCCTTCAGCTCTCACTGTCAACATACTGAAAGTCAAGTGGGCACAGACTCTATTGTGTATACTTACATTGGTACCAAATAAACGATGTCATAGATCCTGCAATAGGACTGTTTCATTGAACCTTCTGCCTACCAGCATGTGGGTGTTATGACTTACTCTGACCATTGCAGCAGTTTGCATGTAAATTCATTACACATGCATGTATCCATGTGTCCAAGAATGTCAAGTATCTGTTAAACGTATTCACCCTGAGTGCCAAATGATCTTCCAGAGGTATAATTGAGATGCATGCTCACTCAGGCTAGCCCCATGTACATACCTCATCAGCTCAGCTTCTTAATTGAATCATGTACTTTAAACTCAATAGTGGGAGTTGCTGGGCTTTTGCTGATAGGCTAATCTATGTTTGGACAGGTAAAAGCTTTATCAAGCTGAACTCTGAACTACTTTTAATTCAAATCCCCATCTTTTTGATGATAAGATTTCTGTATGTATACTGTTATGCAGTTGTGATAGCTGCTTCAGACTGAATGGCAACCAGTGCCACTCCCATAAGATTTTGTTTCTCAAAGTGCTTGTCACGGATGCAAAATTATGTATTTGGCAACATAGTTTATATGATTCCTCCCATGACACTCATCTGATCCTTGGGCTTGTTGGACCGTCACCTTCATCACTGACAGAATCATACATGATGTTGTTCCGGCTCCATTTTGGGACGGTGTGGGCCCCTGCTACAGTTTCATGCTATCACAGTGTTATTGTATGGTTTCCTTTCTGTGCAGGCACAGCTAATCGTTCATAGTGTTCAAGGATTGACAGCTCTATGTATAACTTACTCTGTACGTAACTGCCAGTCCACATTATTTTTATAGAGGTCCAAAGTTAAAAGCCTGTTGGTGTAAACATCTTGAAGGCTGTGATTGATCCAGCCAGAGGGCATAACTACAAGAGCTACATCTTACTACTGGATATACATATGAGAATTAGACTGAAAATGCTGCTCGTTGAAAAAAGGCACAAGTTTGAAAAGGGTCTCTGCTCCACAAAAGTTCCCACCACAATACCACACTTATCTGTAAACAATTTGACTGGCAATGGATGGTACCACAGGTTGGCTGATCCTCTGACTCTGCTGAGCCAGGTGGGTTGGCCTAGAAACCCTGGAGTGTTGTACTGACATTTAGCCCCTTTTAAAGTTAGGTGATACCAACACAACCTCTGCTAAAGTTGTTAACATTTTGGAGTAACCTCTGCCAAAGTTGTTAACATTTTGGAGTAAAATATAGCCTTCAGAAACTTTGCCGGCAGTGCACTTTTAAGTGAGGATGTAATTAGTCAATCATGTGATGACTATGTGCACTGTTCACGTAAAGTGTTGAAGATGTTTCTGCTCATACCTTGAAAAAGAAAGAGCACTAGAAATGTTTTCAGGATGGTAAGAGATTGTGTATACAAACTGGCCCATAGTGAAGAATGTACACCATTTGCTGTGCGATACAGCTGGACGGTGGAAGTTTGTCATCGTCTATGTCAATAACAGCAGTCAGCCGTTTAGTTTGTGTATCTTTTGTCATTATGTCCGAATTCTTTGTCATATCATGGCTACTCTGGATGTTAATGTTACTCTCATAATATTCAACCCACTGAGTAGCCTCGCCTGGGAACGAGGCTACCCACTGAGGTTCCGCCCTTGTGGCAGGCAATCACAACAACAACTTGGAGCTTGTCATTCTGTCTGAATTCTTTGTCGTATCTTGGCAACTCTGAATGTTAATGTTACTCTCATAACTTTCAACCCACTGAGGTTCCGCCCTTGTGGCAGGCAATCACAATCAATTACAAACAACAACTGAGAGCTTGTCATTCTGACCGAATTCTTTGTCGTATCATGGCAACTCTGAATGTTAATGTGCCCCAGTCAAATGTCCAGACAGAGAGTGCATTTTACCTGTGAAAGAAAGAAAATTGGGAATGTACGTGTACAGCTTTGTACCAAAGCAGTGAAACTGTATGCAAGTCATATCCAATTCAGCACTAAGTACTAAAAAGCTGCTAGGATTATACATTATAGATACCAGCTTTTCTCAAAAGCCACTACTTTACATAAACTTGTGGAGTTCAACCCTGCCTTCAAATTGTGGAGTTCAACCCTGCCTTTATATTGTTGCCGCCCTTGGATAGTACGTAGTGGCAGAAAATCTCTTGATAAACTAGTTCATAGCCATACATTAGCCTCATTCCCAGGCCCAGCTCAGCTTTTGTTGCTTGCGTTCTTTGTGCAGCTGATGACGGTGTGTCCTGGGAACGAGGCTAGCCATGCGTGGAATCTGATAGTGGAATGTGGTATGTAGAGTAGTATATTGACTGCTCATTTGACTTCCCCTACCCCATTTTGGCTAGTGGTTAGTGGATTACTTCATGAGTGCTACGTACTTTGACTGTTGATTGTTTATGTGTGTGTGTGTTTACCACAGAAATGGGGATTGCTAGGCTAAGGCTCCTGGTTGCCGGTATGCTCTGGGTGATGTGCTGGAGTGTACTGAATGCAAATGGACAAGGTATGCTAGCTATCAGGGTTCTATCTAGTGTGTGTGTGTGTGTGTGTGTGTGGGGGGGGGGGGGGGGGGGGGGGGGGGGGGGGGGGTGGAGATTCCCCCCAACACACTCCAGCTTCCCCCCCAAAATTTCTGACAATTAATTTAGTAAAAGTAGTGTCAGGAACGGCAGCATGTAGCTACATCTGTGTGCTTTGTACCGTCTCATGTTACGCTGCATAGCATTTCCATACTATGACCTCAAAATTGTCTCAGAGTGCCTCAGAACAACTCTCAGAAGGCTCAAAGTTCCAAAATGTTATGGGGGGCATGCCCCCAGACCCCCTACAAATTGCGGCCTATGGTCGCAGTACCCCGTCCACCGTCATTCTCAAGATCTTCTCCCCCAAACTCAAAATCCTAGATAGAACCCTGGCTATGTACATGAAAAACATTCTAACACTGTGGTACGTAGCAAGATTTATTCCTTTGAAACCCTTTGACAACATTGTAACTACAATGGTTATTCACTTGAGTTACATAAACAGACTGTAAACAGAGTGATGTAGATATATGAATTTCACTGCGGGACAAATGCTCAGACATGGTAAGTTAAAGCTGAACTGAGCGCTGATCCAACCCTCCACCTTGAGCATTACGAGTACGAGTACCGTATTTATGCTAATAGAACAGAAACCAATTCACTTTCGTAGAATTATGAAATCTTCTGTTGTGATAGATGCTATTCCAGGAAGTGGCTAGGGAATGGCACCAATGCTAGCCTCATATCCAGGCCTTGTCACCCACCCTTTTTTCTGTACAAACCCAGTGCTCTTCACAGCAAGCCTTCCGCTTCAGAATCTTCAGAAGATGCTTCCCGTCTCTCAGAAGAAGCCTTTCAATTTTTCAAAGAAGCCTTCCGATGTGTGCAGCAATTCTGCACCACAAATGCATTTTGCAAAATCGTTGTGAAGGTCGGTGTCCTTTTATAAGACATTTATCATCTGCGGTTTTGTCATGTCAGACATTATTCAGTTATCGTATGTAAATTGATTATTGCAAATGTGCATGCATAATTACTGTACTTCCCTGCCTCTTTGAAACAATAAAGATGGAATTCACTTGTTGAACGCACCTGTTAATGTGGGACTGAATGGGACTGTCATCGTCAAAGTCGATCCATGATCGCATTGTCCGCACCATTCAAGTCCATGGTGGGAACACTTCGTATTGCATTATTTTCTGCATAGACACCACCTACGTATGGGCACTCCCCTATGTAGGGGAATTGCTGAAAAGAATTTTGGCACATGGAATATCCATGACAATAAGAACGAGTTGATAGGCCAGCCTGAGTATATTTGATGGTCCTTTCTTCAAAATCCCCAGAGCTGTGGGTCCATACGCACATCAAAGTTACCAGGATGCAATTACAGTACGCATTTTAAAAATTGATGCCAAGGTTTGGAACACTTGTGTTTGCTTTGCCGCAAATCATAAGATTCATAGATCCGAAGATGTAGAAGGTTTCTTCCAAAGAGTATACTGGCTTTGTTCGTACTTAAGTTTCTGGAAGACCTAAACACAGCTATGGAAGGCCTAAATGAAGCTCCGGACTGTCCACAACCGAAGCTGCACCATTTTATGGAGCCGTGTTTGTCATGCAAAGTCTGGCACTGTAATGGTTATGCATGCATGCATCATTTTTAAAGACACAACTGTATAATGTGTTTCTACAAGCTGCTGTTTCCACTTCGTGCTTCCAGTCAGGTGAGCTTGCATAGGAGACATTGTATGGGAATTGTAAGGGGAGTGCAATACTGCATTCTATGTCCTTTAGAAAATATCATGAGTGCATGTCATCAAGACATGACTGAATGGGTGGTGCTGATTGGTTACTTCCAGCTTGATGCACATAGCAACCACACATGAAAATGGCACAGCAAGAAAAGCTGTTCACCATGTATCAGCCTACCACAGGAATCAAACAGCTTCATTGTGCCTTGGTCAAACAGCTTCATTGTGCCTTGGTCAAACAGCTTCATTGTGCCTTGGTCAAACAGCTTCATTGTGCCTTGGTCAATCAGCTTCATTGTGCCTTGGTCAGTTGACTAAACATGATACTTTGCGTGATCATGTCATATGTTGTGAAGTATGACAAATTTATCTTTGGGCAAACATGAGCGAGCCCCACACTTGTCTCATATACCAAAAATCTGGCACATGCAATCTAACATACGAAACATTGGAATTCACAATGTCATACTGATTCCGTGTGTGTATGAAACAATTGATAGCACGAAGGATGCATTAACAGGGAAAGATGCTGACAGGGTACATGTATGAAACGCGCAGAAGACGAAAGCAAAGAGCAGGTACAATACGTACTACAGATACCAGTACATCAACCTCCAACCCCAGTACTGATACCAATACTACAGATACCAGTATATCAACCTCCAAGTACTGGCCAGTACCAATACCAATACCGATACTACAGATACCAGTACATCAACCTCCAACCCCAGTACTGATACTGATACCAATATTACAGATACCAGTACATCAACCTCCAACCCCAGTACTGATACTGATACCAATATTACAGATACCAGTACATCAACCTCCAAGTACTGGCCAGTACCAATACCGATACTACAGATGTAGGTACTAATGCAACAAATTGACAACAAAAGTTAATTTTAAGTGCACAAAACAGTTTTGGAAGCAAAATTCAACAACTGCACATTTTTTATCAACATTTCGATTCTTCCGGGATTGGAATTGGCCACAATGAAGTGTTGGTGGCGTCCATACTAAAAAACACGGCGAACATTCCAATGACACCCCTCAGCGCCTGAGGCAGCTACAACACCAAAAATCAGGTGTGCAGCAGAAGGGTCTTGGGGCTCCACCAAGCTGCAGAAATCCCACCTAAAACTGGTTCAGAGGAAGCAACGGGGAGTGGCGTCCAATAATGCATACAATCGTCCGATTATATCTGTTTCAGAGTTTTGTCATTGACAGATTATAACTCCAGAGCCAAACAAGAGAGCAACACCAAACTTGCAATGCACAGTGAGATGGATGTGACACGGAAGGTCATGCCCATTTCCGTAATTGTACAACTTCCGCGCTAGCGCATCCAAATATGAATGGTGTCCGATAATTGATCTAGTATTGGTACATCCTTAACCTCACACCCTTCACACATGCACGAGGTAGCTACCCAGCTAGACAATGTACATCTTACAACCCTTGAGTGTGACCTCACTTTTGATTCCACAATATCTCCTCTGTGGTTAAAATACGTGCAGGTTACTCACGCTCGCCCCACAATGTCCTGCAGTCACACCTACATAGTTACGTACACCAGTAGGAGTGCTATATGGTGAGCCATTGCACTCTTATATATGTACAAGTGTAAAAAACATTAAAAATGTATGGAGATGTAGGGATAACAGAACAGCAAAAAGTATGAAAACAAGCAGGGATGATGGCATAAAACAGTTCAGCATACAACACCATCTTACATATCTTTCGTATAATGAGAAAAGTATGCTGTTCTGTTATCCCTACATCTCCATACATTTTTAATGTTTTTTACACTTGTTTACCTCATTTTTATAGCAGCATAGTTGATAGCATTCACTCCACACACAGTACACAATTTTGAGTTCAAAGGTCAAAGTTGCTCTACGCATGCGCACATGTGAAGAAAATAGTGTCGCACAGGAAGCCAGTTATCGAGTGGGCTGTTTCAAGCGCCTCGTGAGACTTCGAAGTAGCCAAAAAGCGATGGAGTCGTGCACTGCTCAGTGTAAAATGCTGCTGTTTTGTGCAAACACCGTTGTGAGGGAGTCAGCCAAATTTGAACTAGCCCGTCTGAAGAAAGAAGAAGAAGAAGAAAACCGATTTTGGCGCAGTACTTTTGCGACGGTTATTCACGACACGGGGAGTCTTCTGGGCCTGGAAAATACTCGAAGACGAATAGTAAGTTGGCTTATTTGCTGCCCGTTTTTTGAGATTTGGAGAGATTTGGGAAGATTTTTTTGTATCAGCTTCTAATGCGTGTCCGTTGTATCCCTACATATAGAGTCTACCGACTCTATGATATAGTATATCCGTCACCTTCGGCTCGGAGAATACCTACACACTCCTGCAATATATAGCTCACCATATTGCACTCCCACCAGTGTATGCATTGTCAGAATTGCCAGGGAGTATGTATCAGTAGAAGGCAGCATTGAGACAGCGTTTGTTTACATGTGATTGTTTCCTTACCAATCTACAGGTATTGAGTTAACTCCTGTGGGTGGTATTACTCGTACATATACCAACAACAGCATTGTGACCAGGACAGACATTGGAACTGGTAGTGCAGCTCTGCTCTGTACAACTACCTACTCACCCTGTTGTACTAACTTTCAAAACCCTGGAACTCAATGGTACTTTCCCAATGGAAGTCAAGTCCAGAATAATGGTGGTCTTCCATACTACAGACATAGGAATACTGGTGGGACAGTGCTGCTCCACCGTAACCCTGAGGGTACCACAACAGGGATCTTCCACTGTGACATACCTGATGCCAGTGGAGTACTACAGAGCATGTTTGTGGGGATATATGACAGCGGCACTGGTGAGTCCTGTGCACTGAGTGAGTATAGTTATTTGGTATGTACACAATATTCCAGAATTGGTCTGGTTTGTGTACGCTGAATGTCATATTTGAATTCTGTACTTCCTGATGAGAATCTTTTCCGATATCCTGCTTATGAGTCCATCGGTTTCAATACCAGTTGTAGCTCACAAATTGTGTCTAGAACTGTTTGGTCTGAGACAAACCATTACTCAATTACATCACCCAATGTGAGATTGCTCAATGCTGTTCCAACACTATGATCTAAGTTGGAGCTCTCTAGAGATTATAAGACCTTCGCAATTCCTTTTCGTCATTATTACTTCATCCAATGTTTAATCTACTGTACACAGAAGAACGCAGTCACACACTCGTATGTGCACCACATTTGCTGATACATGCATACTGATGCAGATACACACACGTAGATGATTGCAGATGTGTGCAATGCAGACATACTGCTGCATCCAGATGCATGCGCACACACGCAGACGCAAACACGCTTGTGCAAACATGCGCACACATGTGCACACACATAGACGCAAACGGACAAACGGCGGCAGGTCTTGCGGTTGCATCACCAACACACACTGGACACAGTTTGCTCTGTGGTGGTCTAGCAACAGTCATTAATGGCTCAAGGACATTCGGGACGCACTCAATGAACACACTCTAGTTGTATGTGTATGTACACTGTTAGTCTCGGAACCAGACTGGTACTGAGACTAGTACACCAGGGCCGGATCACTGTTAAAGATATAGGGTGGGCCAGAATTCATTGGACGCTGCTGAAGGGAGTGTGCAGAGGCGCGAAGCGCCGATCAGCCCGCGCGAAGAGCGGAAAAATTTGTTCACCTTCATTTTTCAGTTATCAGGATAGGCTCTCGTGGCACCTTAGTGCTTTGCACTGCAAGTTCCAGATGTAAGAGGATTGCAGGTCCAGCGGCCGCCATGTGCTTCTTTCTTGCTCAAAATTCGCCCGCGCAACATATTGTTCCGCAAGGCCCGAGGCCCGCGCGCCTCTTCGAAGAGATGAAAAGCCGGGCGGGGCCTACAGCTTATAATTAGCTTCATTCCCAGGCGCCTGGGAACGAGGCTATGACCCGATCACGAGTACGAGTGCGAGTGTCTGAGCTGAGCTCTCGATGTTGCCTCGATGCTCAATGTCGCGATGGAGCGACAGGTCAAAAAAACCCTACCTGGCCTGAGAATTGGGTGGGCCTTGGCCCACCCGGCCCACCCTGCTGCGCCGGCCTTGTACACTGTGTGATATGAGGAAGTTTATTATTGTCACTCCATGATATTTATTCAGGGACGCCCACTGCTACCACACTGGAGTATAGTGAGGCTGCCAGGTCCCTCACCTGCACCTCCACTGGTGGGCCTGCTACCACCGTCACTTGGAGGAAGGATGGGGCCATAATAACCATCAATGCAACATACCAGCAGACACAAGTGGTGACCGATACTGCGACGGGAGAATATGAGACTGTGCTCACTATTGCCCAGTCGGTGACTGACATCGTTGGTACATACAGCTGCACTGTGGGGAATAGCGGAGGGACCTCTGCTGCAATTAGTGCAATGGGTGAGGACTTGTTCATAATGTGCTGCAGTACGTATAATCATTGTTAGCAGGTTATATTCACAAGAATTCTTGCTAGTGTGTGCATGTGTGGTCAGTAGAAAGGAAGACTATGCCAAGCCTATCTGGAGTAAGTTATCAATCATCTGACTTTATCAATATTCATCCACATAGATAGTTGTCCTGTGCTAAGGCTGTGCTCATTTGTGGTGTACTTCAGTAGTGCTTTATGCTCACAATGTTGGTTTTGTGATTGAGAAAGTATGAACACAGTTGTTGTTTACATTGTAAGTACATGTGCTTCCATTAACATTTCAACACCAAAAGACCTTTTTATGTCAATCAACAAGGTAGATCCTATCTGCAGGGTTAAGAGGCATTTTACATTTCTCCTCTCTTCCCTCCTTCCAGTCTCCTCACTCCAGGTTGCCATCACCCCAGGAGCAAATCCAACAGCCGGCCAGTCCTACACCTTCACCTGCACTGTTGGAGGACTCACTGGGACCCCCACTGTGCAGTGGGTGGGGCCAGGTAGCTCTGCCCCCATTACTAGTAATGGAGACTTCACTGTGAGCAGTACACCACCCTATACCCTCACCATCAACCCTCTGCGCCAGTCCTATGATGGACAGTACACCTGTCAGGCCACTATTGGGAGCACTACTGGCTCAACATCAACTACGCTTACAGTTCAAGGTGATTGATAGCTGCATTGAATGAAAAGTTACTGGTCCTTATTAAACTGGTCAAGTGTATGTGGAAAAGTATGTCCAAAAGCCCAGCAAAAGCGATCTAAAGCAGGAATCCACTTTATACGTACAGTGAAACTCAGGTGGATTTGGCTACAGACTGCAATGGAGTACGTACCTTTATTGTTGCCGAATACTGTTGTCGCGCGTTGTTAGGCGCATGTGCCTGTATCTCAACAGGAAGGAAATATGTGTCTAATAACGAGATGCAGAACGACAATCCTCGAATAGGAAGTGCACTACATTTGGAATCATAGCTTTTCTACTCCGCGTTGCAGTCTTCTTCCAGAAACTCTGCGATTTTTGATCCTACTTAGCTGGAAAAAGAGTTGAACCTGTGCCTAGCAGTGAACTTGCGCCTCTAGGTGAGCTGTGCCTAATAACGCACGAGTATGGTATCATCCTGAAATAGGTAACTTTCTACGGCTCTTATGTGGTCATCCTTGATGCAATCTGAGACCCCTTTAGTGATCCCTTTTCAATGCAGTGGTCAAGTTTAATCAGTATTTTCGTTTTGTTGGCAAGTTTATGAGGGGCAACCACACTCCTGGTAGCCGGTTGCGACTCGCCATAGCACTAGTTAGTATTGCAGTTCGTTCCAATTAACGCACATGCCACGTGGCAACCATGCTCAGATGATCGATAGCAATGGTGGCCAAAGGGAAAGACAAGAATGTGCGACAGCACTCACAATTCGCCAGCACGATGAATTTTGGCATGAATTAATTATTTAGCTCATTCCCAGGCCATTCCCACCGCCAACATTTGATCGCTTGCAGTATGCAAATACGATAGCTATAGCCTCGTTCCCTGGCCATTCCCACAGCAAGCATTTGTCAATGATCGCTTGCAGTATGCAAATACCGTAGTCGCGCGTTATTAGGCGCGTGCGCCTATAACTCCACAGGAAGGAAATATACGCCTATAAGCGAGATGCGCCTAATAACACAATAAAAATAATGACATTCCTCGAATAGGAAGCGTGCTTCAATTCGAATATAGCTGTTTTCCACTCTGAAGGATCGAAAATGGCAGAGTTTAAGAAGACTGCAGCGCTTACCTGGGACGAGAGTTGAACCTGCGTCTAACAGCGAATATGCGCCTATAAGTGAGATGCGCCTAATAACGCGCGACTACGGTACCACTGAGGAAGGCCGGAGATACATGTATCTGGTCATGTGCTGTGCCATCAGGTAGACAGATGGTACACACAGTGGGTGGTACCCAAAAAAGAATGTCAATGGGACGGATCGACACAAAACAGGTATTATAGTGGTTGGGCACTGTCTACCCTCTGTCCACCTGACGCCATCACATGTGACCAGATTTCCCAGGCCTTCCCCTACCATATTTCATACTTCTGGAAGCAATCAAATACAGGTGGTGGGAATTGCCTGGGAACAAGTCTACCAGCATATACTCACAGCTACAGCTAGCCTCGTTCAAAGACCACCCGTATCATGTAGGCAGACGCTCACGGCTCGTTCCAAATAATGCACGTGTCACGTCACAACCAGCATATGCTCATGGCTACAGCTAGCCTCAAATGATGCCTTTCGCGTGCGCGGTTGCTGAGCAATGGCGTCCAAAGTGAGTGGCACAGACTGTATTGCCGTCCAGCTTAGTGAGAAAGACCATCCTCAAGTTTGGCGAAGGCAAACTCAAGCACTGGCTGAAGTGCAGGGGGCTAAAAGAATTGGTGAAGCGGTTGTTGAGCAATGGCGTCCAAAGTGAGTGACACAGACCGTATTGACGTCCAGCTTAGTGAGAAAGATATTCCTCGAGCTTGGCTGAGTGGCCATGGCCCTAGTAGGTGCCACGAAGTGGAACTCAAGCACTGACTGAAGTGCAGGGGGCTAAAAAAGGTGCCTTGTCGAGCAGTAAGCCACTTGTACTAGTATAATTCTGTGCTACTATCTCGAATCATTTTCTGATACGTGCTAGCTAGGACGTGGGCAAAGTCATAAACACTCTCACCTTGGTAGCCATTCCCAATGCATTTTCTACGGAGCAGTATGGTACGTGATTCCATAAGTGGGCGTGTCCAATCAGTCGTGACATATAATCATGCAATTTGGCGTTTTTCACCATCTCAGGCCTTTTCCTTTCCACCACAGCTCCCTCTGTCTCTGTAACAATCACTCCAACTGGTACTGCAGTGGTGGGTCAGCAGGGCTACTCCCTCACCTGCTTAGTCAATGGAGCAGACTCTCTCAGCCCCACCTCCACCACCTACCGCTGGTACAATGGGAGTAGTGAGACTGGGTCACCAATTGGGACCAATTCCAGCACCTACACCTTCACTCGTCTGCGGCCGTACCATGCTGGCCAGTATACATGTGAGGTGACGATTGCCTCTCCCTTCCTGAACGCAGACCTCAGTCAGAGTATGATGCAGTCTATCACTCTGCAAAGTAAGTTGTGTCATATTCATGTTCTGTACTAGGACCTCACTGGTGCATGCCTGATGTAAAGTAGGAATACCATCTCAGTATTGACAGTCACAATGTGATATCAGTGCATCCTATTACTGTACACATGTATCGATATGTGGAACTATCATCATAGTATATCGCACTATCAAAGCAGAGGTGGCCGAGGTACATGATGCACATTTTTAGGAATTACAACCACGTTCATTTTCCAATATGCTGTTTGCAAGCACAGTCTGTGCTCATTGAAATTAGCCTCGTACCCAGGCCCACATGTGAAGAATCACGGAAGATGGCCTGGTGACACTTGGCAGGCTTTCCTGTATGTGTTGAGTCAGCATAGTATGTAAATGATTACATTCCTTACCGGAAGCGTTCAAATTTATGTGGCAGGTAGCTTCTGTATATATAGCCTCATTCCCAGGCCCCATGCGAAAAATCAAAAAGGGGCCTGGTAGCACTTCCATGTTAAATCTGTCGCTGCTGTACACGTCATCGAACGCGTACTACGGTAGGACACGCCTCATTTCAAACATCAGATCAGCTGACTATCACCGTCACAAAGACTAACATGGAGCCCGAGAGAGCGTTGTTTCACAGTATATCAGTTGATCGAGACTCCAGCTAGTGCTGATAGATGGTCGGGAAGTTTGTCGTAAGCGTAAACAGCGCTCTCCGATTTCGATCGTCCAGACATCTCCCACAAACGCGACAACACTGGATCTGCATGGTTTGTTTTGTGCTGTATAATACTGTCTCGCGTGAAGGGATCATGTTTGCAAAATCTGATTGGCTCCTGAAATTGTGAGGCATAGTCGACAGAAATTATAAACGGAAGTGCTACCAGGTCCCTTTCGATTTTTGGATGGGGCCTGGGAACGAGGCTATAGATACTCTGTCATTCTTTAGTATTGAAGTTATGGTTGACCTTCCTTTGTTGTGGATGTCATCATCAGAGAACGTGGTAGCATTCTTTATTTTGGGATGGCCAAGGAAATTTTGAATTGACCATATACTGATCTGCTAGCAGGATAGCGGCCAAAGAAGCTGCAAAACACAAACCACACATGCAGATACGTAGCATGATAGTGCCTGGCAGTTCTCACAAATACACCTGAACATACCTTAAAGTACGCAAGAAACAAGTCACTAAAAAAGTCCAATTTTGTCATCATCTTTCATTCCTTCAGCATTGTTCAACTAAGCCAACCTGCAGTCCTCAGATCGGGAATGTCTTGTCTCCACTGTACTAGCAGTACCATGTTGCCCATTGTGTGGTGCTTCCCAGACCTTTTATTACTTGTATATGTGTGTCTGTGGAGTAGTAATTATCGTTCAATTCAATCCTGCCAGTTCCAGATCCTGTGGTGAGTGTTGTCCATGGTGGAGGTGCAACTGCGCTTGCTGGAAGCCAGCTAACTCTCATCTGCAATATTGTTTTGGACTCGACTCTGTTCCCTATATTTGGAAACCTGGATGTGACTCGCATGTGGAGTGGACCCGGCAGTGCGATGCTCTCCATTGGTGGTCGTATCACAGTGTCTCCAGCATCTCAGCAGGGTGTTGGTACTACCTTCGCCAGCCAATTGGAATTCAACACTTTGCGGACCTCTGATGCTGGTAGCTACACTTGTCAGGCCACAGTTGAACCCCGGGGATCTACAGCAGGAACTGTCACTAGTGGAGTGGGATCAGCCAATACAGCAACCCCTACCATACAAAGTACGTACATAAATGATCAAAGCTATAGTATGTATATTACATACTACTGTTACAACCAGTGTACACATCTGACTATTGTAACTAGCTGCTGTATAATATGTATTCTGTATGCTAATTATCATGTTTAATGGCTGGCCTATCCTTGGCAGCAGTAGTTTCAGAGTGTGGTAACTGTATTCCAAGGTGTCTGCTGCACAGGCGGCATCAGTGAAGCCGTAAAGAAAGCTACCTTTGTAACAAAATCACTGATCAGTGCCTTACCCTAACATTAGGCTACATTGATAGTATCCTTCCAGCTATATACCTCATAGTCTACCTTCTTACTGCTAGAGCATCTGGTTGTCATGCAATAGGCTGTTCTTTAACTACCCCCATGCCTGTGCGCGAAGCGGGGTTAACCAATAGGTTTTGTCCATCTGTCCGTCGTCTGTCTGTCATCTATCCAGTGGATAGATTGAAGTTTGCTATGCACTACCCAAACAGTGCAACAATGCTGTGTACCTGATAGCGATCTAAGCGCTTCTATTCTGGCTCTGGCTCTTTGAGGCTCAAGTTTATTAAAATCTCCCCCCACAGCATAAATTGGCATCTACACACAATGTTTAGCATTGCTTAGGGTCCCACAGAATTCGGAAGAGTTCCCCTGGCTGTTCGTAGTAATGATTACACTCACCATTCGCCAAGGTAGGAAGGGGCGGATGCACTGGGCAGACCCGATGCTGAACTAGCTGTCTAATTATCACGCCATTCAACCAGCTGAAAATGATTTGCTTGTTGTCTTGCCATCTGTCGATGACTATCGCTACTTACTTTATTGCTGGAGAAGGGAGAGCAACAGTAAGTCAAAGCAGGAGCAGTAAGCTTATACTGTAAAGTGAGATAAGGCTTTTAGCTTTGCCATTCAATTGACTTATATACAATGGCGGACTCGTTTCTGCCCATAGCAGCTGCCAGCTCAGACACTTGGAGCCCTTAGTTCTGTAGTTATACAGAGCTAGAAGGGGACTACTAACAAGTCTGCTGCAGCAGTGCTAGTCCAAGCCTGTCCATCACGCGAAGGAAGAAGCCATAGTATGTAAGGACGCTAATTTTGCGACATGTATGTACACGGGCTCTGGCATGTGTTCATACCAACATGTCAGATCTTAAAGTAGGCGTATGGGGTAAGTATTCACTTGACGTTGATGGCTCTGGGTAAGTGGGAAGGGCAGATCTATACAGTGTAGTGCAGGTCATGACTGACATGGTTCTATCAAGAGCACATCAACCACAAAGGGAAGAGGGCATGTAATTACCTGTCGCATTCAAAAATGTAAACGGAAAATCCTAATGCAGCTATGGAATGTATAATACTATTTTAACGTATTGTCGTTTAACTGTATAATTATGTGAAAGAATGTCAATTATGCGATTTATGTGGAATATCGCAGAGCAGGCCAGAGCACGTAGAGTGGATGGAGTGTACGCCATCCAAGTTTTGACGGCTGGAAACAATGTGCCCGTCTGTCCTACATGTGGCACACCCATGTGGCAGCCAATGCGCACTACATGTGGCAGCCAATGCGTAGGCTTCGCTCAGGACCGTCTCCACTGAATGACACGGTTTGACGGAGTTGCTGGCAAAACTCAGGCAAGGAGAAGGCAGTGGTATGTGCCGTCCAGGGCAACAACAGTGAGTTTAGATTAGAAATTTATTGACTTACTAGAGAATGGATATTTTCTGGAACTGTGGCTGTGACTACCCGGTTAGCATCCAGAGCTGCTTGTGCTGCGGATCTCGAAACTTATAATGTAGCATGTGATTTCTATAAATAGACTCCATGTGGCTGTTTGCTGAGTTACATGCCCTCTTGCCACCTTTGGCGGCTTGATACACCCTTGGTTCTGTCTAACAGTTGGTAATAGTCATATTTGTCTACATAGTCATGTGATGTTTATGCTGTATGTACATAATTTGACTACTTTGTTGCTTCACGTACACAGACCCCACCATTCAGTTGGTTCTCACTCCCAACGCTACTCATTTCCCCAACACGGCTCCCTACAACACCTTCTCCCTCACCTGCACTGCCACTGGCCCTCAGGGAGTGGTCTCACCAAAGGCTTTCACTTGGAGAAGGAGGATTGGGGCAGATACGGGTGGCTTGATGGATGTGACTCCCAATGGTGACTCCATCCTCATCTCCTCCACTGACCTGACCCAGCCCACCAGCACCAGTGTACTGACAGTGCAAGAGACCGTTGCTGGAGACTACCGCTACCGCTGCAGAGTTGACTTCACTGAACTGGCCGTCGTCAGCACAATAGATGAATACCCCATCACTGTCACAAGTGAGTGGGCTCTGATCAGTATGACTACTGATTGCATGAAAATATCACATTCATTCAATTTCCTACTTTCATTGAATCAGATGATTTTTCCCACTTACTTAACTCTACGTATATGCCCAGGAATATTTGCCACCTCTGTAACACTTGTACGTATATAAGCTCATCCTAGTGCATATTTGTTTGTGCTTCCATACTGAGAAAACCCGCATGACGATTCGGAGGATCGTTGCATTGCATATTTCACCGCTCTAAGTTACTTTGGAGTCACTGTCCTGGATGCATGAGGTTGACTGTAAGGTCCCAGTTGGTTTGATAATGAGACTGCATTGCAAGCATGTTACACCAGATCTATTTTAGCATCACACACCAACCTCCATGGAGCATGTCTTCATGAAAGCTTAAGTGTACGTGTCTGTTTTATCATGTCTGTAGCATGAGTAATTGAACTCCATGGACCCTCAATGATCACTCCTGAGGGGAGTCCTAGAATGTTCCTGGCCTGGTGTACCGGTATACCTTCTCATTATCCACTGCCCACACCTGTTGAGTCTATCCTCGATATTTTACTCACAGTCAGAGCAATAATACCTATGTGTCAGCCATTTTGTTGAATGTTATGTGTATCTTTACATCAGGTCCAGCCAATCCTGTGCAACCCCATAACCTGATGAACATCAGCAATCGCCATGACAGAGCCACGGTCCGGTGGAGTATATCCTACATAGCCTATACTCCTGAGACATATACTGTGAACTATGGCCGTGCTATGGATTCACTGGGCATGTCAGCTATTGCCACACAGAGGGGTGACAACTTCACTATCCCCAGCCAACCGTTCATGTTCTTCGCTGTACTGACGGAGCTTAGTCCTGGGGTGACCTACTACTACCAGGTGGAGGCCAGGAACTCTGTGGGACCCACTCTCAGTGTTGTGCAGCAGTTCACATCGGCTGAACTACGTATGTGCATAACTTACTTGTGTGTGTGTCTGTGCACCAAACACCATTACTATTTTGAGGCCATTTTGTGAACGTAGCCAAAATTAGTAACAGATGTACCATGTGTAGCTTTAGGCAATTTCTCCTGCGTATCTCAATTTTCGCTGTATGCCTCAAATTCCTAGCCGTTCCCACTCTTCTTAGACTGCAGTTGATTATCTAACTGGTGAAAGGTGTTGTTTCTACTAAATCTCATGGTGTCCTTGGACCTCAAGCTATTGAACCTGCTTTCATAGCAATTAAGGGGTGTTGGGGAGACATACGGGTTGGAGAGGAGTGAGAACCTCTAGACGTACTCAAGTGGGCGAGTCAACTATTTGTAGTGCTGATATTGAACAACTCACTCGCCATGGCATGGCACATCGATGTATTTCATAGCCAATGAACTACTTCACTGCTGAAAAACATTACTGACGCCCATGCATTGTTCTGTTACGATGCTAGTGACTACTGTGTATCGGGAATTTTCGTTGTTAAAATATTTTGCGAATACCACTAAACGCGAAATTTTATCACGCAAAATTTATGAATACTGAGAAAAGAGGGTAATTAACGCGTGTACATTACTGCACAATTCATGGCTCTGTAGCTGTTTCACTGCTTTCAATGATGAACTTCCAGGCTGACTAACGATGAAATACCTTCTCAAAATATCGCTCTAGTGAACCGAGGGGTTCAAAATGCGGGAGCAGCACTTTGAGTACATGGTGCCGGAATAGGCAAGTACATTAAATTTTGTCTCCATGGTGGGTCACACAGCAGCTTGAGTTTCACCGAAGAAGCTGGGTCTGCGTGATGGTGAAAGAACGGCAAGCAGAGCAAGGTCAGAGTCATAATTTGTTTTCTTTGATCAGTGAATTCACAAAACTTTATTGACTCAAATAATTGTCACACGAACGATTTTGAACACGTAAATTTCGGTAGCATTCTTTGTAGTTAACCATTGCTACTGTGTACATTGTTTGGATGTGTTGTTCAAGCAGGTGTGTTAAAGCGAATGTGTATAGATGCCAAAAATTACAATGGGACTATAGTCGGTCTGCGAGTTACTTGTATAACTGGGAGGGAGGGGGGATTATTTTATTTGAAAGCAGGTGCTCTGAGATCAATTCTGGTGGGTTTTGTGGCAACTAGGTGACTACTAATACATCAAAATTTCGTAGGTAATAGCCATGGTATGTGTGAAACTGATAAGTGTTTCTCTCCTCTTCCACAGCTCCCACCCCCCCTCGGATGTTCCAGATCACTGCAGTGACAACAAACAGCCTCAGCTTCTCATGGCAGGAACCAGCTACTGCTAATGGAGAGATAATAAGATATTCACTGTCTTGTCTGCCTCTACTGTCTGACATCCCCATACCTCAGCCCCTCATACCAGTGCCCACTGCTCGAACGGCTGTGCTGGCTAACCTTCTTCCTGGTGTGAGGTACAACTGCAGCATTGGAGCTGGGAATAGTGCTGGACTGTCAGACCTTGTTTATTTTGATGACACTACAACGGCAATTGGTAGGTTTGTGTATTGATTGCTGTGGCTTTGCTTTCCAACTTTATGGAGAGAACTGCAACGATCGATTTTGTGCGCTCATGATGTGGAGTGTGTGCTGTGCTGTGTGGTTTTGGGTTTTGTAGTCACGAGCCCATGCAGTCTGTCATGACAGACGTATTTTACATAGTGCTGGATGCAACCGCAAGGAGTCCTTACATCTAATGCACACAGTTCTGGTATTATTTAGACTCGGTGGCATCACAAAGGATGTAAATAGAGTTTGTCATGGAAGTGAGTATGCTCCACTTCTCTTCCCCAGCTCCAACTGGTCCACCATTGAGTTTCATGGTCACTCCTGAGGCAAGGCACATGGCGTTCTCTTGGGCTCCTCCTAACGCCCCAGAGCGCAACGGAGTGATCACTGGCTACTCCCTCTCCTGTACTCCTAGCTCCATCCCCATGCAGCCATACACACAAGCAGGCACCTTCAGATTAGCAGGCTTCACACCTGCCACCACATACAACTGCTCCGTCTTTGCCAGCAACAGTATAGGAAATGGACCGGTGGTATCCAAGATCATACGTACTCTGGATGATGGTAAGCTTCTCTATTGATTTGCTAGCAGGTGTCAGTACAACAGTGTACGTAGTTGAAGGTTAGTTTTCTTTCCTACAGCTCCTGGTACTGCACCACAGAGTGTCATGTTTGAACATCTTCAAGACATCCCTGAGATGGTGTTCTTCTCCTGGCAACCTCCAGTTCAGCAGAATGGAGCGATCACCAGATACGACATTGTCTGCACTCCAACCAGTGGCAGTGGTCTACCTGTGAATGGCATGAGTGATGGTGCCCTCAATGATACAGTGGGGATGTTCACTCCGGCTACTCGGTACAGCTGCACTATCACTGCATCCACCAGTGTAGGGACAGGACCCGGGATTACTGTGATAGTTGTCACCTGTGAGTTAATTCAATAGACAATTGCATTCCACTGTTGTTGTATCTCATGACATTTTTCAATCTGAACTCAGGAAGCCCAACTTATAACTAATGTTGTGGTTAGCATGTGGCTGAATGGGCCCCAGATTCTTAGACTTGCATGCTGCCCATGCACACTGAGTGGGCCCCACATTGTTAGACTGGCATGCACACTGATCGAGTGGGCCTCACGTTTGTTTGACTGGCATGCTGCCCATGCACACTAGTGCCAGTGAGTGGGCCCCACATTGTAGACTTGCATGCTGCCCATGCACACTGGGTGAGTCCCACATTGTAGACTTGCATGCTGCCTATGCACACTGAGTAGCCTCGTTCCCAGTCCCATGCCCAGCTTTTCGTCGCTTGCAGTACGGTAAAGCGGGGAGGGCCTGGTACATCTTCTCACGTGAGTGATGTCAAGGGTAGAAAGGGGTAGAAAGACCGGAAGGAGGCGTGGGCGTACGTGGGTCTCAGAACAGCAAGATGAGCGAAGGTACGAGGTGAAATACCACACGTATCTAGCTAGCGGGGGGCGACTGTCGTACTCACCAAGCGTTGAACGTGTAGATGGTTGAATAACACGCAAAACGTAGCGTCTTCGTTCTGAAAATTTTGCCATTTTTTGATTACGTCATGCTCACGTGAGAAGATGTACCAGACCCTCCCCGCTTTACCGTACTGCAAGTGACGAAAAGCTGGGCGATGGCCTGGGAACGAGGCTACACACTGAGTGGGCCCCACGTTGTTAGACTTGCATGCTACCCATGCACACTGAGTGGGCCCCACATTGTCATGGGGCATCAACAATCTGGCGGTTATTGGTGGAGTTGGAAGCCTAACTGGAGCCAACATCTTCAAGGACGAGTGGAATGGGCTCGTGAAGATTGTTATAGACTTGCTTGCATTGCGAAGTATGATGTACATTACAAACCCATAACTTCATGTGACTTATTTTTAGTAAGTTTGTGTTGCCCTCAGTGGATTATTGCTTCTGTACCTCACGATACTTTTTCAAAATGACATTGTAAGGACCGTGTAAAAACATATTTCTAAGATTGATTGCAGAAATTTCTGACTACAACAATGAGCTGGGTATCGTTCACATACCATGCTATAGTCATAGGAGTGGTGTAAACACATGCAATTTCATGGTACAGTATTGACAGTGATTGGCATGCTCTGAGTCTCGTACACTGTGAGGTGTTTACCAGAATGCATGGTTTACTGGACATCCCTCGGTTCTCACCTGCTCTCCTCCTATCTACAGTGCCATCTGCTCCAGACAATGTGACACTGACCGTTAGCCCGGCCAGTACGTTATCTCAGCTGCTGGTCAGATGGACTATTGACCCTCCAAGTGAACTGATCTCATATTACACCGTATATGTGACCAGGCTAGATGTGGGGAATGCAACATTGACCTACACATCCACAAACACTCAGTTGAATATCCCCAGTGATGACCTTGACCCTAGTGACCTTGACGCTGGTGAGCAGGTGTTGGTACACGTCTCAGCCAGTACCAGTGCAGGGGAGGGAGCCAGGAGTCCGGGAGTGATAGGGAGGACAAGAGAAGAACGTAAGTCATCAGTCACAGCAAGAATGTGATCCCTCCTCTATTAATATACGTATAGTATATCCAGAACTCTCCTGATCCATAGCCAAGAGAAACTCCATTCCACATGTATACCACAACTGATTACATGTAGTTCCCATGTTCTGTGTGTGTTGATTAAAAGTGAGGCTAGTTACTTTTTCGTGGCAGCCTTTTGCATTCAGCAGTTTGGGATGGTTGGACCTTGTAAATAGGTGACTCAGAATGATTATTGTGACGATGAAGCAGTAGAAACAATTTTCACATAAATAATGGGATCTGACAGCTTATACATGCCACACATTCCTCACTGATTGAATGACGTTCAGGGGCGGATACAGGATTTGTGAAAGGGGGGGGGGGGGGGGGGGGGGGGGGGGGGGGGGCACCGTATATGAAACGCTGCCGGAGGCAGTGCATAGAGGTGCGTAGCGCCGATCAATTTTCACTTCTCAGGATGGGCTCTCGTAGCACCTTCGCGCTTTGCACTGCAAGTTCCAGATGTACGAGGATTGCAGGTCCCAGGGCCGCCATGAGCTTCTTCCTTGTTTATTTTGCTCACAAACGTAATACGTACATACATGGAGGGGTATACTAGATCGTGGTCTCGTTCCCAAGCCGTTCGGTTTCAGGCAAAGCACGATATTGCGAGCTGAGGAGGCCATGGCGCCAGGCCAGGAGTTGCAACGTAGCGGCAGCTAGCTATATAAAAAATTTTTTTCTCTAGCCAGGGGGGGGGGGGGCACCGGCCCCCCTGGCCCCCCCCCCCCCCCCCCCCCCCCCCCCCTGGATCCGCCACTGACGTTGATGCCACTCTTCCATTTTCAGCTCCTGGCAGTGTGGGCTGCGCATCACGATGGAAAGATCTACAAAACACCATCCAGGTTAACTGGACTGCTCCACAGGATCCCAATGGAATTGTTCTGCGGTATTTTCTGCTACTCACAAGCTATGATGGCGACAATGTTATTGCTACAGCGAGTGTGAATAACAACGGTACCCTCACCACTGACTTCAATGCAAGACTAGGTGAGATATGAATTCGATCGTTACTCATTTGCTGTTGGTACAAAATATCTTCATCAAATTATACTGTAGGCGCTCTAATTATGTGTTGCTCAAAAATATTTATTTTAATACAATAATAGAAATCCAGTGTGGTTGCCGTTTTGTACCTCCACTGATGTCCAACCATGTAACAACTGTGCTTTAAATATACATCAATGCTCCTTGGCAGTGATGACCCCGGTTTGCCGTTGAAGTGTACGGTGTGCTCTTTCAAACTATCTATGCAGTGCCATTTTGATCAGGTGACCCAATAATAGGAAGAGTCCACTGAGTGCAACACATTATTAGAATTTATCGGCTTGAGAGTTGCAATTTTTGATGCAGAATTATCATAATTAGAGTGCCTACGGTAGTGAGGTGCTGTCATACTCTATCTCTCAAAAAGCAAAGAAACAAGCTAGGGGGATGTCATCGCCCATTCTCAGTCCCATCCTATTCTGACAATTGCTTGTCAAATATGTGACATAAAGTCCATTGACCAATCCATGCCTTAACTATGCAGAGCAGATTGTTTGCCATGCAATGTTATGAGGATAACGGCTACATTGTAATTATGCCAGCTCCTTATGTAACATATGAGGGTTAGAGGTTACTAAGGTTAGAGTATAATATGTCTGTCAGATTGAATTTTTATCTGCATTTTGTATTGTCCACAGAGGATGGTGTTCCATACATTGTTCAGATATTTGCAGAGAACTCAGCTGGCAATGGAACAGTGTGTAATGTCACTGACTTCACTAACGAACTAGGTAGTTCTGCTAGTGTATGTAACTACCTTCTTTCTCCGTCATCCAATATTGACTGCTGTTTTAATGTCTCTCCTATCCTGCCCACAGAACCCCCTGCTCCAAGTGGTTTAAGTGGTGATAGGATCAGTGACACTATGAGTGTCGTGTGGCAACCTCTGTCTCTTGTGGAGGCACGAGGACACATCAGGTACCGTGTGATGGTCACACCCACCACTGCCAGCAAGCGAAAGAGACAAACCACTCCGGGAGTGAGGATATGCACTTTGATGTCTCCATGTGAGGTGCCTGCTAATGAGAGTAGTGTACTGGTGGGTGGGCTGGATCCGGACACAAGCTACTCTGTAACTGTCGATGCAATCAACAGCGAGGATGAATCAGGACCAACGTCTGCCCCTGTGATTGCAGTGACTCCAGCAAGTAAGATGAAACAGGATCACTACAGTGATAACTAGTGGGGTGACCCTATTTGAACCCATGCACTAGCATACTTTTAGCAAGAACTGCTTTCAGCAAGAATTTTAACAGAGGCAACTGCCTCGTTTGCCTATAATTCACGCTCCTCCCTTCCTTCCGCTCGCTTCCTCATTATGCGCTCCTGATCTCTGCAGTAGCAGTTTACAAAGTCAATCTTCAGTATATGTAGTAGCAGCAGACTCGGGAAGTGTCTCGTGCTACATGACCAACATTGTTGCTGTTCTTTTGATAACTATACATTTTTGATCTCGCAGCATCCTCATGTTTGTGGTGGCACATAGTGGGGGCTGTAATCAACCACCTTCCCCTCTAGTTAGCGTACAAAATTGGTGTGTGTGTGTGTGTGTGTGTGGGGGGGGGGGGGGGGGGGGGGGGGGTATTTAGCAGCAGACTACAGTATTTGTGTATGTATATATATGTAGAGAGAGAGGGAGATCGCCTTCAAACTTGCCAGTGTGAGCTCATTCATTCATGCACATTGTAAGGGAGACGGAAAGTTGGTTAACTTGACACAAAGGTGCTACTGCACGAGTATGTTGTTGAGAACCTCAGACCCTAGTTATACCCTACTTTCCAAATAGTGTAGCTCAGCTCCCAAGAAGCTAGAATGTCCTACATGACATTCTCCCCTCAAAATAATTATGAAGTGACGCAGGAATAAACTACCTCTAAATACGGGACAAGAACGGCACCGTCATCATCAAAGTTGCTGAGTGATCGCACAGTCGGCTCACCCGTTCCAGTCCGTAGTGAGCTTCACTTTACGTTATTTCCTGCATAGACCACACCTACGGGCACACCTCTACACTGGAGAATTGCTGAGAAGGCCGAATACGAACATTCAGGTTGTCTCTCCGCGAACTTGAACGGGCGGGCAGACGGTGTTGACACGGATGTTTACGGTGGCCACCCAGTCCCGTATCTACAGGCAGTTTTTCGTGTGTGATCTGTGGTTGACGCAGCTGTACAAAACTTCAGAATCTTGTAGCAACTGAAATGACAAAGGTCTTACATATATTCCACAGGTGTGCCTCCAACGCCAGGAACATCCGTGGTTGGTATAGTCATTGGTATAGTTGTTCCACTAGTCGTGGTGATAGTCATTCTGGTTATCATTTTGGCAGTAGTGATCGGAGTTTTAATTGCAAGGAACAGACGTTACCAACTCACCATCCAGGAACATACAGTGTGAGTTGTGCAGTTATAGTAGCCATAGCAACGCTATACTATATTAGTAGCAATCCCTAGATGGAGGAGTGTGAAATTGAAGGGTGACTGCTGTTCCAAGTGGAGATTATCCGTTGCCTGGATAACACATTGCCCATGATGTTTAAAGATTTTATGCTTGTTAGCTACAAGTGAAGCAATGGTAACGCTCAAATCTTCTACTCATACTCCACCTCTGTATGTGCAAGGGCGCATCGAGCCGCAAAGGCGGCGAGAGGGCATGCAACGTTTGTAGACAGCAAAATGCTGAGTGTTCGGCGGCTCGATGCACCCTTGATGTGTGTTACTCTCGAAAATACACCCATGGGCGATGAACTTTAGTGGCTGCTCAAAGCGGGTGGTGACATTTAATTGTTGGGATGAGCCTGAGCAATGAAAAACATGAAGAGTGACTCCATCATGTTTGGGGGTAGTGGGTGAATAATAAGATTTGACTGCTTAAGGAAGACCCACAAAGTGTTTGTTACACCTACATAGTGCCAGCATGTACTCACTCAAATATCTGTGCTGACACTGTGAGTGCTTTTGGGTTTCTGTTCAGCACAAATTATTTGTCATCTATTGTGTAGTGCAACCAGTTTGCCTGAAGAGGCAACATGGCCTCAGACTCATTTTGCAAGCAACTGTTATTATCTTCAAGCTCCATAGCTAATTCCCATCTTTGCAACCGTTTGGATTCCCATCAGTTTCCACAATAGCACTTGTGAGATTAATAGCACTTGTGAGATCAATAGCACTTGTGGGATTAATAAGCCTAACACATTATCTGCTACTTGTGAGAAATGTTATGTACTCATGCATGACATCCACATGTGCAATCTATTCATTGGACAGTCTGAGCTTTTAATCAATGCGGTAAATGCTGCTGCATGAGAGTTTTGTGAATAACTAAGTACAAGCAGCTTTGCTCGATCCAGCTGCATGCTGCTCCCTAATTGCATCGGTGTATGAGTACAGTGTTCTGCATTAGGGTGAGATAATTAAAGTCAAGTAGGTACAATGGTTGCACAGGTCTAGTCCCGCCCCAGTTCTGTTACTCACATCAGACACACCCATGCTTTAAATCGTAATGTATTGCACTGAATTCGGTATACAGGAAAGACCAGACTGTCAAATGGAGCGCTGTGGCCAAGTCAGGTGATGTGGACATCACCACCACACAGTGTGAGGCGTACGGGTTAGCAGATTTTGGACAAAGTCATGAGTATGAGGAAATTCCGACCTCCGGCATGAGATCTCAGCCACCTAATCCAGAGTACGAGATCCCTACTGCTCAGTGCCCTGCCTACGTACCAACATCACAGCAGAGAGAGAGAGTTGAGGAGGGTGTGTATGAAGCAGTGTGAATAATACTATCCTCGTTATGTAGTGCGTGGTTTGCATGTGTATAGTGCATTCAAGACTTTGTATGGCATGGTTTACCAGTGCAAGTGTTATTGAATGGATTGTGAAGAAATAGTTATTGATACTAATGACGGGCTGGAGTGCTTACAATTAGTTAATTCGTGCTCCTGAGTGACATTGATACATGGACAGACTGATAGCCAAGCCGCATGAGCATGTGTAATAATAATTGTGTACAGCATAAATTTTCACGATCGAATACCAACACGCGAAAAATTGTAACTGCAAAAACAATGTTCTCGCAAACACTTTGCAGTTATAGGTAAACAAAAAACAAAGGTTTCATCCCATCCTCAATATGTGGACACTGGCTATAGCTGGCTGGTTGTCAGGAGAAAGACCGACACTGATTACATGCTTGTCCATTTTTCGTTCCCAGGTCCGCGCGCCGCTTTCGGTTGCACCGGAAGACCTAATTAGGAACTTGCAATGCGCAAGCTAAGCGAGGAAAAGCTGGGCGGGGCCTGGGAACCAACATGCAGGTATAAACAATTCATGAATTTCATTTTTGGGATGCCGGAGACTATATAGCATACAATAGACACGCCTCGTTCTCGGGTCTGGGAACGGGCTATCTATTATTATTTGTTTACCTGTAACTAGCGTAGGGTCCTGTGAGGATTGTCTGCTTGCGTCGCTGATCACCATTGCTAGAGAGAACAACTCGAATGCTCCATCATTGGCTACAAGGGTAAGTAGTAGTCTCGTTCCCAGACCCAAACAACCCCAGCGAAGATCGCTTGCAGTATCTCGCGAGATACTGCAAGCGATCTTCGCTGGGGTTGTTTGGGTCTGGGAACGAGACTAGGTAAGTAGGAAGTATATCCGCCTACGGGGCTTAGAGCTAGCAGTGCATGTGTCATACACTAAATTTCAGAGATAGCTTCGGGCCCGCGTATTATTCAGTACTAGTATATTTACTACCTAATCTCAACTTCCTATAAACTTACTAGCTACGTACGTTGGCAAAAAATAAGATAAATCAACAGCAAAACTACTGATACACACGTAAGCTACCATTTTGTATGCATGATGGACTTTGTTGATTTCCTACTGAATTGGATCTGCTGTGTGTGGGTGTGTGTGTGTGTGCCATTATAAACGTAGATAATTGTCTACCAGCTCTCACTGTAGACATACATACAGTGTAGGCATTTGTTTCTACAGTGTTATGACTATACTCTGACCATGAAGCCATTGTAACAGTTTGCATGTAAATTCATTACACATGCGTGTGTCCAAGAATGTCAAGTATCTGTTAAATGAATTCACCCTGAGTGCCCACGTCATATATACTGTCTGTATGAAATATGGAAACCATTGCACGCTATCACTCATTTAACGGTGTTGAGAGACAGATGAAGGATTCTCCCCATCTTTGTTGCAGTATGTAGTATCCCCCATTGCTATAGCCGTTGAAGAGGTATTGGTCGTTCTTAGTGTAGCCATCAAAGAGGTCGCAGTAGTTAGACCGCAGCAGCGCAGAATAATTTACCCACGATGCAGTTTATTACCCCGCGCGCGCATGCGCGAAGCGGGGTTAAGCAATCAGTTTTGTCCGTCTGTCCGGCGTCTGTCAGGCAAAAAAATTGAAATCTACTCTCATAAACCATCGAAATGGAGTCAAACAATAGCAAATAGCAAAAAACTGCTCTATGTGTACCTGACTGAAGTCAAGGCGCTCCATTTCGCTGTATTTCGGCTATTTCCTACTTCTCATAACTATTCATAACATTGGCTCCACCTCTTCGTGACTTGAAGAACAGGACACGCAGTGCATTTGGAAACTTCATGCTTCGAGATGACCGCTAGGAAACAGTGCTTTCTCACGATCTATGTACTTCACAGACATCATGGCTATTGTTTCGGCTGTTTTTTTCAGCTATTTCCTATTATTCGTAACATTTGGCCCCACCTCTCCAGCTTCACAATATATATACGGTAAGCGGTCACTCCCACACCTTGGATATGGCCATACACGAACACAGTATATGCGATAGCCCTGTTCGATGCGCATCGGCAGAGATGTCACGTCGATTGTAGCTGCACTACATGCATCCTGGCCTGACGTTCAGCGCGGGGTATGTGTTCTATGAACACCTCTAGTATAAGCAAGCAATCTTCCAGTGAAAAATGCATGCACTTCACGCTAGTGTGGTGCTCACTCTGGCTCGGCCCATATATTCATACCTCATCCACTCAGCTTCTGAAATTGAATCACGTACTTCTGAGCTCAATAGGCAGCAGTTAGCTACTGGGCTTTTTGCTGATAGTATAAATTACTTGTCAAATACCCATCTAATGAGATTTCTGTACTGTTATCATAAACCCATTAGCTAGCTATTTTTGTTGTGATAGCTGCTTCAGGCAGAATGGCAACCAGGGAGGCATTTCCTTGTGATGTAAAACTAATAATAGTATATCTTGGGCAACATACCAAGCAGTTTATGTTTCCTCCCATGACACTCATCCGACCCTTATGACGACCGTCACCTTTATGGTGTCCAATGACTGATAGCTCTAACTTTGCTCTAGAGCTGTAACTGCCAGTCCACATGTTATAGAGGTCCAAAGTTAAAAGCCTGTTGGTGTACGTTTCATCTTGAATTATTGAAGGCTGAGATTGATCCAGCTCTTTAAGCTCTGCTACTGGATGTACGTACAAGTGAGAATTAGACTGAAAGTACTGCTCATAACACAACGGCACAGGTACCACACTTATCTGTAAACTATTTCACTGGCAATGGGTGGTACCACGGGCTGTCCTCACTGGCCAATCCTTCTGTCTCTGCTGAGCCAGGAGGGTTGGCCTAGCCGTGACACCCTGGTAAGAGATTGTGTCCCAGTGAAGAATGTACACCTTGTTTTCAAGCTGCAATCACACTACTGGTAGCCGGTGCTACTTGCCGGTAGCGTACTATATTATAGTACCCTACCAGCAAGTAGCACTGGAACAAGAGCTTGTTCCAATTAATGCACATGTCATGTGACGACCAAGCTCAGTCAGAATGCCGGCCGGCCGAAAGCAACTGTGCTCACAGCATCAACAGCACAGTGAGTTTTGGCATAATAAGCATCAGTGAACGACTGTGATCATAATTGTGTGGTCAGAATCTCTGTGGGCCTTTCGTAGTCTGGGCTGTACTGGCAACAAGTGTCGAAGAGAGCGATCGAGCAATGGCTTCCGACGGAACGACAAAAGCACTTGTATCTCAACCACCAAAGCGACTTTCAGCGTTTGGTTTTATCAGTGCATGGTAGCGATGACGATGGTGTAGTCAGAATCTTTGTATATAGGCCATTCACAAGATATTATTTACGCAGCACAATTTTTCCCCTACCAGTGGTGTAATACAGATGGACAGTGGAAGTGTGTCACTGTGTGTATGTCAATAACAATGGACTATGTCAGCCGTTTAGTTTGTCTTTTGTCATTCTGCATAGTGTTCAGTGTAGTCTCATCCATTCAGGACGTACTACATGTATGTTGCTTGCATTGTTGAATGTCTCAACGAACTCTGCGCCGGCAAGCTCTGGCCAGTAATGTGTGTGTCTAGTTTGTCATATGATGTCACTGATATTAGAGTGCACGCAAATGCCAGGGGGGGGTGGGACAAGGTCTGTGCGCACGTGGTACAATTAAAATTCCATAGGGATAGTGCACAATAATATACAAGAAGTATGCGGAACTAGCAGACTAGTAACAGCTCTAGAGCTGACTTATCACTGGGGTTCGATGGGGTTCGATCGCTTTATTGACTTCCTACCTGATGCTAAACACTTGAGTGCGGTCGACAAGTCTGCATTCGCTGATATTCTCGGTGAGTCTGCATGGCCACTTACATAACTGCTCAGTACAGGCACGTAGCAGTGTGTAGTGGCTTATACCCAGTTCGGTCACAGTCTTTGCATGGAGGTTACTCTTCAGGATGCTTTGAAAGCGCAATGCAGCCTTCTTCCACGGAGAAAAGCAGTAGAACGACTTTGCATTACGTCAGACAAAATGACAGTGCACGTGATCTTGTCCTACCCCCCCTGCGCAAATGCAGTGGTGCTGTTTGCATGCACTCTTGGTAGATGTGCAGCATAAATAATTAACTGTTTGGCTACATATGAAGCCCCACAAAATTCTGACTACACCATCATGATCGCTATCATGCTCTGACCCGAACCTACAATTTTGGTGCAGCCAGGCCACTATAGATAGCAGGTGGCTGGTATTTTAGTTGCAGCTGCAGCAGACTGCATACGTGTGCGTGCATGTTCACTGCGTGGGTGGTTGTTCTGTAAGCGCTACAACATGTAAACGATCTTAAGGAGGTGCTACGCGATTAACTGACTCACTAAACCCAAGTTCAGCAGTAATGCTGTCATCTCTACCTTGTTTCCCTACTTTTACCATTCTGCTATCCCTACATCTCAACTCTTGTGATGTAGTTTGTGAGGAAATTTGTAATGTGTAAGCCTATGTACGTACATATGGTCAAGGGATGGCTACCGATTAACTAGGGGGCAGCAGCTGGTTCGTTCCAAGATCGCTATATATGTGTTTCCACATTTGTCTATTATGCATCTGCAAATATCATGTGTGCAGATTAGGGCTTAGGGTTGGGGGGAGGGGGGATATGCCCAAGACCCTGACGAGCTCTGTGGCTACGCCACTGGTTTGATTTTCCTAGTAACTGCATGTTGATTGTTTACGTGTACATCGTCTGTGTACTGCAGAAATGGGGATTGCTTGGCTGTGGCTCCTGGTTGCCGGTATGCTCTGGGTGATGTGCTGGAGTGGACGAATGGCAAATGGACAAGGTATGTGTAAGAATTTCTGCTTACATATATAGGTGTCTGTGAGCAATGGAATTAAATCATGAGTTCAGTGGACAAGACTAATCGAACAGCCGACTATTTGATTATCTCTTTGTGAATGTGTATACAGTCGGAGACACGGAAAAGTTACATGATAACTCCCAAAGCTGAGACATTATGTACATGTACATGGCTCAATGTTTCTAATCAACATCCTGGTATGATACTTGACTGCTTTCCAATGGGCAACCCCAGTTGTGACTCGCCGTAAAGCAATCTAAGTATTGCAGTTAGTTCCAATTAATGCACATGCCAGATGGCTACCACGCTCAGTCCATCGCTAGCAATGACGGCCAAAGGGAAGACAAGAAAATATTCCAGCGCTCATAACTTCACCAGCACAGTGAGTGTCAGCAGGAGTGCATGAGCCGCTGAAGGCAGCAAAGGAGCGTCGAACTCAGCATGCCCACCCTAGCGGAAGTAGTATTACCTCACATGTCAGTGACTCAACCGAATAATTTTGGTGATGAAAGTCACCTTGATGGTAGAGTTGTGAGCGCTTTTGTCTTACCATCAGCTGGACTGTGCCAAGCGGCCGTGGTGAAAACCTGGATCGGACTGGACCGACCGGAAGTGACATAGCAATAATTAATATCATTTTTGTTGAACAACTTAGCTAAATGACTCGGATGATTTACGCAAACTTCTACTAATAACACTACTACTTACAGGCAACTGCTGGAGGAGTGTCGTGGGTCTAAAGTATAGCTTCAGCATGCAGGGGGCGAGTCTGCTCGATGCTCTTTGTAGTTCAGATTACTCGCATTCGATTAGCTCAGCTCTCTGACTTCCATGAAACGCCATTGCTCAATCGCTCTCTTTGACTTTCGTTGCCAGTACAGCTCTTACGAAGGGCCCGCAAACGTTCCAACAACACATCTGTGATCACTGTCACTCACTGACGCTTACATGGCGAAACTCACCGTGCTGACGAAGTTGTGAGCAGTTTTGTAATTCCCTTTAGCCACCATTGCCGACTCGATCGAGTGAACCTGGTCCTCACTTGACATGTGCGTTAATTGGAAGTAGCTGCAGTACATAGCTTGCACTACCCTCGAAAATGCTACAGTATGTGTACAATACTGCATGTTGTCAAGATGTGACTGAATGGACAGTGCTGATTGGTTAGTTCTGGCTTGTCATATAGCCGTATAGAAACTGTATGTTATTTCATACCAGCTACCGTGCAGAGACCATATAAATGAAAAACTTCAAACTTCCGAATAATATTACTTGAATGGGCAGGGCTTTTGGAGCTGTGCAATAATAGATACTGCACGATAATCGGTTGCTTACGTTACAGGTTTCTCACGCTTGCCCCACAATGTCCTGCAGTCACCTAGTTGCACTGGTAAAAGTGCAATATGGTGAGCCATTGCACTCTTATGTACATGTATAAAGTATATCCGTCACCTTCGGCTTGGGAATACCTACACACTCCCGCACCGTAATTATTGCACTCCCACCAGTGTATGTAGTGTCAGAATTATGCATTAAGTAGAAGCAGTATTGAGACGGCAGTTGTTTACATGTGATTGTTTCTTTACCAATCTTCAGGTATTGAGTTAACTCCTGTGGGTGGTGTGAGGAGTACATATACCAACAACAGCATTGTGAACAGGACAGACATTGGAACTGATGGTGCAGCTCTGCTCTGCACAACTACCTACTCACCCTGCTGTACTGGCTTTCAAAACCCTGACACTCAGTGGTACTTTCCCGATGGAAGTCAAGTCCAGAATAATGGTGGTCTTCCATACTACAGAAATAGGAATACTAATCCTGGGACAGTGCTGCTCCACCGCAACCCTCAGGGTAACACAACAGGGATATTCCGCTGTGTCATACCTGATGCCAGTGGAGTACTACAGAGCATGTTTGTGGGGATATACGATAGTGGCACTGGTGAGTCCTGTACACTGAGTGAGTCTAGTTGTTTGGTGTGTACACAATATTCCAGAAATGGTCTGGTTTGTGTACGCTGAATGTCATACATGTACCGTAGAGAACGTATTACTCAACTACAATAAGGACAGTCTACGAAAAGCGAATACTTGCTGATAATTAGAAAATGCGGTATATTCGCCATGACGTCATAGAAAAACAACGCTCGAGCGCAGTGGAGCGCTCACACGTTTAACGCGCTCGAAGGACAAGAACGACGGAAAGAAGTGTTCGCTGTGGATCTTCAGCTGGCAGTAAGTGAAGCGTTGTGTGTTGGTCGATCGTGCGCACTGGACTCACAGTAGCAGCTGTCTCTTAATATGCGGAATATATCCGGAAATAATAATCCGTATTGTTAACAATGGCTACGTATTGAGCGCTCAAGCCCAGGAAAGTGATCGGTTATGCTATACAGTTTGCGCGTCCTTAACTGGTCTGACCTACCCAGCCACAGTCTGCTCGGTCACCTCAGGTAGGATCTGTCTTGGAAATTTTGATACAACGCGGTAGACAGAAGTTATTAGCTAGTTTATGGTCAAAACAAGCTTATTTTATTGCAACGGTTGTACAAAAGCTGTTATAAAATACCAAGCATTAACCAGTTAACATTTTCCAAGACTGAACCATTTACACAGACAAACAAGCTGTTGAAAACAACTGTTAGACACCTATATCAATCTTCAAACTGTACAGCATAATGGCAAGAAAATAGGACCATCAAGACAGCTTTTTGAATGTAAACAGGAAGTAACACCTCCATTCAGTGACGTCATAATCATATTTATTGTTTACTCCATTTCATGAGCTTTCCAATGGTACCAAGTTTCACTTGTTTCACTCCCACTTTCACCTTCAAATACCTGTGTAAGCAAAGCTGTGCAAATATCATGTCTGAAAAACATTTCCCCTGTCCTTATTATACTTGAGTAAGCGCCCATTGTTATTAGAACGCCACTGAACAGGGGGGTGGGTGCTAGATACGTACTAGGCATTTAGTATCCGCCCACCCATTCAGTGATTGGCTATGAAAAAATTACGTAGGGAAATTGATCCGGCGTCTTTGCGAAGTTGTTGAGAAGAGACAAAGAAAGCATGCCATAGTTCATACTTCACTGTAAATCGGCCTTATTGAATGCACAACCTTACCCAAAGGTTAAGCTAAGTTAAGAATGCTGCTCAAGGCTTTTGTGATGGGTGGGCCCTTACTACACTGCTTTCAAACCCTGTGCAGTAACTTTCACGTGAAGAGGGGGGTGGGCGCTTGATACGTGGTGGGTGCTTGATACGTACTCTACGGTATCTGAATTCCGGATATCCTGATGAGAATCTATTCCGATATCCTGCCTATGAGTCCATGGGTTTCAATACCAGTTGTTGCTCACAAACTGGGTCTAGACTGTTTGGTCTGAGAACCATTACTCAGTTACATCACCCAATGCGAGTATTGCTCAATGCTGTTCCAACACTCTATCAAAGTTGGAGCACTCTAGAAAACACATAAGACCTTCGCAAGTCCTTTTCTAGAATCATCCATGTTTAATCTACTGTACACAGAAGAACGCAGTCACACGCTCACATGTGCAGCCACACATTCGCACACACCTTCGCACACACCTTCGCAGACGCCTGCATGCTAATGCAGATACACACACGTAGATGATTGCAGATATTGTGTGCAATGCAGACATAGTGCTGCATCCAGACGCATGCACACACATGCAGACGCAAACATGGTCGCGCAAACATGCGCACACATGTGCACGCACATAGATGCAAACGGACAAACGACAGCAGGTCTTTGCCGTTGCATCACCAACACACACTGGACACAGTTTGCTCTGTGGTTGTCTAGCAACAGTCATTAGTGGCTCAAGGACATCGGGACGCACTCAATGAACACACTCTAGTTGTATGTGTATATAGACTGTATGACATGAGGAAGTTTGTCACTCATAATAAATATTTATTCAGGGACGCCCACTGCTACCACACTGGAGTATAGTGGGACTGCCAGGTCCCTCACCTGCACCTCCACTGGTGGGCCTGCTACCACCGTCACTTGGAGGAAGGATGGGTCCATAATAACCATCAACACAACATACCAGCAGACACAAGTGGTGACCAACACTGTGACGGGAGAATATGAGAATGTGCTCACCATCACCCAGTCGGTGGCTGACATCTTTGGTACATACAGCTGCACTGTGGGGAATAGCAGAGGGTCATCTGCTGCAATTGAAGCAATGGGTGAGGACTTGTTTGTAATGTAATCAGGTTATATTCACGAGTATTCTTGCTGGTATCTCTGTGGTCACTGGACTGTGCCAAGCGGCCGTGGTGAAAACCTGGATCGGACTGGACCGACCGGAAGTGACATAGCAATAATTAATATCATTTTTGTTGAACAACTTAGCTAAATGACTCGGATGATTTACGCAAACTTCTACTAATAACACTACTACTTACAGGCAACTGCTGGAGGAGTTTCGTGGGTCTAAAGTATAGCTTCAGCATGCAGGGGGCGAGTCTGCTCGATGCTCTTTGTAGTTCAGATTACTCGCATTCGATTAGCTCAGCTCTCTGACTTCCATGAAACGCCAACAAATGCCTGGTCGCCTCCTTCAAGTCATCCTCAAATTCGGGGTCTTTGCTGCCGGCAGACTTTGGACCCGCATGGCTACCTCGCTAATGCATCGTAAACTGCTATCTGACTTCCCTGCATGAGGCAATGGCTACTTCACGATCCTACATAGTAATACTGTGCAATTCAGGAAACTATTTTCTCTACACGTGGAAGCACTAATTACTACTTCCGGTCTGGTCCGGTCCGGTCCGGCCGGTTTTCACCATGGCTGTGCCAAGCCTACATTGTATCTATAGTAAGTTATCAATCAACTGACTTCCATATTCATACGCAGAGTTAACTTGACTGCTGTACCAGAGAACTACTGATAGTACTTAAATCTTGTGGGTCTTGTTGTTTATACGTAAAAATCTCTTCAAAATTTGTTGAAAAGATTGCACAAATTTGCTGTCCACACACCTGCCCTCATTATTGAGTTGGAGGATGGCACAGACACACAATCCATGATGCTGCCTTACTTGTCATCAGTGCTCAGCCTTGTCCCCAGGCCTTCTACACCTCCAGTTTGGGTCGCTTGCAGTATGCAAAAATGGAGGAGGAAGGCCTGGGGAATCTTCACATGTGATCCGCAGCACGCCCGTCATATGTCGTCATGCCTCTCTCAACGGTCAGGTCGTGTACGGCACAGATCTTGCATTCTTTGCTAGCTACAAAGATGGGACAAGCACCAACAGAGAGCTACACCGAGCGTACGTATGAAGCATGCCCAGGCTTGAAGCTATGACTCCAAAGGGCTGCTGAGTGATAAACGTGAAAATGCCCAGCTATGCTTCCCGTGGAGCGAAAAGACGACACCATTTTGGAGTTTCAACACTTGTATCACAGCAGCTATCACTAAACGGTTTTGCTTCAAACCTGGACATGCTTTACAGGTAGGACCTACCTCTTCTCTGGATCTTGTTTCAGTTTTTAGCTTCTCTGTAGCTGTGGATGCGAATGTGAATAAGCCATTGCGCCTAGAATCCGTGACGTAGGCCATGCCGCGGATCACGTGCGATGATTCCCCAGGCCTTCCCCCTCTGTTTTTGCATATATACCGCAAGTGATCAATAACTGGAGGTGTAGAAGGTCTAGGAACTAGGCATTGTCTAGTCTTGATTATGTGTTCACAGTCCTGGTAAGTAAAAACCAAAATCCATAATCACTCTTGTATGTGCAAGTAATGTAACTCGATAATAATGTTTCACAGTATTGGGAGTCAGGTTTTAGCCCAAGCTCAGGGATGAAAATAAGTGCTGTCTGAAGTTTGTCAGACCATATGAAAAGTTGGTCTGACATGGCAGTGTAAAAATCAGTGCATAATAGGGCCTGGTTTCCACTGCAAATGACGTCTTTGTACAGTCTGTAGTCACATGGTTGAGCGTGTGACGCTTTCACTGGTCCTCCATCCACGAGATGAGGGGCGATACAACCACAATTGCACTGCCACCAGCAACACACTTAGGTACCTGAAATTCATTATTCAAAACAAACGAAGTGTCTGGTAGCATACTGACTCCACCCAATCGGTGCGAAGGTAACCACACGAAAACATCCTATCTTTCAATTGCAGGTCACTGTTCCAGCAGCGCTTTGCCACCTGTGGGCATAGGGAGAGCACGATCAAGAGCTGTTGTAATGCATGCCACAGGCCATACTGACACTATGTTAACTGTACAGACCACTTAACGTTTAGTATCCGCGGTGCCGTTGGAATTCTACTGTGATTTAGCTTATGTGCAAACAGTAGAAACAAGGCCCTTTTCTCCTCCCCGTCTCGGGCCTGAGGAGCAAGGCTACGTGACTACGTGAGGCATGCACGCAGACAGACATAGTCTCAGGTGGCGCTTGTATTTCTTAATTATGTATGTACCGTAGGCGCTCTAATTATGCTAATTCTGTGTCAAAATTCAAATTCTCAAACCATTAATTTCCAATAATGTGTCGCACTCCGGGGACTAATTCCTATTATTGCATAAGGCGATTATAGTGGCAGCATGGCAGCTAGCTCGAAAGGCGCCAGTACAGTTGAATGGTGAAGAGGCTGCATCACATCACTGCTGGTGAACGTTGATGTATAAAGGCACAGTTGCGATATGGCTGGGACATCAGTGAAGGTACCAGAACACAACTCACTTCTGTATTCTGTGCCCCAGGATACACATGCCCCGGTCCCGTGTAGGAGAAAAGGCAGCGACAGTCTGACAACCAGGAACACTCATCTGAGTTCAGTGCCTAGTGAGGTCTTTTCTAATCATGCGTCGAAGATCGTCGCTGTTTGGCTGACCGAATTTCTGTTGTTTGCGTTACATTTTGAGCGACGCATAATTAGAGCACCTACGGTATTTGTGTATGTATGTGCATAATTATGTCTGTCTGTTGCATTTTGCAATCATACGAGTTTTTCATACAGTTTACGTACTTCCTAACATGTGGACGAGTGCGGTGCTTGAGCAGCTACATACGTATGGAGTTGAGCAGTGAGCACAGTCGACATCCCGCAACTGCGCAAATAGTCTCGTGTAGCCAGAGCCTAGGAGGCTTGCAGAGCTAGAGCGGCTATATGCGGAGTAGAACAGTGAGCATATTAGACAGCTGGACTGATAGTATGTGGCTTATATATGTAGGTGAACTAGTTGGCAAGCCTGCCATTTGGTTGCACTATACCGTATTTATGCTAATAAAACGGTATATAATTTCAAAATTCACTACCGTACGATTGGAATCGTAGAAATTCTAGGAAATGAATTTGTGTAGGTAGATTGGATGGACCGTTGTAATAGATAGAATTTGTCGCGCTGCGTTTGCCGGTTTGGAGAGAAATCGTTTGTGACCGCTGTTATTCCAGGAAGTAGGCATCGAACTGCCATCCCACGTACTGCTTTTCGAGCGTTTGTGACTGTTGTAGCTGCACTATTCCAGGAACTGGACGTCTGCTGCCATGCCATCATTGCCATGCGCTGCATTTCGAGCGTTTGTGACTGTTATTCCAGGAACATGGACATCAACTGCCACTGCCATGTGCTGGAATTCGGCGTTTGTGACTACACTATTCCAGGAAATGGGCATCATCAACCATGATGCCACACTGAATTCTGAATTTACCAAGAGAGAACTCGGTTGGACTGTTGTATTCCAGGAAATAGGCATCAACTGCCATGCCACGCACTGCATTTGGACAGAATCACACTGACTATGAATAGTGTATTTTGTAAATGTGTACTTGGAACTCGTGTTGTTTCTTAGTACCAGTACATTGGAATCACAGAAAATAATTAATGTCCTGAGCTACCACTTAATTGGATTAGTGGAAATTCCAGGATAAATAAGGTAGTAGGTATCTTGTGTCTGAGTGGTATTGGGCCAATGGCTGTGCTCGTTTGTGGTGTACTTCAGTATTGCTTTATGCTCACAATGTTGGTTCCTTGATTGAGGAAGTATTAGTTAACATGTACACCCATTAACATTACATCGATCAACAAGGTAGATCCTATCTGCTGGGTTTGGAGACATTTTACATTTCTCCTCTCTTCCCTCCTTGCAGTCTCCTTACTTCAGGTTGCCATCACCCCAGTAGCAAACCCAACAGCAGGCCAGTCCTACACCTTCACCTGCACTGTTACTCCCCAGGGAGGACTCACTGGGACCCCCACTGTGCAGTGGATGGGGCCAGGTAGCTCTGACCCCATTACTACTGGTGAAGACTTCACTGTGAGCAGTACACCATCCTACACCCTCACCATCAACCGTCTGCGCCAGTCCCATGATGGACAGTACACCTGTCAGGCCACTATTGGGAGCACTACTGGCTCAGCGTCAGCTACGCTTACAGTTCAAGGTGATTGATAGCTGCATTAAATCTTAAGGTTATTGAAAGTCATATATAAGTACGTATGTGGAAAAGTATGTGCAAAAGCCCAGCAAAGGCGATCTAAAACAGGAATCCGCTTTATACGGTGAAACACAGGAGGATTTGGCTACAAACTGCAAATGAGTACGTACCTAGTACATTTTATTGTTGCCATATACCATTGTCGCGCGTTATTAGGCGCATGCACCTATATCTCCATAGGAAGGAAATATGTGTCTAATAATGGGATGAACTTGATTTGGAATGACAATCCTCAAATAGGAAGTGCATTTCATTAGAATCATAGCTTTTTCCACTCCGCGTTGAAGTCTTCTTCCACAATTTTCAATCCTACTTAGCTGAGAAGAGAGATGAATCTGTGCCTAACAGTGAACGCGCGCCTATAAGTGAGCTGCGCCTAATAACGTGCGACTATGGTATCATCCTGAAGTGGGTAACTTTTACTGCTCTTATGTGTGGATCCTGAGACCCCTTTATTGATCCCTTTCAATGCAGTGGTGAAGTTTGATCGTGCAGTAAGTAGTTTGCATTTTGTTTGCAAGTTTATTTATGGTGAAAGCCATACTCCCAGTAGCCGGTGATTCACGGCCCAGGTCTCTGTAGCTGAGCAGACTCTGATTGCATCCACCAGCGCATAGCTCATTCCCAGGCCGTTCCCACCACCAACATTTGATCGCTTGCAGTATACAAATACGGTAGCCTCGTTCCCTCGCCATTCCCTCAGCCAGCATTTGATCGCTTGCAGTATGCAAATGCGACGAAGGAAGGCCAGAGATATCTGGTCATGTGCAGTGCCATCAGGTAGACAGATGGTAGACACACTGGGGGTGGTGCCCAAAGAAGAAATGTCAATGTCCTTTGTTTTACTGTCCATCCAAACATTGGATGTCAGAACATTTGCAAGGTAGACAATCAATACCATCGTTGTTCACAACACCGGGGATGGATCGACGCAAAACTGGTATTGGTATTGTAGTGGTTGGGCACTGCCCCCCATGTGTCTACCTTCTGTCTACCTGACGCCATCGCACGTGACCAAATCTCCCAGACCTTCCCCCACCTTATTTCATACTGGAAGCGATCAAATACTGGTGGTGGGAATGGCCTGGGAACAAGTCTACTACCAGCATATACTCACAGCTACAGCTAGCCTCGTTCCTAATAACACGTCCCACATATTCTCACAGCTACAGCTAGCCTCGATCAAAGACCACCCGTATCATGTAGGCAGATGCTCACGGCATGTTCCAAATAATGCACATGTCACGTCACAACCAGCATATACTCGTACTCACGGCTACAGCTAGCCTCAAATGATGCCTTCCGCGTGCGAATCAGAGAAGCGGTTGTTGAGCAATGGCGTCCAAAGTGACTGGCACAGACTGTAGAAAGATATTCCTCAAGCTTGGTGAAGGGGAACTCAAGCACTGGCTGAAAAAAAGTGCCTTGTTGAGCGGTAAGCCACTCGTACTAGTACAATTCTGTGCTACTATCTCGAATCATTTTCTGATATACGTATACGTGCTAGCACGTGGGAGAAGTCATAAACACTCTCACCTTGGTAGCCATTCCCAATACATTTTCTATACAGCAGTATGGTACGTGATTCCATAAGTGGGCGTGTCCAACCGGTCGTGACATAATCATGCAAGTTGCCGTTTTTCACCATCTCAGGCCTTTTCCTTTCCACCACAGCTCCCTCTGTCTCTGTGATGATCACTCCTACTAGTACTGCTGCTGTGGGTCAGCAGGGCTACTCCCTCACCTGCTCAGTCAGTGGAGCAGACTCTCTCAGCCCCACCTCCACCACCTACCGCTGGTACAATGAGAGCAGTAATCCCAGGTCGCAAGTTGGCACCGCCAGCACCTACACCTTCACTCGTCTGCAGCCGTACCATTCTGGCCAGTATACATGTGAGGTGGCAATTTCCTCTCCCTTCCTGAATGCAGACCTCAGTCAGAGTATGATGCGGTCTATCACTCTGCGAAGTAAGTCGTGTCATATTAATGTTCTGTACTAGGACCTCACTGGTGCATACCTGATGTAAAGTAGGAATAGTACTGACAGTCACGAAGTGATATCAGTGCATCCTATTACTGTATCGATATGTGGAACTATCATCATAACAGAGGTGGTCCAGAGGTACATAAAACACATTTTAGGAATTAATACATTAAGATTTTAACGTGTGTCTGTGTGTGGAAGTGGGATGTTCGTGGGGCGGGACTAGACTAGTGATGCACGACCTTCGTACTTCAATTTACTGAAGCTCGAACTCCGTGAAGAATGTTCGAGAACATTGGGTCCGGACATGTGCTGGAACTCTTCCAGAACAGCTGGGAGCTACATGTGCATTAGCGGATGCAATTGGGGAGCAGCAGTCGAAGTGGATGCAATCGGGGAGAGCAGCTGAAGTGGACGCTGTTGGGGAGCAGTTGAAGTGGACACATCGGGGAGCAACAGCTGAAACGGACGCAAACGGGGATCGATGCAATCGATCGGGGAGCAGCAGCTGAAGCGGATGCAATCGGGGAGCAGCAGCTTTGCACAGAGAGCTGTTCGGCACCAGATTACTTATGTAGGCGAACAAGGGGGAAGTAGCTTGGCAAGCGAAGCAAGCGAACTGCTGAGTGAGCGAAGCAAGCGAAGCTACTTGTGTTCATCCAATATGCTGTTTGCAAGCACAGTCTGAAATTAGCCTCGTACCCAGGCCCACAGGAAAAGGGCCTGGTGACACTTTGCAGGCTTTCCTGTATGTGTTGAGTCAGCATAGTATGTACATTCCTTACCGGAAGTGTTCAACTGAGGAAGATTAGAAGAGCATTTATTTACTGCAGAAATCGAACTCCAGCCTTTTGCTGAAGCATAGAAAATAGAAAAAATATTCCTCTATCATCTACGACTGACTGAAGCTCATTGCTGAAGCTCATTAAGTATGACGTGACCTTTGACCTCTACCGACTCAAGGAAAGACACGAAAGCAGGCTGTGCAAGCAACTTTAGTGAATGAATAAGTATGCTTAGCTTCTGTCCTACACTGAAAAAGGCATTTTAGGGTGAGTTCAGTACACTCCAGTCGAGTCCACTCCAGTCCAGTGAATAAAGACGCCCCTGCCACAGTGGACAAATCCCATGTACACTAAGCGGTGCCTTTGAAGCCCAATATACCCTAGGGTATATCAATATACCCTGAGCGTTGCTAGGCAGCTGTTGGCACTAATTGACACTATGGTGCAAGTCAGCTGTACCATGGCTTCGCTAGGGTGTATATATGAGATTTGTACCCTTTGTGCAGTTTTATGTATTCCCTCCGGCTTCGCCCTCGTGAATACATTAAAGTGCACTCAGGGTACAATCCCATACACCCTAGCAAGCCATGGTACAACTATTACTTAAAGTTGACCTTCCTTTGTTGTGGATGTCATCATCAGAGAACGTGGTAGCATTCTTTATTAGGGATGGCCAAGGAAATTTTGAATTTACATTACTGATCTGCTAGCAGGATAATGGCCAAAGAAGCTGCAAAACTCAAAATACGCATGCAGATAGCATGATAGTGCCTGGCAGTTCTCACAAATACACCCGAACATACCTTAGAGTACGCAGGAGTCGAGAAACAAGTGACTGAAAAATTCCAATTTTGTCATCATCATCTTTCATTCCTTCTGCATTGTTCAACTAAGCCAACCTGCAGTCCTCAAATCAAGAATATCTTGGCTCCACTGTACTAGCAGTACCAGTGTTGCCCATTGTGTGGTGCTTCCCAGCCCTTTTATTACTTAATTGTATGTGTGTGTCTGTGGAGTAGTAATTATCGTTCAATTCTCTCCTGCCAGTTCCAGATCCTGTGGTGAGTGTTCTCCATGGTGGAGGTGCAACTGCCTTTGCTGGAAGCCAGCTAACTCTCATCTGCAATATTGCTTTGGACTCGACTCTGTTCTTTATACTTGGAGACCTGGATGTGACTCCCATGTGGAGTGGACCCGGCAGTGGGATGCTCTCCAGTGATGGTCGTATCACAGTGTCTCCAGCATCTCGGCAGGGTGTTAGTACTACCTTCGCCAGCCAAGTGGTATTCAACACTTTGCAGACCTCTGATACTGGTACCTACACTTGTCAGGCCACAGTTGCGCCCCGGGGATCTACAGCAGGAACTGTCACTAATGGAGTGGGATCAGCCAATACAGCAACCCCTACCATACAAAGTATGTACATAAATGATCAAAACTGTGTATGTTACATACATAATGTACACTATACTGTCCTACACAGTGTACACATCTGACTATTGTAACTAGCTGCTACGTATTCTGTCTCTGGAGCAGTAGTGCTGTGAACCAATGTCAATTAATCGGATAATCAATCGATTATATGCCTAGGCAATCAATTATTGCCCAACTGTCAATTGTTGGATGTCACATGATCATTGTCGAGTACCACCCCTGTCCATGTTAACTAGCTGTTCTACCTACTTGTCAGCAAAGTTGCCACGAACGCTGATCAGTGCAAGCTCCAAACACTTGTCAGAAAATTTTATTTGGCTGCAAAAAAGATGCTGGAACGGGAAAGCTGATGGCTGGGAGCAAGGCGATTTATGAACTCTACAAACCTGTGGTTGCTCCTGCAGTGGTACAACAGATGCAATCGTACCATCCGACGGAGTACAGCAAACTCAAGCAGCCAGATGGAGCGGCGGAAGATGAGCAGTTTTGCCATACCTTTTCTTGTACGTGGGTCGGAATCCAATAATCGATTAGGGCTTTGCAGTCAGGTCACAGCTCTACTTGGCAGCAGTACTGATAGTTTCAGAGTGTAATGACTGTATTCCAAGGTATCTGCAGCACAGTCAGTGAACCTTTTTATGAACTCTTCAAGGCCTATAAAAAAAAACAGCTAAAAAAGCAGAAACCATGTAATGAAGTATAAAGCCAATATTAAACCCCCCATATAAATCCCCATAAGCTTATGGAGACGCTAGGACCGATATAAGCCCTGAAAGAGTTTTAGGAAGCCACCTCTGAGACAACAGATGCCTCACCCTGCATCAATTGTACCTCATAGTATTCCAGTCTTTGTATACTGCCTCAGTTATTGGCTTGTTGTCATGCAATAGGCTGTATTTTAATTACCGGTACCCTGTGCGTGCATGTGCGAAGTGGGGTTAAGCAATAGGTTTTCGTCCGTCTGTGTGACTTCTGTCCAGTGGAGTATCAAAATCGCCATTGTAAGTCAATTGAATGGTAAGCTGAAAAGCCTTAAGAGCTATCTGAGAATGTTTGGCGTTTTCTGAGGTCGAGGCATTGGGGGGGGGGGGGGGGGGGGGGGGGGGGGCGAGCAACATGTGCGGACCGACAGTAATTGCTTTGGCATTTCCTACCGTTTTGTCAGGATGATTATGATGGTACCGCACAGCCCAGGGCTGAAACACAACTTCTTTGTTCATACACGGTGCTACAATCCGTTTCCTCGCTTCCTTGTTTATGTAAACGCTGCCTTTGATTAGTAGCAGCAGTAAATCGCGTGATGAAATAAATAGTAGCTGCAGCGTTTGATCGCGGAAATACGGTACATGTATATGGAAAAAGATCTTGGTCGGGGGGATTGTATACTTTACTGTTTTGTGTGATCATCCCTCCATTGTTCCTTCCATGATTTTTGTCTCGGCATCGAAGATGGATGCATGCGTATATAGTAGTAGCAGCAGGCTCCTCACTCAGTAGGGTGTCAAATGTATTTATAGCCTTCACGTACATCCTCAAAATTGAGTATGGGCTGCTCATAAGTCTACTTACCATGACTGTGCCTACGGACTATGAATACTCACTCATCCATGCTCAGCCATCCCAAGGACACTCGCCTTCAACCAGGGCCGGCGCGGCCGGTACGGCCGGTACGGTTTTGGCCGTATCACTTTTTAGTCGTCTAGGTACAGCTCTGGTAGACTGTTCATAGCTCGTGTCTCAGTCACACCTTTTTGAGGTACATATCTTAGTCGACAGTCTCCGGATCCAAGTCGCTGTGGCCTTGTTGAAGTAGACTGTTCATAGTTCGTGTCTTCTCTAGATGGCCAGTCTCCGCAATGCCGTGATTGTGAGCCGTTTGAATTAGCGCAAGATGCAAGAACACGCAAAATACGGGCAGGAAGTGATTTATGACACGACTCGCTCACACGTGCGCACCCAATTAGTAGGCGTGGACTTCCGCGGTATACCTTCCGCGTCCTAGAAGTTATGCGCGCAAAGCGCACATTATCGTGACATCTCCTTTCCACGTCGACGGTCACGGATGACACGGAAAGCAGAAAGCAGTTACGGTGCAGTGCAAAGCACGAAGGTGCCACGAGAGCCCAATGAGTCCAGACAACTGAAAAATGAAGGTGAAAAAATTCTTCCGTGCGGACAGATCAACACTTCACACCTGCCATCAGCAGTGGCCGTACCACTCCAAAATAGCTCGCGCCGGCACTGTCAACAACGTGTTGTCTAGGTCCGGCCCACCTGGCTCTGACGAGACATCAAGCCCAGGCACTACCATGCTGCTTTCACCCTTTGGGTGAACATTCCCACCTCCCCCTAACCCACCCTTTGTGCTCACACAGAACCTCCAAAGATATTGACGCTGACTAAAGCTGAAAATCTCATTGCTAACAGGTTTTGTAGTCATAAAGGGTTCAACAGCTGCCATGTCCTCTGCATGATTCTGAGCTGATACCAAGTCGTGCCGAGACACATCAAGTCTTTTAAAGACTCACTTGTTATTACTTGTCGTATTGGTCATATTAATTTGTTGACATAGTCATGTGATGCTTATGCTGTATGTACTTAATTTGACTACTTTGTTACTTCATGTACACAGACCCCACCATTCAGTTAGTTCTCACTCCCAACATTACTCGTTTCCCCAACACGGCTCCCTACAACACCTTCTCCCTCACCTGCACTGCCACTGGCCCTCAGGGAGTGGTCTCACCAAAGGCTTTCAGATGGACTAGGAGGATCGGGGCAGATACAGGTGGCTTGACGGAACTGACTGACAATGGTGACTCCATCCTCATCACCTCTGTTGACCTGACCCAGCCCACCAGCACCAGTGTACTGACAGTGCGAGAGACTGCTGCTGCAGTCTACCGCTACCGCTGCAGGGTTGACTTCAATGAACTGTCCATCGTCAACGCAATAGATGAATACCCCATCAATGTCACAAGTGAGTGGGCTCTGATCAGTATGACTACTGCTTACATGAAAATATCAGTCAATTTCCTACTTTCGTTGATGATATTTCCCACTTAGCTCTACGTATATGCCCAGGAATATTTGCCATCTCTGTAACACTTGTACGTATATAAGCTCATCCTCACATCATGTAGTCCGTATTTGTTGATGCTTCCATACTGAGAAAACCTGCATGACGATTCGGAGGATCGTTGCGTTGCATATTTTGCCGCTCTAGGTGTTACTTTGGAGTCACTGCCCTGGATGCATGAGGTTGACTGTAAGGTCCCAGCTGGTTTGATAATGAGACTGCATTGCAAGCATGTACCAGATCTATTTTAGTATCACACACCAACCTCGATGGAGCATGTATTCATGAAAGTGTTCCTTTTTATCATGTCTGTTATAGCAGGAGTAATTGATTATGTGCATGTATTTGTGAACTCCATGGACCCTCAGTGATCACTCCTGAGGGGAGTCATAGAATGTTCCTGGCCTGGTGTACCAGTATACCTTCTCATTATCCACTGCCCATACCTGTTGAGTCTATCCTCGATATTTTACTCACAGTCAGAGCAATAATACCTCTGTGTCAGCCATTTTGTTGAAACGTTATGTATCTTTCCGTCAGGTTCAGCCAATCCTGTGCAACCCCAAAACCTGATGAACATGGACACTCGCCATGACAGAACCATGGTCCGGTGGAGTGTATCTTACATAGCCTACACTCCTGAGACCTATACTGTGAACTATGGCCTTGCAACGGATTCACTGAACATGTCAGCCACTGCCACACAGAGGGGTGACAACTTCGCTATCCCCAGCCAACCATTGATGTTCTCTGCTGTACTGACTGGGCTTAGTCCTGGGGTGACCTACTACTACCGGGTGGAGGCTAGGAACTCTGTGGGAACCACTCTCAGTGCTGTGCAGCAGTTCACATCAAACGAGCTACGTATGTACATAACTTGTGTGTATGTCTGTGCACCAAACACCAATACTATTTTGACGCCATTTGTGAACGTAGCCAAAAATAGTAACAGATGTACCATGTGAACTTTTATCAATGATAGGCAATTTCTCCTTCGTATCTCAATTTTCGCTGTATGTCTCAAATTCCTAGCCGTTCCCACTCTTCTTAGACTGCAGTTTGATTATCTAGTTTGTTGTTTCTACTAAATCTCATGGTGTCCTTGGACTTCAAGCTATTAGTTGTATGGAACTAGCTTTCATAGCAAGGGGCGTTGGAGAGACATACGGGTTGGAGAGGAGTGAGAACCTCTAGAGTGGATGACATACTCAAGTGGGTGAGTCAACTATTTGTAGTGCTGACATTGAACAACCCACTCGCCATGGCATGGCACATCGATGTATTTCGTAGCCAATGAACTATTTCACTGCTGAAAAACATTACTGACGCCCATGCATTGTTCTGTTATGACGCTAGTGACTACCGTATATTGAATTTTTGTTGCTAATATTTTTGCAAAAGCCACTAAACACAAAATGTTATCACGCGAAATTCACGAATACTGAGAAAAGAGGATAAATTAAGGTTATGAACACGTGTACATACATTACTGCACAATTCATGGCTCTGTAGCTGTTTCACTGCTTTCAATGATGAACTTCCAGCCTGACTCACGATGAGATACCTTCTCAAAGTATCGCTCTAGTGATTGAGCACACGGTGCCGGAATAGGCAAGTACATTTGCCTCCATGGTGGGTCCGCAGCAACTTGAGTTTCACGCTACAGTGTACGTTGTTTGGATGTGTTAAAGCGAATGTGTATAGATGCCAAATGACCATGGGACTATAGTCGGTCTGCGAGTTACTTGTACAACTGGGAAGGAGGGGGGATTTTTTTTGAAAGCAGGTGCTCTGAGATCAATTCTGGTGGGTTTGTGGCAACTAGGTAACTAGTTACTGATACATCTTATTTCCGCACTAAAGCTACAGTGTAGGTGATAGCCATGGTATGTGTGAAACTGATAAGTGTTTCTCTCCTCTTCCCCAGCTCCCACTCCCCCTCGGATGTTCCAGATCACTGCAGTGACGACAAACAGCCTCAGCTTCTCATGGCAGGAACCAGCTACTGCTAATGGAGAGATAACAAGATATGAACTGTCTTGTCTGCCTCTACTGTCTGACATCCCCATACCTCAGACCATCACGCCAGTGCCCACTGCTCGAACGGCTATGCTGACTGACCTTAACCCTGGTGTGAGGTACAACTGCAGCATTGGAGCTGGGAATGGTGCTGGACTATCACCCCTCGTTTATGCTGATAGCATTACAGTAGAAATTGGTAAGGTTATTTTATATGTATTGTCTGTCACAGTTTAATTGCATGAGCATGTAGTGTTGTGTAGGCAGTAGGCACTGCGCTTCCAGCCTCTGCTCATCTGTGCTTCCATATGAAACCATGCTGGTGGTGAGCACTGCCACCAAGAGGCTTCAAAATCATATGTTTCTGTCATGATATATTTCAAAAGTCCTTGAATGGAACTCGCGCGTCCTCGTTACAATTAGGCGGTACACTCGCATGTCCTCGCTGAATATATATACGCGGTACTCGCAAGCCACACACTCATACTCACAAACCATGCTTTGAGGTTGCGCTAGCTGGTATTTTGCGCTTGTGCGCACACACTCACGCTCACTATTTGTACGCTAGCGCTCGCTCACTACTATAGTGCACGCTCTACATATGTACGTGTACGCATACGTGTCCGTGATTATTCACTCGTTGCTCTCTCCGTGCCACGCTCATGCTTTGGTATACAACACACTTTAGGCGCTTGCAAACCTGTGCGCTAGGTCCACACTTAAACACACAAAATAAAGTGCGAGTGGCAAGTGGGCTGGGCGATTCTAGCGAGGACTCGCGAGGGATTGAACCCTCGCTCGAATTTAAGGACTTTTGAGACACGCTATATAGCAATCACAACAGAATTTTGTAAGTAGCACAGTTTCCCATGCCAGTAGTGTAGTTACGTTACGTGGCACAATTTTTCCCTTACCAGTAGCCTCATTCCCTGGCACTCGGTAATTGGGGAGAAGAGCGCCTGGTATCCACTGTTTGTGCATGCACGAGCAGTTCCGTTACATTTTCCGTATAATTCATGAACAGAAGAATCGTAAGCTGAAATAACAGACAAATACTCGGTAAAATATAAATATACGACTGCAGCAACATGCAGGGCCATAGTTTCAAAGTCTGTGCCTGACTGTGGACGGAGATACACCTCTTCTGCCTTTCTGAGGTGAACGCGAAGCACGATACAAACGGTAAGACCCCATTACAGAGTCGGTAGACTCTGTATGTAGGGATACGACGTACACGCAATATATGCTAATACAAAAGAATCTCTCCAAATCTCAGAAACGGTACACTTATAAGCCTTTATAACCACATACCGTTCATCTTCGAGTGTTTTCATGACCAACAAGACTCTTCGCGTCGCGAAAAACCGTCGCGAAAGTACCACACCAGGTACTCGCGAAACGGGCAAATTGTTTTTCTTTCTTCTTCTTCTTTCTTCTTCTTCAGACGGGCTAGCTCTACGTCGCCTCAATCTCTCATGATGGTTTTCGCACGAAACAGCAGCATTTCACACCGAGTAGTGCACCTGGCCATCGCTTTTTTGCAACCTCCAAGTTTTCACCAGGCGGCTGCAGCTGCCCATTCAATAACTATGGCTTCTTTAGTCACGCCATTTTCTCGTTTGTACGCATGCGCGATCACTAAGCAACGAACGTAATTATTACTCAAGATCGCTGAATTAGAAGTGTCTTGCGCCGTTGTGTTGAATTTCGGTCACTCTGCGTATAATTTGTGTATGTTACTACCTACTAGTATATACTGTGTTCTGTGAGAGGGCTGAATGCCTATCTAAAGACTTTTTAAATCTTGCCGCTTCTGGTATAGCTAATAATATTATGGTCTTCAGAGTTCAGACAGGGATATCCATCCAGAAAAGGGTTGACTTGGGTCTGATTCTTCAGCCAATGTGAATACCGGAGTCAATATTGTCCATATACCAAAGCAAGGGCTCCTACTACTTGTGAGGACACCGACTTCTGCTCTGTGATGGCAAATTGTATGCGCTGCTAAAAAAAAATGACACAAACAAGTAATAAAAAACATTTGAAAATGTAACAGGATGTAGGGATACCAGAACGGCAAAAAGTAAGCTAGGAAACAAGGCAGGGATGATCGCACAAAACAGTGAAATATACAATCCCCCTACATCTTTTTTCATTATACATGTATATGGAAAAAGATCTCTGTAGGGGGGTTGTATACTTCACTGTTTTGTGCGATCATCCCTGCCTTGTTTCCTTACTTTTTGCCGTTCTGGTATCCCTACATCCTGTTACATTTTCATATGTTTTTTATTACTTGTAGATATATTTGCCCTGGCCGTATGTAGCCACTCCAACACATCTTGCCATTATGTACATGCTGTATTGCTGTCAGTTGTTCGTCATTCCTGCCTCTTCCGACCTAACCGAGAGCGTACGGCACGGCTTGGTTGAACAGTACTGCTTCTTGTACATGTGAGCAACTCAAGTATTCAGGAAGTAATGTACGGTCGTGCGACACGGGCTAGTATAGCAGTAGTCCCCCCAAAAACCTGGGGAGCTGTGCATGTGCAAACAGTGGATACCAGGCACTCTTCTCCCCAGTTACCGAGGGCCTGGGAAAGTGCAGCAGCTAGGTATGGTAAATTTTTGTGATACATGTATGTATGGTACGCTTCCTTTGGCCAATTGGCCAACTAAGCAAATTGATAGTTTGTGCATGTGACACCCAACCTCTTTGGAATGCAATGACGTAACGAGGAGCAATGAATGTCGTTGGCACAAGGAGCATTGTTTTTGTATGCCACTGCAGAATAGTTGTGTCATGAGACTGTGCATCCGTCATACGTATGTTATAGTTATATCACGCCTAGGAGGGATGTATCCGGTTTACAGTCACGAGCACGAGGGCGCGAAGCGCCCGAGTGCGAGTGACTGTAAACCGGATACATCCCGACTAGGCGTGATCTAACTGGCTTATCTCACGTTGATTACTGTGGCTACGTCATACTGCAGCACGGTTGCTACGGAGTCTCCTTGGTAACTGCCTGCGTCACACTGCAGCACGGTTTAATTATCGTTTAGTCTGGCTTCAGTTCAGTGTGTGTTAGCTAGCTAGCTAGCTGGCTGTGTAGTAGTTGATGTCGTCGTTGAGAAGCAAGTAGCTAGTTGTTCGCACGATTCTCGAGGAGTGTTGGGCCTATATTCAGTGACGGGTGGCGTGACAGCGAGTGATTTCGAAAACAGGACGACTCCCACGTTGGAATTATGAAGAATGGCCGTCTTCGATGTTAGTCAAAGCGGTTTAAACGTAGAAGGAAAGCGAAGAGAGAAGCCTAGTGCTCCCGTAAATGCAAAGGGACTGAAGACAAAACGTGAGGTGAGCTGTAAGGATCTAACTCCGTTAGTTTCTGGTCTCCGTGGTTGAGTGTGTGCTTATAGGATAATAGCCAAAAGTTCTGTGCCGACCGTCCATCTATCGCATGGACCCATAGCGCTAGTAGCCGAAGGCTCTCTGCCGACCGTCCATCTATCGCATAGACCCATAGCGCTTACACGCGAATACCTAGCTACTTCTCAACTGTACATTCTCCCCTGATCTGTGTGAAATACAGTGACTTTTGACGTTCACAATGCTAAGACCAAGCGGTTGAACAAACGGTGAACAGTGGGGCTTCCCAGGGCATGTATCAAACATCAAAGGGATATACATGCCCTGGTCCAGGGCATGTATCAAACATCAAAGGGAAATACATTGCCCCTGTTGCTGTAGCGCGTATACAGTGACTACCGGCACGTGTGATCCGCCCACGCAACGTGAGATAAGCTCTGCATACGTATTTCATGTGTCTGTATGTGCGCAATCGCCTACTTTACAGTGCACTGAATCTATTTTTCAGTGATAAAAATTTCAACGATCCTTTCTCTTTTGTGTCTCTTGACTAGAGTTGGGCGATTTACTGGTATTTTGTTGTGGACCATAATGTATGTGTTCCAAATATTGTTTACTTTTACAGATAATACCGGTTATCAATTTCAGGCACAAATACATAATATTTGTGTTGAAAATCACCTTGGTGGTGGAGATATGAGCGCTTTTGTCTCGCTGTCGGCCACCATTGCCTGAGAGGACTCTTCAACTTCATTGCCGGTACAGTTCCCACGAAGATTCTGGCCACGGTCTTGATCGCTGTCATTCACTGACGCTTACGTGCTGAAACTCACCCTGCTGGTGAGGTTGTGAGCGCTGTAATAATTTCTTGTCTTCCCTTTGGCCATCATTGCATTGCTGACTCGATCGACGCTAGACCGAGCATGGTCCTCACGTGACATGGTCCTCACCTGACATGTGCGTTGATTGGAACGAGCTGCAATACTTGGGCTTGCGCTACCAGCATGTTGCAACCAGGTTGCAGTAATGCATGTGCTACGAGGAGTGTGGTTGCCACTCGTAACATTGTTATGCAAGTAGCTTCGCTTGCTTCACTCGCTCAGCTACTTCCTCCTCGTTCGCCTTGCTCCCTGATTGCATCCGCTTCAGCTGCTGCTCCCCTATTGTGTCCGCTTCAGCTGCTGCTGTGTCCGCTCCGCTGCTGTTCCCCGACTGCGTCCGTTTCAGCTTCCCAGCCTAGGTTCCAATGCATTCGCAGCTGAGTTCACGGTTCAGTGTACAAAGGTCGCGCGTCACTGTGAAGTTTGACGTCTATAAATGTTTGTAACTGGGTCGTACAATGACCACACACAGTGCATGTGCCTTAGAGCTTGGGTAGACAGCATCCAATGCGACATCTCTTGTACTTAATAGCGCATGAATATAACCTTTGTTATTTCAGTGAGTTCCACATTAAATGTAAAACTGGGAAGTTACGCTCACTTACTAAGTTACTACACATAGATATTCCGGAACCAGTTTAATTAAATGTGCAGGTTGTACAATAGTATGCTCCACCTCTCTTCCCCAGCTCCGACCGGTCCGCCATCGAGTTTCATGGTCACTCCTGAAGCAAGGCACATGACATTCTCTTGGGCTCCTCCTAATGCCCCAGAGCGCAACGGAGTGATCACTGGCTACTCCCTCTCCTGTACTCCTAGCTCCATCCCCATGCAGCCATACACACAAGCAGGCACCTTCAGACTGGCAGGGTTCACACCTGCCACCACATACAACTGCTCCATCTTTGCCAGCAACAGTATAGGAAATGGACCGGTGGTATCCATGATCATACGTACTCTGGATGATGGTAAGCTTCTCTATTCATTTGCTAGTATAGGTGTCAGTACAACAGTGTACATAGTTGAAGGTTAGTTTTTTTCCTACAGCTCCTGGTACTGCACCACAGAGTGTCATGTTTGAACATCTTCAAGACATCCCTGAGATGGTGTTCTTCTCCTGGCTACCTCCAATTGAGCAGAATGGAGCGATCACCAGATATGACATTGTCTGCACTCCAAGCAGTGGCAGTGGTGAACCTGTGAATGGCATGAGTGATGGTGCCCTCAATGATACAGTGGGGATGTTCACTCCGGCTACTCAGTACAGCTGCACTATCACTGCATCCACCAGTGTAGGGACAGGACCCGGGATCACTGTCACCTGTGAGTTAATCAGACAGACGTTGCTATGTACCACATGACTGACATTAGTTTCAGCCAGTAATGAAATGCAACAAAATGTATACGTAGGTATAGCAGAAGTAGGGATACAAGGTAGGGATGATTGGCTAGCGGAAGCGATCCAACCTAGTTGTTCGAACGGTACGATTTTTTTGTTTAAGGGTGGCGTAAAAAACGCGGAAGGTTCACGCTGGTACCATAATATTTGTGCAGCACGCGGTTGGGCCACACCCGACCCAACCGCCAATAAGTTTAAAAAGCGCCCAAGAAGTTGTGTAGATCGTCTGCAAGTCCCGACTAGCCGCAGAACGTTCGAACTGAGCCGACTGGATGATGAACAGCCTTCAGGATCTGCTGAAACGACTACGGGCCCCGCCCCCCCCTACGTCCACCTGACGTCACTCACGTGATGAATCGTACCTGGCCTTCCGCATTTTTCGCCGCCCTTCCGCATCCGTTTATTATTGTCAACAGAAACCGAAGAACAGAAAAAACAGGGTAGGCCTGGGAACGAGGCTATAAAACAGTTCAGTATGCAACAGTATAGCCCATTGCATGTGGAGGTCAGATAACTGGCCCAATAATCTCGCATCACTACAAACAATGAGCTTTCATGGTGACTGAACTTCAGCTTAGGTGACTGAATATGAATTTCAGCTTGAGGGTAAGCTCCTGCCCATTGAGCAGTAATAAGTTTAGGTCACACCTTTCCACTTACATTACCATTCAGTACACCTACATTGTATCTGCCACCAGCACTGCCCAGTGTTTACAGCACACTTGGCTTACTTTGACCTGTTTTGTTAATTTACGCGTGCAAAGGGTTAAAACTATTGGAAATGCATGACATTTGGGGGGGGGGGGGGGGGGGGGGGGAGGGGGGTGAGCCTGAGCGAAGAGCACGGAGATGGAGCAGTTGCATGCACATGACTGTCATCAGAAATCACGTGACTGGGCACAGTAAGCCTAGACAACCTCACTGACACCTATACTAGCAAATGAATAGAGAAGCTTACCATCATCCAGAGTACGTATGATCTTGGATACCACCGGTCCATTCCTATACTGTTGCGGGCAAAGACGGAGCAGTTGTATGTGGTTGCAGGTGTGGTATGACGATCAGACCAATCAACATGTGTGCTGCACAAATATTATGGTCCACCATATTCCATGCTCTCAAACAATGCAATTGCTAGCTACATAATTAAATGGCATCGTCAGATGAATGTTTGTTGCCATGTGGTAGCCCCTATAGGTCCACGAGCGGTCTCCATCTTTGTTGTCACCACCGAGGAGGTAGACTGTTCATGGTTCGCGTATTGCTTTAGCCAATGAACAGGTAGGTCCATGAGTAGTCCTCATCCTTGTACAGGCCATCGTCCGTCCATAGAGAACATGTATAATAGACCTTTCACAGCACCAAGGAGGTAGTAGCTTGCAATCTGTTTGAAATCCGGCTCTGACATGCCCATGCACTCATGAAGCATTGGTCTTGCTGCAGTAGTACTACTTATGGTTTTTGCATACAGGTTTTCATCACCTGCTCTCCTCCTATCTACAGTGCCATCTGCTCCAGAGAATGTGACACTGGCCATTAGCCCGACCGGTACTACGTTACCTCAGCTGCTGGTCAGATGGACTATTGACCCTCCAAATGGAGTGATGTTAACTTACACCATATATGTGACCAGGCTGGATGTGGGGAATGCAACATTGATCTACACATCCATAATCACTCAGTTGGATATCCCCAGTGATGACCTTGACCCTGGTGACCTTGACGCTGGTGAGCTGGTGTTGGTACACGTCTCAGCCAGTACCAGTGCAGGGGAGGGAGCCAGGAGTCCGGGAGTGAGAGAGAGGACAAGAGAAGAACGTAAGACATCACAGCATGAATGTGAGACTAGCTACTTCTCATGGCAACAGTTAGTTGGGATTGTAAATAGGCCTGAGGCTCATAATAATTATTGTGCTGATGGAGCAGTAGAAGCAATCTTCGCACAGTAATGGGATCTGACAGCTTATACATGCCACACATTCCTCACTGATGAATATCATTGATGCTACTCCTCCATGTTCAGCTCCTGGCAGTGTGGGTTGCCCATCACGATGGAGAGATCTACAAAACGCCATCCAGGTTGACTGGACTTCTCCTCAGGATCCCAATGGAATTGTTCTGCGGTATTATCTTGCACTCACAAGCTATGCTGGCAACACTGTTATTGCTACTGCGAGTGTGAATAGCAACAGTACTCTCACCACTGGCTTCAGTGCAAGACTAGGTGAGTTATGAATTCGATCGTTACTCATTTGCTGTTCATACAAAATATCTTCGTCAAATTATAAGGGATTTACTGTAGGCGCTCTAATTATGTGTCGCTCAAAAATATTATTTTTGCAACGTAATGCAATAATAGCAGTGGCGGATCTAGGGGGGATCTAATGGTGCGAGCGAACCCCCCTTTTGACCCTTGTTAACATAAACTACTTGTATTATTGTAGCTGTGGTTGGTATGGCTTGCGCAAACTTAAGTACATAAGTAGGGGGTGTCCCAGACTGAACTTACCTACCTTGACCGTTCGGGGCTGAAAGCCTGAAGGCAGACATAGTCTTGAGCTAGCTAAGTAGGTTTACACTTGCTACACAATTTTAATTTTACGTCAATTATTTTTGTTTCTGTATAATATTATACGTATAATTAGAAAATAAAGCAATAACGCAGTGTTCAATCGTCTACGTAGGTGGTTGTAATCCGTCAACGATGAAAAGGAAGCTAACAGCCCCACACATCAATACTTACTGGTTACTTAGTCAATCTTCTTTGCGTCTGGGAGTGTATCCAGAATGCGCAGAGCTGCTACGAGAGCGCTTCCTGATCGCTTCGCGCGGACTGATCGCCGCTTCGCAGCTCTGCACACTCTGCGCACCACCTTTGGCGGTGCGCTGTGAATGTGCCAACCAACCTGCTGAACCCCCCTTTCAATATTTCTAGATCCGCCACTGAATAGAAATCCAGTCACCCAAACGGCGATGCAAGATTAATTAGAAAACATCTCGCTATTATACTAGTGCAGAGTTTGCAAGGCGAGGTGTAAGCAAGGAGCGCATGAGCCGCCGAACGTTGAACATGTTGTAATCCCTCACACCTTACGGTCATACCTTATATGGAAGGCCTTTGGGGTACCGTACAAACGCCAATTTGTTTTTACATAACGGCCTCTTGCCGTATAAGGTAAAATTTTGGGACATGTGAAGGACTACTACTTCGGCTAGGGCGTGTTCGATGCTCCTTCGCCGCCTTTGGCGGCTCATGTGCTCCTGATATCGGTCAGGTTGAATTTTCATCTGCATTTTGTATTGTCCACAGAGGATGGTGTTCCATACATTGTTCAGATATTTGCAGAGAACTCAGCTGGCAATGGGACAGTGTGTAATGTCATTGACTTCACTAACGAACTAGGTAAGTTCTGCTAGTGTATGTGGCTGCCTTCTTTCTTCCTCATCCAATATTGAGTGCAGTTTTAATGTCTCTCCTATCCTGCCCACAGAACCCCCTGCTCCAAGTGGTTTAAGTGTTGATAGGATCAGTGACACTATGATAACGGCCGTGTGGCAACCTCTGTCTCTTGTGGAGGCACGAGGACACATCAGGTACCGTGTGATGGTCACATCCACCACTGCCAGCAAAAGAAAGAGACAAACCACTCCTGGGGAGACGATGTGCACGTTGATGTCTCCATGTGAGGTGCCTGCTAATGAGAGTAGTGTACTGGTGGGGGGGCTGGATCCAGACACAAGCTACTCTGTAACTGTCGATGCAATCAATAGTGACGGTGACATAGGACCAACATCTGCCCCTGTGATTGTGACTCCAGCAAGTAAGATGAAACAGATCACTAAAGTGGTAACTAGTGTGGTGACCCTATTGAACCCATGCACTAGCATACTTTTAGCAAGAACTGCTTTCAGCAAGAATTTTAAGAGAGGCAATGGCTACACCTCTGCAGTAGCAGTTTACAAAGCCAATCTTCAGTAGAGGTAGCAGACTCGGGAAATTTCTCGTGCTACATGTACATGACCAACATTGTTGCTGTTCTTTTGCATTTTCTGATCTCGCAGCATCCTCATGTTTGTGGTGGCACATAGTGGGGACTGTAATCAACCACCTTTCCCTCTAGTTAGCGTACAAAATTGGTGTGTGTGTGTGTTGGGGGGGGGGGGGGGGGGGGGGGGGGGGGGGGGGGGGGGGGGTATTTAGCAGCAGACTACGGTATTTAAGTATGAATATATATGTAGGGAGAGAGGGAGATAGTCTACAAACTTGCCAGTGTGAGCTTATTCATTCATGCACATTGTAAGGGAGACGGAAAGTTGGTTAACTTGACACAAAGGTGCTACAGAACCTCAGACCCTAGTTGTACCCTACTGTCCAAATAGTGTAGCTCATGTATGCAGCTCCCAAGAAGCTAGAATGTCCTACAAGACATTCTCCCCTCAAAATAATTGTGAAGTGACGCAGGAATAAACTACCTGTAAATACGGGGCAAGAACGGCACCGTCATTGTCAAAGTTGCTGAGTGATCGCACAGTTGGCTCACCCGTTCGAGTCCGTAGTGAGATCATACTTCACTTACGTTATTTCCTGCATAGACCACACCTATGGGCACACCTCTACACTGGAGAATTGCTGAGAAGGCCGAATACGAACATTCAGGTTGTCTCTCCACGGACTTGAATGGGTGGGCAGACGGTGTTGACACGGATGTTTACGGTGGCCGCCCAGTCCCGTATCTACAGACAGTTTTTAGTGTGTGATCTGTGGTTGACACAGTTGTACAAAACTTCATAATCTTGTAGCAACTGAAATGACCACGGTCTTACATATATTCCACAGGTGTGCCTCCAACGCCAGGAACATCAGTGGTTGGTATAGTCGTTGGTATAGTTGTTCCACTAGTCGTGGTGATTGTCATTCTGGTTATCATATTGGGAGTAGTGATTGCAAGGAACAGACGTTACCAACTCACCATCCAGGAACATGCAGTGTGAGTTGTGCAGTTATAGTAGCCATAGCAACGCTATACTATATTAGTAGCAATCCCTAGATGGCATGGAGCAGTGTGAGACTGAAGGGTCACTGCTGTTCCAAGTGGAGATTATCAGTTGCCTGGATAACCCATTGCCCATGATGTTCAAAGTTTTTATGCTTGTTACAAGTGAAGCAATGGTAGCGCTCAGTTCAGGACAAATCTTCTACTCATACTACCACGTCATAAAAATTTGTATTCATAAAATGCTAATGTAATATTATTGTATAAAAATGTAATATTGTGTATACACTTTGGCCTGCAGGAACGACCAGCCAGTGAAATGGAGTGCAGTGGCCAAGTCAGGTGATGTGGATATCATCACCACACAGTGTGAGGCGTACGGATTAGCAGATATTGGACACGAGTACGAGCAGATTCCAACCTCTGGGATGACATCTCAGCCACCTAATCCAGAGTACGAGATCCCTACTGCTCAGTGCCTTGCCTACGTACCCACATCACAGCAGAGAGAGAGAGTTGAGGAGGGTGTGTATGAAACAGTGTGAATAATACTATCCTCGTTATGTAGTGCGTGGTTTGCATGTGTATAGTGCATTCAAGACTTTGTATGGCATGGTTTACCAGTGCAAGTGTTATTGAATGGTTTGTGAAGAAATAGTTATTGATACTAATGACTGGCTGGAGTGCTTGCAATTAGTTAATTCGTGCTCCTGAGTGACATTTATACATGGACAGACTGATAGCCAAGCCGCATGAGCATGTGTAATAATTGTGGACATCATCACTTTGCCTGAAAATTGTCAAATCTCTCCTCTATCACTTCCTGAGAGTACCAAGACTAATATAATGGCCGGTGGTGCAGGTGTTAGCTCCTGAATGACATTCATGCAAGGATGCAGCAGATTGCAAAAGTCTTACAACAGATTGATATAATTACCCTCTATGAACGTATCATTTTACGGGAAATTTTGCAAGGCATAAATTTTCGTTGTCAAATACCAACACGCGAAAATTTGTACCCGCGAAAAAAAAACCTGTTCTTGCAAACACTTATAGGTAAAAAAATAAACAAAGTTTCATGCCATCCTCAATATGTGGACACTGGCTATATGAATTGAATTGAATTTCATTTTTAGGTCCTGTCGCAATGATAGCAGGCCAAGTTTGGCCCATAGGACCACACACAAAGTAGAAATAAACAAAATTACATGCTTGTCAAATTTTTCCTTCCCAGGTCCGCGCGCCGTTTCGGTTGCACCGGAAGACCTAATTAGAACGTACAAAAGCTATGAATTTCATTTTTGGGATGCTAAATTCCGGAGTCTATAATAGACACGCCTCGTTCTCGGGTCTGGGAACGAGGCTACTAGTATTGTTTTTTGTTTACCCGTAACTAGCGTAGGGTCCTGTGCAGGATTGTCTGCTGGGTCGCTGAACAACTCGAATGCTCCATCATTGGCTACAAGGGTAAGTAGGAAGTATATTCGCCGCTCTACTGGTCTTAGAGCAGTGAATGTGTCATAGCTACATTCCCGCGTATTATTCACTACTGTGACTAGTACTGTAACCTAAATTCTCAACTTCCTATATGCGTTACGTTGGCAAAGATAAATGAACAGCAAAACTACTGATACACACGTAAGCTACCATTCTGTATGCATGATGGACTTAGGAAAGCTATATCCACACAGTAGCTCAGAGCTGTAACAGGAAAACTCGATCCGGCAGGTACCATACGTTGCCATATACACCGTTATCTTGTAACCTCACACATCAGAGTTGTTTCTATCTGCTGTGAATTTCTCCCTGAAGTTTTGTGTTTTCGCTTTGTTTAGCAAGTAGTGTAATGCAGTAATGATAGATGCATGGACGACTTACCGTATAGCAGGAAAATTTAATTTGGCAGTTTGGTGGATTATGAGTGCACCACCAAATTAAATTCTGCCAATAGGGCATGGGCGTGGTCTCGTAGCAACGCTGCAGTATACATGGCGATTCCAAAGCACCTTGAGGTTCCAAACCACCTTTTTAGAGCCATTCCACCAAATTTAATTCCCAGTACATGTTTCTTAGCATCGTTCCGAGGCAACCTAGGGAGAGAAAGGTGGCCTAGTATATACCATTTGTACATGCAAGAACAGCTCTGCTGTATTTTATCTTGGGGTTAGCCCTAATACTTAACATTGCATATCTGCAACGTGGGACTTCCGGATGTCCTTGGGACCTAGGTTCTGCGTGAACAGAAAGGGCAGGACAGGGGGAGGTGGGTGGATGCACCTGAAGGGTGCAAATAGCATGGCTGTGTCTGGGCTCCGCGTAGAAAGGTCTTGGTTGGCACTGGGAGGGCCATTTCATTAGTTTTTGGCATAAATTAGCTGTCTTGCGCATGCCTTGTAGGGCCTCCATTTCCAGCATTCATGGCCCGTTTTTCAGCTATGGCAGGTTACCATTTCCCCGGGAGACTTGATTGCAAGTTTGTTAATTGGTTAAGTCACATATATGCTTAGTATAGCTGAATTACATTTGGGAGCAGTTTCAAGCCCAGCAACACCAGGGAACAGAAATTAGGGTGTGTTTAAGTGTTCTGGAGACTGAAAAGGACCTCGAGAAAAACTAGGGCCCTAAAGAGTTTAACAGCTAGAGAGCCCTACAGTGATCCTTGACAGGAGATAAATAGTAAGTAATTGGTTTTTGTAGTACAATATGAATGGCGTTCTCATAGACCCAGTAGTTTTGGTGTTACGGGTTTGAATATGTTGGCTCAGAAACTTTGTTCTTAGGAACTAGTTGGACGTGTGTGTCTGCATCTAACAACTCTTCTCTTTTTGCAGATATAATATTGTGTGTGCGAATGTGTGTGTGTGTGCGCAGACTCTATTGTGTTTGCTTTATTACATTGGTACATACAGTGTAGGCATTTGTGTTTCTACAGTGTTATGACTAACTCTGACCATGAAGCCATTGCAGCAGTTTGCATGTAAATTCATTACACATGGATGTGTCCAAGAATGTCAAGTATATATATACCTATTAAACGTATTCACCCTGAGTGCCCACGTCATATATACTGTGAAGGATTCTCACCATCTTTGTTGCCGCATGTAGTATCCCCCACAGCCATTGAAGAGGGAGGTATTGGTCGTCCTTGGTGTAGCCATCAAAGAGGTTTCAGTAGTTAGACCGCAGCAGCGCAGAATAATTTCTTTTGTTTACCCATGATCCAATTATACATTGAACAAAGATTGCAAAAGAAAAATGCATGCACTTCATGTTATTGTGGTGCTCTCTCAGGCTCGGCCCATATATTCACACCTCATCCACTCAGCTTCTTAATTCTCAAACTGAATCTCGTACTTTTGAACTCAATAGGCTGCAGTTGCTGGACTTTTTGCTGATACTGCTAAAGTGCTTGTTTGGACTGGTAAAAGCTGAACTTTGAACTACTTTGTACAAGTCAAATCCCCATCTAACCTTTAATGAGATTTCTGTACTGTTATCATAAACCCATTATTTTTGTTGTGATAGCTGCTTCAAGCAGAATGACATCCGGGCCACTCTTCGGATGGGGTGGACCCGGCTACAGTTTCATGCTTTCATGCTATCATGCTATCGCAGAGTTAGTTGTATGGTTTCCTTTCTGTTCCGTGTAGGCACAGCCAATCGTTCATATGGTGTCCAATGATTGATGGCTCTAACTTTGCTCTAGAGCTGTAACTGCCAGTCCAAAGTTTAAAAGCCTGTTGGTGTAAGTTACATCTTTCAGGCTGTGATTGATCCAGCTCTTAACCCTTTAACCACCGGTACCGAATTCTTCCCACCAAGACAACACGTTTTCATGCATTCAGCGCACACCACTTTCGTAGGTACTCCTCTCCCACAGCATTCGGTCCTCGGCGGCCAAACTTGGTGGGGCCCGCACACATGGAGAGACTCCTCTGGCAATACTGTTAATACCTCCACAAGCCCAGCAATCGGAGGTCAAAGTTGGATGTCAGCCGGATTTTCGCCCAGCATTTCCCTAAACTTGGGCCAGATCTGACTGAAGGCACACCTTATACCACCAATTTGCATGTTTTATTGAGGCCCACAATCCTCGGGCCAATGAATCTCATTAAAATAAAAACCGCCCACGACATGCTGCCCCGCCCCCCCCTGCTTCTACGTTTAGTGGGGGATGCGCGCCAAAATCTGACCAAATTTGTGGAGTTCGTCCCTCAAGTCGTCCCTTGGCCCTCTGAGGCCTTTTTGGTCTCTTTTTGGACTGACGAGAAGCCATACAAGTGCATAGGGTCTAAATGACGTCTATGGACATCATTGGGGCTTAAAGGGTTAACTTAAGATCTACAACATCTTACTACTGGATGTACGTACATGTGAGAATTAGACTGAAAGTACTGCTCATAACACAACGGCACAGGTACCACACTTACCTGTAAACTATTTCACTGGCAATGGGTGGTACCACAGGTTGTCCTCACTGGCCAATCCTCCTGTCTCTGCTGAGCCAGGAGGGTTGGCCTAGACACCCTGGTAAGTGATTGTGCCCTAGTGAAGAATGTACACCACTTTGTTTTTGTTTTTCAAGTGGCAACCACACTACTGGTAGCCGGTGCTACTTGCGGGTAGCGTACTATAGCTTGTTCCAATTAATGCACATGTAATGTGACGACCAAGCTCAGTCAGACTGCCAGCCGGTCGAAAGCAACTGTGCTCACAGCATCAACAGCACAGTGAGCTTGGTATAGTAAGCATCAGTGAACGACTGTGATCATAATTGTGTGGTCGGAATCTCTGTGGGCTTTTGTAGTCTTGGCTGTACTGGCGACAAGTGTTGAAGAGAGCGATCGAGCAATGGCTTCCGACGTAAAGACAAAAGCACTTGTATCTCAACCACCAAAGTGACTTTCAGCATTTGGTTTTATCAGTGCATGGTAGCGATGACGATGATGTAGTCAGAATCTTTGTATATAGGCCATTCACAAGATATTATTTACGCAGCACAATATTTCCCCTACCAGGAGTGTAATATGCGGCGCAATTTTTCCCCTACCAGTGGTGTAACTTTGTTTGAATATATGAGATACAGATGGACAGTAGAAGTGTGTCACTGTGTGTATGTCAATAACAGCAGGCACTATGGACTACTCAGCCGTTTAGTTTGTCTTTTGTCATTCTGTCTGAATTGCACGCTTGTGCGGTTTCAGAGCTTGCAGTGTTCAGTGTAGTCCCATTCCCATTCAAGACGTACTATGTTGCTTGCATTGTTGAATGTCTCAACGAACTCCGCGCCGGCAAGAAGCTCTGGCCAGTAATGTGTGCATCTAGTTTGTCATGTGATGTCACTGATGTTAGAGTGCACTCGGGAGGGAAAAAAATGTACAGTGTAAATACTGTTTGGCTACATACGAAGGCCCAACAAAATTCTGACTACACCATCGTGATCGCTATCATGAACATAATTTTGGTGCTGAAAACTCTCCTTGGTGCTGGAGATGAGCGCTTTTGTCGTACTGTCGGCTGCCATTGCTCAATTAAGCACTCTCTTTGACTTTCGTTGCCAGTATAGCTCTTACGAAGGGCCCACAAAGATTCTGACCACACAGCAGTAATCACTGTCGTTCATTAATTAGCGCTTACATGCCAACGCTCACTGTGCTGGCGAAGTTGTGAGCACTGTAATAATTTCTTGTCTTCCTTCTAGACTCCATCAACTCCTTACGTGACATGTGCGTTAATTAGAATGACCCACCCACCCACACAGTACACCTACATAACACTGCTTACATGCCGATGTTCACTGTGCTGGCGAAGTTGTGAGCATTGTAATAATTTCTTACGCACGCAATCGGGGAGCAGCAGTTGAAGCGGGTGCAATCGGGGAGCAGCAGTTGAAGTGGACGCAACCGCGGGGAGCAGTTGAAACGGACACAATCGAGAGCAGCAGCTGAAGAGGACGCAAGCGGCAAGTAGTAGTTGAAGCGGATTGATGCAATCGTGCGGGGAGCAGCAGCTGAAGCAGACAAAATTTGGGAGCAGCAGCTCTGCACACAGAGCTGTCCGGCACAGGATTACTCATGTATAGGCGAATGAGTGGGGAAGTAGGTGAGCGAGCGAAGCGAGCGAAGCTACTTGTACGTATTACTCTTGTGATGTTGTTTGTGATGAAATTTGACCTATGTACATATGGTCAAGCTTAAGGGATGGCTACTGATTAACTAGGGAGCAGCAGCTGGTTCGTCCCAAGATTGCTATATATGTGTTTCAACCTTTGTCTATTATGCATCTGCAAATATCATGTGTACAGATTAGGGTTATAATTAGGGTTGGGGGGGGGGGGGGGGGGGGGGGGGGGGGGGGGGGATATGCCCAATACCCCGACAAGCTCTGTGCCCAGGTAACTTCAGAATCCTGGCTACGCCACTGGTTTGTTTTCCCTAGTAATTGCTGTTCTGTGATCTATTTGATTACTGCTGATTTGACTGTTGATTGTTTACATGTATATTGTATATGTACCACAGAAATGGGGGTTGCTAGGCTGTGGCTCCTGGTTGCCAGTATGCTCTGGGTGATGTGCTGGAGTGGACGAATGGCAAATGGACAAGGTACGTGTAAAAATTTCTATATACCGTAGTCGTCGTCAATAGGCACAGCTCACTTAATTATAGGCGCATATATATTCACTGTTAAGCGCAAGTTGAACTCTCATCCCAGTAACTCGCTGTTAAGCGCTGCAGTCTTCTTCCAGAAACTCAGCCATTTTCAATCCTGCAGAGTGGAAAAATGCTATAATTCAAATTGAAGCACACTTCCTATTCGAGGAATGTCATTCGTTATTTGGCTTATAGGAACATATTTCCTTCCTGTGGAGTTCTAGGCGCATGCGCCTAATAACGTGCTACTACGGTATCTCTTTGTGAATGTGTATACAGTCAGAGTCATGGCTCACCATTAAACTCAGCATGCCCACCCTAGCGGAAGTAGTATTACCTCACACGTCCCAAACTTTTGCAGTGACCCAACCGAATAATTTTGGTGATGAAACTCACCTTGATGGTAGAGTTGTGAGCGCTTTGTCTTCCCGTCAGCCGCCATTGCTCAATTGCTCTCTTCGACTTTCGTTGCCAGTACAGCTCTTACGAAGGGCCCGCAAACGTTCCAACAACACATCTGTGATCACTGTCATTCACTGACGCTTACATGGCGAACCTCACCGTGCTGACGAAGTTGTGAGCAGTTTTATAATTCCCTTTAGCCACCATTGCCGACTCGATCGTCTGAACATGGTCCTCACTTGACATGTGCGTTAATTGGAAGTAGCTGCAGTATGTAACTTGCGCTACCAGTGAGTTGCAACCGGTTGGTTACCCCCTCGATAATGCTACAGTATGTGTACAATACTGCATGTTGTCAAGGTGTGACTGAATGGACAGTGCTGATTGGTTAGTTGTGGCTTGTCGTGCAGCCGTATAGAAACTATGTTAGTTCATACCAGTTATCGTGCAGAGAGCATAATTATCCTTTATAAATGAAAAACTTCAAAACTTCCGAATAGTATTGCTTTTGGAGGTGCGCAATAATAGATACTGCACGATAATCGGTTGCTTACGTTACAGGTTTCTCACGCTTGCCCCACAATGTCCTGCAGTCACCTAGTTGCACTGGTAGGAGTGCAATATGGTGAGTAGTGCTGTGATATTGCTCCTGGAATCAACACTGATTATTGGGGGTCGAATAATTGCCGATTATCCGATTATTGGTCAAAATTTGTGGAGGCATAATATATGTATGTAGTGATGCTTCGTTGAGCTCAAAATACGTACATACCACCAAGTATTACAAACATACACATACGTTTAAGTTACGATGTGAGTTTCCTACGATATAATAGTACACCATGAATACACAATAGTATAGTTTGCTACAAGTTTATATTGCATATCACCATTTTCTGTTCCCTTGATTGTGCTCGCTAACATACTCACAAGCAGATTTCAATAATTGATATCTTAATTTTACCACCAATTATTGGTCTAAGATCTTAATGTTGATCAATTATTAATTGATTATTGGTCACAGCTCTAATGGTGAGCCATTGCGCTCTTATGTACAGTATATCCGTCACCTTCAACTCGGGAAATACCTACGCACTCCTGCAATATACCTCACAATAATCATTGCACTCCCACCAGTGTATGCATTGTCAGAATTATGCATAAGTAGAAGCAGTATTGAGACGGCAGTTGTTTACATGCGATTCTTTCCTTACCAATCTGCAGGTATTGAGTTAACTCCTGTTGGTGGTACGATGAGTACAACATATGCCAACAACAGCATTGTGACCAGGACAGACATCGGAACTGATAGTGCAGCTCTGCTCTGCACAACTACCTACTCACCCTGCTGTACTGGCTTTGGAAACCCTGACACTCAGTGGTTCTTTCCCAATGGAAGTCAAGTCCAGAATAATGGTAATCTTCCATACTACAGAACTAGGAGTACTAATCCTCGGTCAGTGAGGCTGAACCGCAACACTCAGGGTACCACAACAGGGATCTTCCGCTGTGACATACCGGATGCCAGTGGAGCACTACAGAGCATATATGTGGGGATATATGACAGTGGCACTGGTGAGTCCTGTACACTGAGTGAGTATAGTTATTTGGTACATACACAATATTGAAATGGTCTGGTTTGTGTACGTTGAATGTCATACCTATACTGTAGAGTACGTAGTAAGTGCCCGTATCGTTTGGGGACATCAGAACGCCGCTGAACAGGGGGGTGGGCACTAGATATGTTCTAGGCTTTTAATATCCGCCTCCCCATTCAATGATCGGCTATGGATTTTTTTACATATGGAAATTGATTGTGCATCTTTGCGAAGTCCTAGAGAAGAAACGCTCGACAAGGAAGGCACGCCGTAGTTCCTACTTCACTGCTTATTGAATGCACAACCTCACCCAAAGGCTGCTCAAGACTTTTGTGATGGGTGGGCCCTTACTACACTGCTTTACAACCCTGTGCAGAGGGGGATGGGCGCTTGATATGTACTCTACGGTATCTGAATTCCTGATATCCTGATGAGAATCTATTCCAATACCGTAGTCGCACGTTATTAGGTGCAGGCGCCTATAACTCCACAGGAAGGAAATATGCGCCTATAAGCGAGATGCACCTAACAACAATAATGACATTCCTTGAATAGGAAGCGCGCTTCAATTCGAATATAGCTGTTTTCCACTCCGAAGGATCGAAAATGGCATTTCTGGAAGAAGATTGCAGCGCTTACCTGGGACTAGAGTTGAACCTGCGCCTAACAGTGAATATGCGCCTATAAGTGAGATGCGCCTAATAACGCGTGACTACGGTATCCTGCTTATATGAGTCCATGGGTTTCAATACCAGTTGTGCCTAGAACTGTTTGGTCTGAGAACCATTACTCAATAAAGTCACCCAATGTGAATAAGCCTCACTAATGCTCCAGGGCCGGCGCCAGCTATTTTGGAGTGGTACGGCCACTGCCCAAGGCAGTGCATAGAGGTATATGTAGTGCAGATCAATCCGCGCGAAGCGTGGAAAAAATTTTTCACCTTCATTTTTCAGTTACCAGGATGAGCTCTCCGTAGCACCTTCGTGCTTTGCATTTGCACTGCCACTACTTTCCGTGACTGTCTCACTCTAGCTCGACATGGAAAGGAAAATGTAAGTTGGCTGGAAGGGTAGCTACATCACGAGCATCTCGTTGTTTGAAGGTTGCCGTCACGGCGAGTTAGTCCTGTCTCCATTCCGTGTGTGTTGGTCTCGTCCCTAGACCATGAAAATCGACGCGCGATTCGACTCGTGATAACATGCATGGCTGCCGTTGGCCGGCGGACCCGCGGAAGCCTCAAGGAGGAAACTGGATGTAGCTAGCTACGCGCTCGTAAGTCAAAATCCCAGCAACGCCATTTTTCCTCCTCAAAAACTGGTACGGCCATGGCCGTACCGGTGGCGCCGGCCCTGTGCTCAATGCTGTTCCAACACTATGATCTAAGTTGGAGCACTCTAGAAATTATAAGACCTTCTCAAGTCCTTTTCGTTGTCATTATCTAGAATCATCCATATGTTTAAGGTTCCGGGATACCCAAATGTAATTAACGGGTGATTAATTAAGTGGGCGGGACTTCCTAGTTCTACGGAGCTCGTTCTGGCTCACCCTAGTAAGCAAGGCCCACGCACTATGAAGTACAAGAGATGTACCATTGGATGCTGCGGAGATGAGCTGTACAAGCTCTAGGGCACATGCACTGCGTGCAGTTATCGTACGACTCTGTTACAAGGATTTTTTGACGTCAAATTTAGCAGATAGAAAGGGACATTCAGAGCACAAATCGTACTTTATCGAGACCTACCTTGCCGATAGTGGTGACAGAGACCGTAGTGAAAGCCTGGGGAGGTCTACGATGAGAGATAGAATCGACGGAAGTCGAAAGTGGAAGTCACAGAGGTCAAACCTTCCCCCTTTCAGCATGTACTACTTCACGGAAAGAGCCAACTATCGCTGTTCAGCTGTCTCTGGCACTGCAACAGGTACCTCACTTTCACTCGCGGTAACAGCGCACACCCTACACTGAATGGCAGCCAAGACGTTTGACGTCGAAAATCAGTGGCCATCATGAACGTCTTCACTATAGCAGGACAGCAGCTGTCTTGGTTAGGCGCATGCGTGCAGGAAGTCACGCCCATTTAATTGGCCTAATACAGGAAGTCACGCCCACTTAATTACCTGATTAGTTATTGGGTATCCCGTAACCTTAATCTACTGTACACAGAAGAATGCAGTCACACGCTCACATGTGCAGCCACACATTCGTACACACCTGCATGCTAATGCAGATACACACACGTAGATGATTGCAGATATTGTGTGCAATGCAGACATAGTGCTGCATCCAGACGCATGCACACACACCCAGACGCAAACATGGTCACACAAACATGTGTCTTGCAATTGCATCACCAACACACACTAGACACAGTTTGCTCTGTGGTTGTCTAGCAACAGTCGTTAATGGCTCAAGGACATTCGGGACACACTCAATGAACACACTCTAGTTGTATGTGTATGTAGACTGTATGACATGAGGAAGTTTGTCACTCATAATAGGCTCACTCCATGATATTTATTCAGGGACGCCCACTGCTACCACACTGGTGTATAGTGAGGCTGCCAGGTCCCTCACCTGCACCTCCACTGGTGGGCCTGCTACCACCGTCACTTGGAGGAAGGATGGGGTCATAATAACCATCAATGCAACATACCAGCAGACACAAGTGGTGACTGATACTGTGACGGGAGAATACGAGACTGTGCTCACCATCGCCCAGTCGGTGACTGACATCTTTGGTACATACAGCTGCACTGTGGGGAACAGCAGAGGGACGTCTGCAGCAATTAATGTAACGGGTGAGGACTTGTTCATGCATTGATCTTTGTTAGCAGGGTATATTGACTTGCTAGTGTCTGTGTACTCAGTGGAACGGAAGACTATGCCAAGCCTATTTAGAGCAAGTGATCAATCATCCGACTTTGTATGCAGAGTACGGAACAACTTGACTGCTGTACCAGAGGACTACACTAACTGTATAGTACTTAAATCTTGTGGGTCTTATTGTTACACCTGCCCGCATTATTGAGTCTGCTTGTCAAGTGGCTGATGATAATTGATTGTCCTCACTGGTATGACAGACTGTTATTTTCATCCCTGAAGCAGCGAGTGGCGAGTGCTGCCTTAGGCTCTAATCCTTTTGCGTCGGAGATGGGAAGAGCACCTGGTATCCACTGTTTGTGCATCCACTTAATTGCCTAGCGAAGCTACTAGATCTGAATGGGGAATCTGTTTCTCATGATATACGTACCGGTATCTGTCACTCAGGAATGTTGATAACACTTAGGAATGTTGTGGGTTTCCTGCTGGCCAATTTAGTTTTATTGGCCACGACTCGACGGTGCGAAATTTACAACCTTGAGACTCACATCAGTGGACGAGCGTACAGTGCCTCCAGGGTTTGCAGAGCTCAAGAAGCTAGCTACATATGGAGTCGAGCAGTGAGCACAGTCAACATCCCGCAACTCCACAAATAGTCTCGTGTAGCCAGAGCCTAGAGTACAATTGGGGGGGGGGGGGGGGGGGGGGGGGTGGGGTGATGATGCAGATACATATTCCTAGTTATTATGTAAACCCGCAGATGATGTCGCTAAACGTTCTGGGTGTGAACAACGACATTTATATACATGTATGCTGAATTCACAATGACATGATTACAGCTTACCAAAATTAGTGGGTACCCAGAGTATGCACTTCTTTGTTCGGGGTCGAGTGTCATCGCTACACATCCCAGTCACTGGAGGTATGAAACAGCCTGGTATATATTAGTCGCCATTAATGACAGAATACGACCGTGATACGGTCACACACACATACCTGGCGTCAACATAACCATGAAGATGAGGCAATCTTATCCGGGATTCCCGGAATATCAGGAAATTAGGAGCATGCACAATCCGTAGATACCAGGTGCTCTCTCCTCCCTCTGACACACGTGGGTTCGAGACTGGTGCTGCCTAAACATGCTTGACACATACCATTGTGCATACCGTGGCTCAGTGGAATACTATACGCTCTCACGATAAGCATAGAGTTATATCATAATATAGCTCATACTATCTATCACTCAGCCCAGTGTTTTCATAGACAACAAGATTCCTGGTGGTACGAAAAGTGTCATGAAAGCACAGAACTGCCCATTTCTGCTGAGTTGGTAGGATAGACTTAGCAAGTGTTTAGGTTGGTGTGTATTCATGAAACCATAATTATGAGGAACATGTCTGGAACCTGCTGTGGTAGGGTAGCTATAGTGTGTGCAGGGTGCTAAAGCCCTAGTGACTAGGCAACACTTGTTCTGCTGCTGTTTCATGTAACTGGACTCGTAGTATGTATGTAGCTTGTACAGTTATATTGTCCTGTGCCTGCCATTGTAGGTGAACTAGTATGTAGTTGTCCTGTGTGCAAGGTTGCACTATAGTAGGTATATTGTGGCTGAGTGGTATGTAATCGTTTGGCTGTGCTCATTCGTGGTGTACTTCGGTATTGCTTTACGCTCACAATGTTGGTTCTTTGATTGAGGAAGTATGAACACAGTTGTTGTTTAAGTTGACATTTCAACTCCTTTTTATGCCAATCAACAAGGTAGCTAGATCTTATCTGCTGGGTTGGGAGACATTTTACATTTCTCCTCTCTTCCCTGCTTGCAGTCTCCTCACTCCAGGTTGCCATCACCCCAGGAGCAAACCCTACAGCCGGCCAGTCCTACACCTTCACCTGCACTGTTACTCCCCCGGTTGGACTCACTGGGACCCCTACTGTGCAGTGGGTGGGGCCAGGTAGCTCTGCCCCCATTACTACTGGTGGAGACTTCACTGTGAGCAGTACATCGCCCTACACTCTCACCATCAACCCACTGCGCCAGTCCCACGATGGACAGTACACCTGTCAGGCCACTATTGGGAGCACTACTGGCTCAACATCAACTACGCTTACAGTTCAAGGTGATTGATAGCTGCATTAAATCTAAAGTTACTGGTCCTTGTTAAACTGGTCACGTCATGAAAAGTATCAGCAAAAGCAATCTGAAACAGGAATCCGCTTTATACAGTGAAACTCAGGAGGATTTGGCTACAAACTGCACTGAAGTTCATACCTTTATTCATTTTATTGTTGCCGAATACCGTAGAATAATGTGCATGTGCCTGTATCTCAACAGGAAGGAAATATAATCATATGACCAGATGAAGTTGATTTAGAATTATAATCCTCAAATAGGAAGTGCACTTCATTTGGAATCATAGCTTTCCACTCCACGCTGAAGTCTTCCAGCGATTTTCGATCCTACTTAGCGAGATAAGACTTGAACCTTGTGCCTAGCAGTGAACATGCACCTATAGGTTAGCTGCGCCTAATAACGCGCGACTATGGTCATCCTGAAATGGGTAACTTTCTACGGCTCTTATGTGGTCATCCTTGTTGCAATCTGAGACCCTTTAGTGATCCCTTTTCAATGCAGTAGTCAAGTTTAGTCGTGCCGTAAATATTTTGCATTTTGTTTGTGAGTTTACGAGGGGCAACCGCACTCCTGGTAGCCGGTTGTGACTCACCATAGCGCAAGTTAGTATTGCAGTTCATTCCAATTAACACACATGCCACATGGCAACCACACTCAGATGATCGCTAGCAATGGTCACCAAAAGGGAAGACAAGAAAGTGTTACAGCACTCACAACTTCGCCAGCATGGTGAATTTTCGGAATGTAGGCATAGATCAGTGAACGACAGCGATCACGGTCGTGTGGTCAGAATGTTTGTGTGCCTTTGCACTGCCAACGAAAGTCGAAGAGAGTTCTCGAGCTATATATGGCGGCAGATGGCATGACATAAGCACTTGTATCTCCACCACCAAGGTGAGTAAAATTGTACAGTTGGGCCACTGCATGATAGCAATCACTGCATAATAGTGATGGTGATGGTGTAGTCAAAGTCTCTGTAGGCCATTCCAAAGTAGTCAGACGTTATTTACATTAGGTTGCATTATATTTTATGCGTCACAAATTCTTTTATACCAGGAGTGTAATTTATTGTGTTTTATCTGGAACTGTACTCCTGGTAGCCGGTGATTTATGGCCCAGGACTCTGTACCTGGGCAGACTCTGATTGAATCCACCTGCACATAGCTCGTTCCCATGCCATTCCCACCGTCAACATTTGATCGCTTGCAGAATGCAAATACGGTAGTCTCGTTCCCTGACAGCATTTGATCGCTTGCAGTTATGCAAATACCACGGGCAGACTCTGATTGAATCCACCTGCACATAGCTCGTTCCCATGCCATTCCCACTGCCAACATTTGATCGCTTGCAGAATGCAAATACGGTAGTCTCGTTCCCTGACAATTCCCACAGCCAGCATTTGATCGCTTGCAGTTATGCAAATACCACGGAGGAAGGCCGGAGATATCTGGTCATGCGCAGTGCCATCAGGTAGACAGATGGTAGACACACAGGGGGTGGTGCCCAAAGTAGAATGTCAATGTCCTTTGTTTTACTGTCCGTCCAAACACTGGATGTCAGAACATTCGCAAGGCAGACGATCAATACCATTCGTTGTTCACAACACCGGGGACGGTAAGCCACTCATACTAGTATAATTCTGTGCTACTATCTCGAATCATTTTCTGACACGCGCTGGCACGTGGGCGCAGTCATAAACACTCACCTTGGTAGCCAATTTTCTCTATGCAGCAGTATGGTACATGATTCCATAAGTGGGCGTGTCCAACCAGTCGTGACATAATCAGGCAAGTTGCCGTTTTTCACCATCTCAGGCCTTTTCCTTCCACCACAGCTCCCTCTGTCTCTGTAACGATCACTCCTACTGGTACTGCAGTGGTGGGTCAGGAGGGCTACTCCCTCACCTGCTCAGTCAGTGGAGCAGACTCTCTCAGCCCCACCTCCACCACCTACCGCTGGTACAATGGGAGTAGTGAGACTGGGTCACAAGTTGGGACCAATTCCAGCACCTACGCCTTCACTCGTCTGCGGCCATACGATGCTGGCCAGTATACATGTGAGGTGACAATTGTCTCTCCCTTCCTGAATGGAGACCTCAATGGGACTATGATGCAGTCTGTCACTCTGCAAAGTAAGTCATGTCATATTAATGTTCTGTACTACTTAGGACCTCACTGGTGCATACCTGATGTAAATCTTTGAAGTAGGAATTCTATCTCAGCACTGACAGTCACGGTGAGTGGACTTTGTGGCCATCCCATTTTTCTCTGAAAATACACATTCAAAGCTGCAATGCAGTAGCAGTGTTCAAGGTCACAGATACCCCATAAATGACATCTGAAATGCATTTTGCAAATTTCAAACAAAGTAGCAGCTTGATTCTGACAGTGGTACAATTGGGCCAACATAGAATCCAGTTTTCAATGCAACTGTTGATGACCATATGCAGAGTGGGCTCTTCTGGCCAATCTGTCCACAATACTGTAACTGCTGTGATGTTGATAACTCAGACTTTGAAAATAGGAAAATGGAAATCTGGTGGCTGTTTTCCATTTTCCGTATCTCTATCAATTGCATGACCTCATGGTGTATATCTTGCCAAACCAGTTAGGCAAGCATATACTTTTGTATGCCCTCATGGTGTAACTTGCCAAACCAGTTGGGTTAGCACATGCTGCATAACAAGTATTACATAATAAATTTGAAGCTAACAGAAAAATGGAGAGTTATTCTGTTGATAGCAGATCTATCGGGAAGCCGGGTACAGGTTTGGCAAGTTTCACCATGAGGGCATACAAAAGTATTATGCTTGCCTAACTGGTTTGGCAAGATATACACCATGAGGTCATGCAATTCAGAGATATGGAAAGTGGAAAACAACCACCAGATTTCCATTTTCCTATTTTCAAAGTCTGATATGTGCATGAGTTATCAACATCACAGCAATTACAGTATTGTGGACAGATTGGCCTGAAGAGCCCACTCTCTGGATGGTCATCAACAGTTGCATTGAAAACTGGATTCTATGTTGGCCCAATTGTACCACTGTCAGAATCAAGCTGCTACTTTGTTTGAAACTTGCAAAATGCATTTCAGATGTCATTTATGGGGTATCTGTGACCTTGAACACTGCTACTGGATTGCAGCTTTGATTATGTATTTTCAGAGAAAAATGGGATGGCCACAAAGTCCACTCACCAGTCACCAGTGTGATATCAGTGCATCCTGTGGAACTATCATCATAATACTGTAGTGTCCCCACCTAATGACGCCTTAAGGTGTCATGAGACTTTCAGCTTCATGATGTCACATCCGGCAATGTCCTTGAGAGATATATAGGTTCTGTGACAGCAGAAAGGGCGGGGCAGGGAGAGGTGGATGGGTACGGTGCACCCGGAGGGTGCAAACAGCATGGCCATGTCTGGGCTTCGCGATAGAAAGGTCTTGGTCGGCACTGGGAGGGCCATTTCCGCCGTTTTTGGCATAAATGGACTTAGAAAGTAGCTGTCTTGCCTTGTAGGGCCTCCATTTCCAGCATACATCGCCCGTTTTTCAGCTACGGCAGGTTGGCATTTCTCAGGAGGCTTGATTGCAAGCTCGTTAATTGGTGGGTGTGGTTAAGTCACGTACACCTGTATATGCTCAGTATAGCTGAAATTACCTGTGTGAGCAGTTTCGAGCCCAGCAATGCCAGGGAACAGAAATTAGGGTATGTTTAAGTGTTCTATAGACTGAAAATGACCTAGAGAAAGAAATTGGCCCCTAAAGAGTTAATACGCCCCCCTATTTTGTACACTACATCCAGCCCAAAGTGGGGAAGGGGCGTAATATGCAATTAGTCTCGACTATACGCCCCCTCAAAAAATTTGCTACATACACAAACTATTATGACACTGCCAAGGTTCCTGTTCAGTTACAAAAGTACAAACGATCGCCAGTGCTGTTCGTGGTCATCGTGCATGGTCTCCCTACATCGGTGAGAAGAGCTGCCACTTCAACACGAGGGCCATAACACTGCATAACATTCACGACGACTTCACTGTAGCCATCCTCAAGAACAGCAATACTGTCGGTCATGTACCATGGGACATTTCCTGGTATTCCCTGCAGAAGAGTGGCAGTGAGATGACTCGTATCGTCAACGTCAACAGTGATTACTCGATCTGAGGAGACGATCTGAAAAGTTGCACCACGTGTAGTTTAGAAGACGCTTACCTGGGGGCATTATAATGAGTCAAACTACCCTGTGCAGGAACTTGGGCGGAAAAGAGGGGGAGGGCGTATTTTCAAAGGAGCGTATTAGCAGGACACTACACAAAACACATTTTAGGAATTACAACCATGTTCATTTAATTATGCTGTTTGCAAGCACATTCTGTGCTCATTAAAATTAGCCTCGTACCCAGGCCTGCATGTTAAGAATCACGGAAGATGGCCTGGTGACACAGCATAGTATGTACATTCCTTACTGGATGCATTCAAATTTATGTGGCAGGTATAGTGCGTCTTAAAAGTCCTTGCCTGCGCATTACAAGTGACTCGCGAGTACTCGCTCGTTACCCCTCGCACGTGTGGTACCTGCGAGCGCTTGAGTGTTAAGCGTAACGAGCGAGCACACGCAATGTGTACTGCGCGCGAATACGAGTACGCGTACGCTACTCGCACGTCGCACGTACGCGTACGCTACTCGCGCGTCACGCGTACAACAACAACAACGTGTGCTCGTAATGCGCGTACGTGTACGCGCGACGTGCGAGTAGCGTACGCGTGCTCGTACTCGCGCGCAGTACACATTGCGCGTGCTCGATCGCTCGCAGGTACCACGCGTGCGAGGGATAACGAGCGAGTACTCGCGAGTCACTCATAACGCGCATGCAAGGACTTTTAAGACGCACTATAGCTTCAGTATAGGCTGTATATATGCTCTGTCATTCTTTAGTATTGAAGTTATGAGTTGACCTTCCTTCAAGGGACAACCACACTCCTGGTAGCAGTTGCAACCCCGGATGCAACTCACCGTAGCGCAAGCTAAGTATTGCAGTTCGTTCCAATTAACGCACATGCCACAAGGCAACCACGCTCTGTCAATCGCTAGCAATAGCGGCCAAAGGGAAGATAAGAAATTGCAGTCCTGAAATCATGAATACACATGTATCTTGGCTCCACTGTACTATCAGTGCAAGTGTTGCCCATTGTGTGGTGCTTCCCAGCCTTTTATTACTTGTATGTGTGTGTCTGTGGAGTAGTGATTATCGTTCAATTTCTATCCTGCCAGTTCCAGCTCCTGTGGTGAGTGTTTTCCGTGGTGGAGGTGCAACTGTCTTTGCTGGAAGCCAGCTAACTCTTACCTGCAATATTGTTTTGGACTCGGATCTGTTCCCTATACTTGGAGACCTGAATGTGACTCGCATGTGGACTGGACCCGGCGGTGGGATGCTCTCCAGTGATGGTCATATCACAGTATCTCCAGCATCTCAGCAGGGTGCTAGTACTGCCTTCCTCAGCACTGTGGTGTTCAACACTCTGCGGACCTCTGATGCTGGTACCTACACTTGTCAGGCCACAGTTGCGCCCCGGGGATCCACAGCAGGAACTGTCACTAATGGAGTGGGATCAGAGGATGTGGCAACCCCTACCATACAAGGTACGTACATAAATTATCAGTAATGTAGGGATACAAGAATGGCAAAAAGTGAGGAAACAAGGGAGGGATGATCGCACAAAACAGTGAAGTACTATATTTCCGTGATCAAACGCCGCACTTGATTAGTGGCCACGGCTAGTATTCGCGATCGATCGAAGTGCCTTGTCTGGCCCTCGAGGACCGTGACTGTTTTGCTGTGAGCGTGGAGAACTGATCGTTGGTCATATTCCCCGAGAGCTATCTACATGTAAGAACGTTTGGTGTTTTCTGAGGTCGGGGCATGGGGGGCGAGCGACATGTGCGGACTGGTGAAATCTTTTGCAAACAGTAATGGCTTTGCCGTTTCCTACCGTCTTGTCATGATGATTTTGATGGTACCGCACGGCCCCGGGCTGAACAAAACTTCTTTGTTCATACACGGTACTACAATCCGTTTCCTCGCTTCCTTGTTTATGCAGAGTTTGATAAATGCTGCCTTTGATTAGTGGCCGCCCTCGACTAGTAGCCGCAGTAAATCGCGTGATGAAATAAATAGTAGCTACAGCGTTTGATCGCGGAAATGCGGTACATGTATATGGAAAAAGATCTTGGTCGGGGGGATTGTATACTTCACTATTTTGTGTGATCATCCTCCATTGTTTTTGCCATTCTGGTATCCCTGCATCCTGTTACATTTTCCATGTTGTTTATTGCTTGTCTAACATTGTGGTCATATTAATTTCTTGACATAGTCTTGTGATGCTTATGCTGTATGTACATAATTTGACTACTTTGTTACTTCATGTACATTAGAACTATTGTGATTTTTGTATAAAAGTGGATGTGTGATTGTAGTGCAGTGTCGTTGTAGGTTGTGGTGCAAGTGTTGTGTGAGAGTCCTAAGTCAATTGCTCAGCTTCCCGACATTCACGTACACAGACCCCACCATTCAGTTGGGCCTCACTTCCAATGCTACTCGTTTCCCCAACACGGCTCCCTACAACACCTTCTCCCTCACCTGCACTGCCACTGGCCCTCCGGGAGTGGTCTCACCAAAGGCTTTCACTTGGAGAAGGAGGATCGGGGCAGACACTTCTGGCTTGACGGATGTGATTGACAATGGTGACTCCATCCTCATCACCTCCGTTGACCTGACCCAGCCTATCAGCACCAGTGTACTGACGGTGCGAGAGACTGCTGCTGGAGTCTACCGCTACCGCTGCAGGGTTGACTTCACTGAACTGGCCGTCGCCGACAATGTAGATGAATACCCCATCACTGTCACAAGTGAGTGGGTATGACTACTGCTTACATCAAAATATCACAGTCAATCACTTTCATTGATGATTTACTTACTTAGCTCTACGTATATGCCCAGGAATATTTGCCACCTCTGTAACACTTGTACACTGTACGTATATAATCTCATCCTAGTCCACATTTGTTGATGCTTTCATACTAGTAAAACCCACATGACGATTCGGAGGATCGTTGCATTGCATATTTTGCCGCTCTAGGTGTTACTTTGGAGTCACTCACTGCCCTGGATGCATGAGGTTGACTGTAAGGTCCCAGCTGGTTTGATAATTAGACTGGATTTCAAGTATATACCAGATCTATTTTAGCATCACACACCAACTTCGATGGAGCATGTCTTCATGAAAGTGTATGTGTCCTTTTTATCATGTCTGTGGCACAAGTAATTGATTGTGTGTGTGTATTTGTGAACTCCATGGACCCTCAACGATCACTTCTGAGGGGAGTCTTAATGTTCCTGGCCTGGTGTACCAGTATACCTTCTCATTAGCCACTGCCGACACCTGTTGAGTCTATCCTCGATATTTTACTCACAGTCAGAGCAATAATACCTCTGTGTCAGCCATTTTGTTGAAACGTTATGTGTCTTTCCATCAGATTCAGCCAATCCTGTGCAACCCCAAAGCCTGATGAACATTGACACTCGCTATGACAGAGCCACAGTCCAGTGGAGTGTATCCTACATAGCCTACACTCCTGAGACCTATACTGTGAACTATGGCCTTGCAACGGATTCACTGAACATGTCAGCCACTGCACCACAGAGGGGTGACAACTTCGCTGTCCCCAGCCAACCATTCATGTTCACCGCTGTACTGACTGGGCTTAGTCCTGGGGTGACCTACTACTACCGGGTGGAGGCTAGGAACTCTGTGGGACCCACTCTCAGTGTTGTGCAGCAGTTCACATCGGCTGAACTACGTATGTACATATTTACTTGTGTGTACATGTATCTCTGTGCACCAAACACCAATACTATTTTGAGGCCATTTTGTGAACGTAGCCAAAAATAGTAACAGATGTACCATGTGAACCTTTAATCAATGATAGCTAGGCAATTTCTCCTGCGTATCTCAATTTTCGCTGTATGTCTCAAATTCCTAGCCATTCCCACCCTTCTTAGACTGCAGTTTGATTATCTAATTTGTTGTTTCTACTAAATCTCATGGTGTCCTTGGACCTCAAGCTATTAGTTGTAGAACCAGCTTTCATAGCAAGGGGCATTGGAGAGACATACGGGTTGGAGAGGAGTGAGAACCTCTAGAGTGGATGACATACTCAAGTGGGCGAGTCAACTATTTGTAGTGCTGACATTGAACAACCCACTCGCCATGGCATGGCACATCGATGTATTTCGTAGCCAATGAACTATTTTACTGCTGAAAAGCATTACTGACTCCCATGCATTGTTCTGTTACGACGCTAGTGACTACCGTATATTGGGGAATTTTTGTTGTTAAAATATTTTCGCAAATGCCGCTAAACACGAAATGTTATCACGCGAAATTCACGAATACTGAGAAAAGAGGATAAATTAAGGTAATGAACACGTGTACATTACTGCACAATTCATGGCTCTGTAGCTGTTTCGCTGCTTTCAATGATGAACTTCCAGGCTGACTCACGACGAGATACCTTCTCAAAATATCGCTCTAGTGAATGAGCACACGGTGCCGGAATAGGCAAGTACGTTTGCCTCCATGGTGGGTCCGCAGCAACTTGAGTTTCACGCTACAGTGTACGTTGTTTGGATGTGTTAAAGCGAATGTGTATAGATGCCAAATGACAATGGGACTATAGTCGGTCTGCGAGTTACTTGTACAACTGGGAAGGAGGGGGGATTTTATTTTTTGAAAGCAGGTGCTCTGAGATCAATTCTGGTGGGTTTGTGGCAACTAGGTAACTAGTTACTGATACATCAAAATTTCCACACTGAAGCTACAGTGTAGGTAATAGCCATGGTATGTGTGAAACTGATAAGTGTTTCTCTCCTCTTCCACAGCTCCCACTCCCCCTCGGATGTTCCAGATCACTGCAGTGACGACAAACAGCCTCAGCTTCTCATGGCAGGAACCAGAGACTGCTAATGGAGAGATAACAAGATATGAACTGTCTTGTCTGCCTCTACTGTCTGGCATCCCCATACCTCAGACCCTCACGCCAGTGCCCACTGCTCGAACAGCTATGCTGGCTAACCTTCTTCCTGGTGTGAGGTACAACTGCAGCATTGGAGCTAGGAATGGTGCTGCACCATCACCCCTCGTTTATGCTGATAGCATTACAGTAGAAATTGGTAAGATTATTTTAGTATGTATTGTCTGTCACACTTTAATTGCATGAGCATGTAAAGTTGTGTAAGCAGTAGGCACTGCGCTTCCAGTATCTGGAACCGTGCTGGTGGTGAGCACTCTGCCACCAAGAGGCTTCAAAATTATTATGTTTCTGTCAGTATAATTATGTCATATAGTGCATCTCAAAAGTCCTTGAATGGAACTGCCCGTCCTCGTTACAATTAGGCGGTATCACTCGCAGGTCTTCGCTGGATTTGTATACACGGTGCTCGCAAACCACACACTCATACTCGCAAACCATGCTTGAGGTTGCACTTGCTGGCGCTTGTGCGCACATACTCGTGCTCGCTTTTCGTACGCTAGAGCTCGCTCGCTACTTATAGTGCGCGCTCTATGTACGCATACGCGTCCGTGCTCATTCACCCGTTGCTCTCTCTGTGCCACGCTCGTGCTTTGTTATACAACACAATTTAGGCACTCGATAACCTGTGCAAGGTCCTCACTTAAGCACTCAAAATAGCGAGCGAGTGCGAGTGGTACGTGGGCGATTCTAGTGAGGACTCGCGAGGGAACCCTCGCTCGAATTCAAGGACTTTTGAGATACACTATAGCAATCACGACATAATTTTGTAAGTTGTCAAACATTAATTAATTACATTACGTTATGCAGTGCAGTTTCCCATGCCATAGTGTACTTACGTTACGTGGCCCTTACCAGTAGCCTCGTTCCCAGGCACTCGGTGATTGGGGAGAAGAGTGCCTGGTACGTATCCACTGTTTGCACATGCGCGAGCAATTCTGTTACATTCTCCGTATAATTCATCAAGAATCGTAAGCTGAAATAACACAGACAAATATTCAGTAAAATATACAGCTGCAGCATCATGTGGGGCCATTGTTTCGAAGTCTGTGCCAGACTGTGGACGGAGTTACACTGCTTCTGCCTTTCCGAAGTGGACGCGAGGCACGATACAAATGGTAAGACCCCGTAGATATATTCAACATGGCCGTATGTAGCCACTCAAACACATCTTCCCATTACGTATGTGTGTGCTGTATGCTGTCAGTTGTTCGTCCTCAGCATCGTTCCTGCTTTTTCCGACCTTACCAAGAGCATACGGCATGGCTTGGTTGAACAGAACTGTGTCTTGTAGGTGTGAGCAACTCCCATGTTTCAGTAATGTACAGTCGTGCGACACGGACTAGTATAGCAGTAGTTTCCAAGTTCCCCACAAGACCTGGGGAGCCGTGCATGTGCAAACAGTGGAAACCAGGCGCTATTCTCCCCAGTTACCGAGCGCCTGGGAATGAGGCTATATACCTTACCAGTGGACCCTGTATCTCAGATAGAAATGGGGAAGTGCAGCAGCTAGATAAATTGGTAAATTTCGTGATACATGTATACTGCATTCTGTGATGTGAGCTCCTTGGTGCATGAGTTATTCGGGAATCAGGCCAGAACTGCTTCCATTGATCACAGTAGATCAATTGGTACGCTTCCTTTGGCCAACTCCGCAATTTGATATTTTGTGCATGTTGTAGTGACTTTGAGAGTTCAAATAACTTTGATTATAGTGACAGGGTATTGGTACAACTGGAATTCAGAACTCTGCATCAGCAATCAAACACAGGTTTATAGAGAGAATGAGAGAATACACCTGCAATATTTCATGACTGGACTGGACTGGTTTTGAGAACAATGTACAACAATATTACAAGAACACAGCTGTCCATGACTCCATGTATTGTTCCAAATGCTACATCTCCTTCTCACCCTCGGGAAAAGTAATGTCCATGAATTAACTCTGAAATCGGTCAGGGGGTTTGCGCACACGTTGAGGATAGCGTCTCAGAGGTGGAGTCGTGATTGGCGAGGAATTACTAGTTTCCTGAGCCAGTTCTTGATTATCGGAGAGAGCAGCAGTTTCGGCTGAAGTAGAGGGAGACTCCGTAGCAGGCACCACAGTGGGAACATCTCCAGGTGGAGTCAAAGGTGGAGAATAGCTGACAGGGTTCCCCAAGTCTGGTGTAGTGTTCTGTTCAGCAGTCTCTTCCTGTGGACTGTCTGCAGTCTCAAGGAGATGCCGCCTCCATAATACTACAGTAGCCACCTGCACTAGGTAGGACAAAGGTCCCCTTCGCTCAACAACAGTGCCCAACACCCAACAAGCTCAAATTCCGGGCCATAACTCTCTGACCCATGAAGAATTCTCGCCTCCGAGAATGGGAGTCATGTCCATCCTTCTGGTTCACCTGTTTCTGGGATATGGCAATGGTGAGATCCGGTCTTAGCAGATCAAGCCTTGTTCGAAGCTTCCGCTGGAGAAACAATTCACACGGCAACTCATTGGTAGTAGTATGAGGAGTGGTGCGGTAGCACAATAGGAAATTCGTCAGTTTCTGGTGCGGTTCCTTGAAATCACTGCTCCTCATAGCATTCTTGAGGGTTCTCACAAATCGCTCCACCAAGCCATTAGTAGAGGGATGATAGGGGGAACTTTTGATGTGCTTCACCCCATTGAACATAGCAAACTCAGAAGAAGTGAATTGGGCCGGGGGCCGTTGTCTGATACAACTTGTTGAGGAAGACCAAAAGTTGCAAACCGGCTTCTTAATGCACGAATTGTCGCTTGAGAGGTAGTAGAGGTAGTAGAGGACATTTCTATGACCTCCGGCCACTTAGAGTGGGCATCCACAACAATCAACATCATTTTCCCATCAATTGGACCAGCGTAGTCAATGTGAATATGCTGCCAAGGTTGAGTTGGCCATAACCACGGATGGAGTGGTGCTACTGCGGGTGTGACATTTAGTGCAACTTTTGACCAAGGACTCAAGGTCACCATCCAGCCCCGACCAGACATAGCTTCTTGCGACAGCCTTCATGCGGGCAATGCTAGTGTGGCTCCGGTGCAGTTCCGTGAGCACCTTGGAATTTGACGGGTACAATGACTCGAATTCCCCAAAGGAGGCATCCTTGCTCCACTGACAACTCGTTCCTTCTGGACCAATAAGGCTGCATGGTTTGTTCTGTCAACACTGCAGGCCAGCCAACTTTTGTGTAGTGCAGCACACGGGACAAAATTGGGTGACGACGAGTAGCTTCTGCTATCTGCTTTGAGGTCACTGGTAAAGCAGCCAACTGGTGGATGTTGAAGATAGTGGAAATGGGCACCGAGTCAGACCCCATACTGTTTTTCAGGGGTAATCTGGACAAGCCATCGGCATTCCCGTGTGCCTTGGTGGGCCTGAATTGGATCTGGTACGTATTTGTAGGCCGACAAAATAAGTGCCCAACACTTGGTCTGTAGAGTAAACGGACTGTAGGGCTAGACATATTGTGACATACTAGTAGACAAGCTTGTTTTTGAGCACAACTTTTCAAACACCCTGTACTGTTCAAACATTGTTTTATAGGATATAATGTGTCTTCAATCACTTGCGATTATTTTGTGCAACATTTCGGCTGTAATATTCAATGTTGAATAATATTATTTGATGCAATGACATCACTGATTTCATCAATAATTAATACTATAGTACCTACATTTCGAAACAGGTCTGTAGGGATACAGAGCAGAATCAGAATGGGTAACAGATCTGTATCAGTTCAGCAATCATTCTGAATCAGACAAGTACACACGTCTGTATCATTGTTGTGCCCAAAACATCAGAGCCAGACAGTACAGGATGTGTGGAACGGATCTGTAATCAGATCTGATTCAGATCCGTTACAGATCTGATTCAGAATGCAACTTTTTGCTGTGATACTTGGCTTGCACTACCAGCGAGTTGCAACCCAGCTACTTCCTCCTCGTTTGCCTTGCTCCCTGATTGCGTCCACTTCAGCTGCTGCATCCCGATTTAGCATCCGCTTCAGCTGCAGCTCCCCAATTGTAGTCTCGCGGGCCAGCCTCTCGCCACACCCACTGCGGGGAGGGGAGAGTCTGGGAAAATTCCCATCATCGTCTCGTATCTAACACGCCAGGAATTTTTTGGTGTGTTAAGTGGATTCAACGGAGCAGTGGTTGCCTTTCAGTACACTAGTATGTGGTGCTTAACACCCCAGCATCAATGGTTTTTTACTACACACACTCCCAATTACGTTCGCACCTACTTAGCCAGCTGCCCTACTGCTGATCCTGCAGTACGAGAGCCATATGGCAATTTTCCCAGACTCTCCCCTCCCCGCAGTGGGTGTGGCGAGAGGCTGGCCCGCGAGACTACCCCAATTGTGTCCGCTTCTGCTGCTACATGCTCCTTGATTGCGTCCGCTTCAGCTTTGCTCCCGGATTCAGGGCCGTAGCTGCCGGTGCGGTTGGTCAGGTTTCAACCTGACCACTTTTGGGTAAAAAAAACTTAGCGGCGATGACACGAACACAGCACGCGCGGCAGACCACCCCGCGTTTTTTGCGGTGATCGATCGCGTACTAAGATGGCTGCGAATAGCTTGATGTCTTCTCATCATCCCAAGAGTTTCCCAAGCGAACATTTGGTAAGTCGAAACCTGTACTGTGCTCCACGCAGAGCCAGTGGTTTAATAGCTAGCTGGCCGTTCCTGCACTACGACGAACAGGAAGCGCTGAGTCTGCATGCGAGGCATGTCACTGTAGCCATAGATATCCATGCTCTAGCTAACAAGCACTGTGCCCACAGCTGCAGATCTATATAGACTCCGGTTGCCACATTCTTACCCAAGAATTGCATCAGAAACCACCTCAGAAGGCCAGAAATCCCAAAAATTTCCTTGGGGGGGGGGGGGGGGGGGGGGGGGGGGGTGCCCCCAGACCCCCCTACAGCAGCGCGCTTCGCGCGCGTTTCTTCACACCGGTCAACCAACACTGCTGTTCAACCTGACCACTTCAGATCTCGCGGCTACGGCCCTGGGATTGCGTCCGCTTCAGCTGCTGCTCCCCCATTGCGTCCGCTTCAGCTGCTGCTCCCCAATTGCGTCCGCTTCAGCTGCTGCTCCCCAATTGCGTCAGCTTCAGCTGCTGCTCTCCGATTGCGTCTGTAGTGAACTGAACTTTGCATGATTTATCATCTGTCATTTTTGTATCATTGCATCACCTACCACTGTATTACATTCTTGTAAACACTGACTTCTAGAACTTCCTCAACTACATGGTCATCTTTTGTTCTTTTGTTCTTTTGTTGTATCGAGGGGCAACCGCACTCCTGGTAGCCGCGGATAAACGGTAGCACTAGCTAAGTGTGACAGTTCGTTCCAATTATCACACATCACGTGAGTACCATGATAGATATAGAGAGAAATTATATAGAGTGCTATCAAGTCTCAAGTACCATTCTTAGCCGCGTTGCAACCCCGCCGCGCCGTACGTAGCGCGAGTGCAAGCTGCAATTTGTTCCAATTAACGCACATGCCACGTGGCAACTACGCTCAGTCGATCGCGAGCAATGGCGACCAAAAGGAAGACAAGACATTAGTACAGCACTCACAACTTAGCCAGCACGGTGAGTTTCGGCATGTAAGCGTCAGTGAACGACAATGATCACGGCCGTGTGGTCAGAATCTTTGTGTGCCTTTCCTAAGAACGGTACTGCCACCGGAAGTCGGAGAGCGCTCGAGCAATGGCGGCCAACGGCGAGACAAAAGCGTTCATATCTCTACCACCAAAGTGAGTTTCAGCACAATTATTTTGATTTTGTGTCACTGCATCATAGCGATCACGACGGTGTAGTCAGAATCTTTGTAGGCCATTCGGAAATAGTCAAACATTTATTAATTATTTAGATTAATTAATTACGCGGCACAATTTTTCCTATACCAGGAGTGTAATGTCCAGTCATTCATATAAAGTCAGTCAGTGCAGTCTTGTGACACACACTCGAGTTGTTCTCTGTACATTCACTTGCTAATATAAAATTGATAGTAGTACTTCTATACGTCCGTTTCAGCTGCTGCTCCCCAATTGCGTCCGCTTCAGCTGCTGCTCCCCAATTGCGTCTGCTCTGCTGCTGCTCCCCGACTGCGTCCGTTTCAGCTTCCCAGCCTAGTTCTTGAAGGTTCCAACCCCGCACGAGCATTCGCAGCAGAGTTCCCGGTTCAGTATACGAACGTCGCACGTCACTGCGAAGTTTGACGTCTATAAATGTTTGTAACTGGGTCGTACAATGACCACACACAGTGCATGTGCCTTAGAGCTACGTAGCATCCAACTCTACATCTCTTGTACTCATAGCGCATGAACCTTCATTATTTCAGTGAGTTCCACGTTAAATGTAAAACTATGAAGTTACACCCACTTACTAAGTTACTACTCATGGGTATTCCGGAACCACTTTAATTAAATATGCAGGTTGTACAATAGTATGCTCCACCTCTCCCTCTCCCCCCCCCCCCCCCCCCCCCCCCCCCACCCAGCTCCGACCGGTCCACCATTGAATTTCATGATCACTCCTGAAGCAAGGCACATGACATTCTCTTGGGCTCCTCCTAACGCCCCAGAGCGCAACGGAATGATCACTGGCTACACCCTCTCCTGTACTCCTAGCTCCATCCCCATGCAGCCATACACACAAGCAGGCACCTTCAGATTGGAGGGGTTCACACCTGCCACCACATACAACTGCTCCATCTTTGCCCGCAACAGTATAGGAAATGGACCGGTGGTATCCATGATCATACATACTCTGGAGGATGGTAAGCATCTCTACTGATTTGCTAGTATAGGTATCAGTACAACAGCGTACATAGTTGAAGGTTAGTTTTCTTTCCTACAGCTCCTGGTACTGCACCACAGAGTGTCATGTTTGAACATGATCAAGACATCCCTGAGATGGTGCTCTTCTCCTGGCAACCTCCA
>OZ007517.1:8147462-8256072 GCA_963931865.1 Axinella damicornis
TGTCACTCATATGATGAATGATGCCAGGCCTTCCCCGTTCTTTGCTGCTTTGTGTAGAATTGTCAACGAGCTGGGTGTTGTGTTAGCCTGGGACCAAAGGTTAAGTGTTGGGTGGTATAGGAACTCAAGTGGTTGGCAACCCTACTGTTGTAGTACAGTGGGCTTTTGTTAGAGCCACTTGTAGGCCACCCCCCTACGTGTTCTGTTGTGTAAGAGCATATTCTGCAAAGGTCAATATGGCAGCAGCCAAGTTCATGCCAGGGGGGTAGGACAAGATCATGTGCGCTGTCATTTTGTATGACGTAATGCAAGGTCGTTCTGCTGCTTTTCTCCATGGGAGAAGGCTGCAGATGCATCCTGAAGAGTATCGCTAAACTTCCACACTAGAGCTGTTACTAGTCTGCTAGTTCCGCATACGACTTGTATATCATTGTGCGCTGGAATGTTAATTCTACCACGTGTGCACGGACCTTGTCCGACCCCTCCCCCCCGAGTTCATGCAGCAGTTTACACAACATCTCTGTGTGTCAGTCTGTCTGTGTGTGTGTGTGTGTGGTGGAAGTGGGACGTGCAGGGGGTGGGACTACACTAGTGACGTGTGTGACCTTTGTACTTACTTTGTGCAGTGGTGACTAACGGAAATTGGTATTTGGTTGGTGGGACACATGTTGGTGGTTGCATTGCAGATTTCCACAGCAATTGCAACAGCTTGTCTTCTGTGTGAACCCTAAATACATGTACATAGTAGTCTTCGAGACAATGGTATCTCATGTTGGTACACCCTTCAATATTGCTTCCCAGGTCTATATGAATACAGGTATGTGAAAGTGTAAACGTGTACCGTGCATGGACAGGCATTGTACTGTTGCAGTCAATTACCTACATGTAATGTACAGTGTTAACTGTGTGCCGTGTGTAGAATGCATTAACTCTGGTTCGTAAAGTAGGCGTATCTTCAACATAAATTGCCATGGAAATTTGACAAACGCTGGCAGTGGCGTAAGACAGTGCAAAGGAAGAGGAACAGGAAAGGAGAGTACGCTACGGCATGCGTCTTCAAAATTGATGCCAAGATTCGGAAACCTTTTTATTGCTGGTCCGGGTATCCATTACAAACGGAAGGCATGAACGAAGCTCTGGAAGATCTTTAAGCGATGCTGCACCATTTTTCGGGAAACTTAGGTAGCATATACAAAGCTAGCACTCTTTGGAAAAAGCCGTTCACTTCTTCGGAAGAAAACTTCCGCTTCTTGGAAGAAGCCTTCCAGTTTTTGGAATTAGCTTTCCGGTTTGCAGCGAAGCTACGCTACATCCATAAGCCTCGATTTCTTGTCTGCTGGAGGAAGAAAAGAGAGCCTTATTGCCAGTTGATCTGGGCTAGCCAATAAACTTGCAACATTGCTAAGGGAGAAGAGGGGCTTTTATACACTGTTGGTACAGTTTCCATGGTTACCTGACCAGCAAAAAACGAATCCATGACTACAAAGAGAAACAATCCTTAATAGCCCAGGATCCTACCCAGTGTGAAGAACAATTGTGACGTAAGACGTCAGGACCCTCACCAGAGCAACAAACCACACTCCAGGCTTCAAAAGGAGAGATTGTGTCGCTGTTGCTATATACATGTAAATGGCCAACCACTAATTGTCCATTTCAAAAACATGCCACTCCCATACAACCACCTCAACATCATTGCAACAATCACAACCTGGATGGATGGATGGATGGATGGATGGATGGATGGATGGACGTGTGTCCTCAGCCATGACTCTGCCATGCCATGCAGGAGGCCGAAAGTAACTGCAATGTAGGAAAGCAATTACAGCATGAGGTTGTAAATTCGTACACACTGATTGAGTTGCGCCAGGGCAACCTAAGGATCTCCTTTTGCCTCCGTTCCTTCCTCTTTAGCAGCCAGTTCTGCCTGATATACTACTGGAAGCTAGGCCTAAGCCATGTTCTCTTCTCACCTCCGTTGCTTCCTCATTAGCAGCGGGGCTGCCTGACGTACTACAGGCAGTTGTTGGGGTGGCAGGTGGCCTAGCGGTTAAAGCATTCGACTGCTAATCTGAAAGTTGCAGGTTCGAATCCCACCATTGTCATAGGAGAGATTTTCTTTCTCTCCTAGGAGTTGACTCAGCTCTACCCTTAAAAATGAGTAGGTGTGTTCTCTCAGGTGTTTTCACCTGATACAGTTCACGCCGCATCCTTCGGAGGGGATGTAAAGCCGTTGGTCCCGGGGTACTGGTTAATATTAGCATTCATGCTATTCCAGTTACCTCGTTAGCCACTCGACAGGTGGTTTCTTATAAAAAAAGTTACATGTAGGCTAATTGGAGCACACATTAGGTGTGATTAGCGTGGACCATGACTGAGCAAGCAATGTTTGTCAATACAACAACCCAAGGGGCATCCATATCATTGCCCTTCCACAGTGCCATCATATCCCTAAACGGGATGGGTAACTCTTGTTTCTTAGCTGTTTTCGAGGTGGAATATGATGGGCCTTAGCTACAATTTTAAGTTTTACTTTCCCAAATCATGTCAGACTCCTCAGCTGTGATGACCAGCTACATTTATGTTTGGGTTCCACTAGCCCTGATAGTGCTGTGCTCAGTCTAGCCGCTAGCCGGCCATCACGTGGGCACACGGCGAAGCCGCGCGTGGAGGGCAGAAAGGGTCTACATGTAGCAAACATTGCACCAGATCTCGTTTCTCTGAATGCCAATTACATGTACCTGCGAACCGGTGAAGGTTCCAGCTGGAGCTGAGGAGTTCTGCACCCTTGGAGGCATCCAGGTTGGACAAGTTTAGCTCCTATCTAGCCTTTTAGACGCTCTTCGCCGGGTTGATCACATCCGCGCGGCTAGGTTTACAACTGCAAGAATCATGGAATGAGTCACTTCAGTGAGATCTGATAACACAATCAAGTGCAATGTTTGCTAGACCCTCTCCACCCTCCGCGCGCGGCTTCGCTGCGTGCCCGCTAGACCAGCCAGGCAGAGAGGGGCTGCAGCTAGGCAGTACTGTGCTGCATTAGAGGAGGAAGTTGTGGGTGGAGCATACACAAAAGCCAGGGGATATCTAGGGGATGGCTAGTCTCGTTACCAGTCTGGTTCCGAGACTAGGGGATGGGAAGCCCTTTAGTCACTAGACCATTCTGTACTGGCACAGGAAGTTGTGGGCGGAGCATACATACAAAAGCAAGTGGATGTCTACATGTGCATGTATTTCAGCATTTCTGCAACAGCAATACAGAATTCTGTTTCCTGACTGGCTGGGCTCACTCTGGTGACCCTTTCCTGTGATATTCACAGGTTATTCATGGTTCTAGAAACAGTGCCAGCTGTACTAGGAACTTTCGCACCTACTTATGGAATACCTGATATTCATGTGCACTGCTGGCTGAATTCACTCAGTGCAATTTGATTGGTCGGCAACTCATGAATACTGATGGCCTATTCACTGTTACTACCAGCTCTAGGTGAATTCACTCAATACAATCTGATTGGTCCGCAACTCTTCTAGACCTACTCTCCCTTACCTACCAAGCTTGGCCGCGATCGAGAGAAATTTTCTAGCTCAATGGAAATAGGGATGCGTACATGTATATGCGTATATTGTTAAAATATTGTGAATGCCACCAAGCAGCACACTCAGCACAGTGCGAATGAGTGGGCTGGAATAGGCAAGTATGTTTGTCACCATGGTGGGTCCGTCCACAGCAGCTCGATTTTTGGGGGAAGAAGCTGGGTCAGCATGTGAGTCAAAGTACGGCAAGTACGGCAAGTGCAGCAAGGTTGAGATCAATTCATGAATGCTTTGATCAATTCGCGAAAGCTTTTATCATGACTAATTGTTGCACGGACGATTTTCAGCATGAAAATATTCCGATTATCATACACCTATGTTTGAATAATGTACAGCAGTCAATAGAAAAGCCTGGTACGCAAGCGCAGTTGATAAAAACCCGTATTTTGTACTGTAGGTCACGTGAAAAATTCGTATTAGTACTGTAGGTCACGCGAGAAATCCGTATTATGGTCAGTAAGTCACGTGCGCTACAGCAACTCTGTGATAGTTTCGTGTCAGAGACTACCTGGACTAGCTGGTACTGACTACCTTTTGGGCTCCTGAAGAGGGCTGACTTACATCTCGATACTTCCGGAAGTCGAGGTTGAACTCGTTCGTTGGCTCCGTTTGAAATGGACCGTACAACTGCCCAGCGTGGACCGACCGTACAGCTGCCAGTTATCGGCGTGGCTCCGCCTTGGACTTGGTGCGCAGGCCTTCTCACCCAAGCGTTTGAAGCTTGCCGTACTAACGCGAAGGGTTGGCAACCAGAAATGAAAATATTGTTGCCATGAGCAAGCTATGGTAACGCGCATTCGCTACGTTCATTGGTAGAGGAATGTGCAATGAAATTCCAGGTTTGTATGATAAGATCAGTATCACCATAGTACCAAGCTATACCGGAAACATATCACTCGTTTGTCGCCTTCGGCATTATTACTCGTGCTTCGCACTCGTAACAATACTACGGCAACAAACTCGTGATATTTTCCGGTATAGCTTGGTACTATGGTGATACTTATATAGTACGAGACGTCCTGAAAGTCCTTGAAGCCCTTTTGAGGTGCCTTTGCGAGAATTTGCAAAATCGCACGCATATCGCTCGTACGTGCTCGCTTATTAAGTGCTTGCGAGAGTACGTTGTGCATATACTAGCAGGGATCACGGGAGTGCGTGCGTGTGCATTGGAGCACACGCACGCGTGTTTGCATTGACTATTGTTCGTGAATGAGCGTGTGTGAGCCCATGCTAATGGGGCAAAGACAGCAAGCGAGTATCTATAATTAGCTTGTATGCAGTGTTAAGGAAACAAGGACTCGCAAGTTTCATTCAATGAATTTCAGGATGCAATGCCCTGTAGGTGTTGCAGTGGTATAGCCTCCTACCCATGCAGGCTTTCCGCTATCCCGCCGTCGCATGAAATGAGACAGAAAGCCTGAGATAGAAGTGGTGGTAGACACGCCCTAATGGGGAAGCAGCTAACCTAAAATTTCATGAGGATCCTGTGGTCTGTTTGTGTTGGATTGTGTCATGTGTAATCTTGCAACCATGGTTAGCTACAGTTGGCTTCACAGGTACCAAGGGCTCAGACACACCCTCCAACTGATCACACATGCATGGCCTGGTTTAAATTACAACCACAATAATCATGAATAAAATTGGAACCAACCTAGTGTTATCTGCATGGTTGGCCTAGCCTCGTTCCCAGGCTGTTCCCACCGCCAGTATTTCAGCGCTTCCAGTATGAAATATGGTGGGGGGAGGCCTGGAAGATCTGGTCATGTGCGATGACGTCAGGTAGACAGATGGTAGACAGACGGGGAGCGGTGCCCAACCATTAAAATACCTGTTACATGTTGATCCGTCCCCGGCGTTGTGAACAACGAACGGTATCGATCGTCTACCTTGTGAACGCTCTGATATCCAGCCATTGGACGGACAGTACAACACAGGACGTCGAGATTCTTTGTTGGGCACCGCCCTCCGTGTGTCTACCATGTGTCTACTTGATGGCATCGCACGTGACCAGATCTCCCAGGCCTTCCCCCGCCGTATTTCATACTGGAAACGATGAAATACTGGCGGTGGAAACGGCCTGGGAACGAGGCTAGGTTAGATTTAGTGTAGTTGCCCTCAACCACGAAAATTTATTTACGACAGTATTACAGTCACAAATCTTCATACAGTATGTGTAGACTAGTACTGAATTCATCTGTGCTGAACACTGTCTGTCCGAACTATGGCTCTTCTGTGATTCTTTAAGCCCATAGATGGGCTCCCTATCCCAAAGGCTCTGTCACTCTCTGTTCCTTGGTGAGCTATTGCCTCAGCGAATCGGGAGGTGCTCGAATCGACAAGCGAAGTTGGGAAGAAGTGCGGGCTGTACAAGAGGTACACGTGGTAGCCTTGAACACAACATACTCGTTTGTACGTCTCCATTTTACACATTGATCGTTTTAAAATGTTCATGGGTGAGCTGTACTACGAAATTCACTCATCAGATCTACAGTACTGTGGTTGCATTGTATATATTTGTGACCAAGTGTCACCTGGTGTATAGTTCCAAATTCTGCACACTTCAGTTTCAGAGCTTGCAGTGTTCAGTGTAGTCTCCTTCCCATTCAGGACGTACTATGTTGCTTGCATTGTTGAATGTCTCAACGAACTCCACACCGGCAAGAAGCTCTGGCCAGTAATGCGTGTGTCTAGTTTGTCATGTGATGTCACTGATATTAGAGTGCACGCAAATGCAGTGGTGCTGTTTACATGTATGTTATGGCCCAATTTCGAACCTTTGACTCGTTTGTTAACCGTTCAACCGGATTATAAACTGGTCAGCCGGCTTTTAAACCGGTCGGAGTCGGAAAGCGGGTCAATAAGCCAGCGAGCGCGGTTAGTAAGTGGGTCAATTAGCCGGCGCGGTCAGAAAGTGGGCCGCGCGTACGCTGGACGGCTTGGAGGTCAACAGTCATTGATGAACCGCGTGCGGGAGCGAGAGTGAAGCTACCAGATACTGTCAGCATGGAGCCATTTCTGCAGTACATCACTGTCCGAAGACGACAAACAAATTTAATACGAGTCCTTTCCCACCAGTCTTACACTATCTTGGCCTGCGATCGTGACTATCGTTGCCGAAAGACCCTAGGTAAGCTGCGAGTAGTCCCATGTAGCTAGACTCTCGCATGGATGAGGGTCGGCTACGTGATGCAGCTGGGCTAAGCTAAGCTGTTTGGCTACATACGAAGGCCCCAGAAAATTCTGACTACACCATCGCGACCACTATCATGCTCTGACCCGAACCTACAATTTTGGTGCAGCCAGGCCACTATAGCAGGTGGCTGGTATTTTAGTTGCAGCTGCAGCAGACTGCGTGCATGTGCGTGCATGTTCACTGCGTGGGTGGTTGTTCTGTAAGCGCTACAACATGTAAGCAATCTTAACGAGGTGCTACACGATTAACTGACTCACTAAACCCAAGTTCAGCAGTAATGCTGTCATCTCTACCTTGTTTCCCTACTTTTACCGTTCTGCTATTCCTACATCTCAACTCTTGTGATGAAATTTGTAATGTTATGTACATATGGTCAAGGGATGGCTACCGATTAACTAAGGGGCAGCAGCTGGTTCGTTCCAAGATTGCTATATATAATATATGTGTTTCCACGTTCGTCTATTATGCATCTGCAAATATCATGTGTGCAGATTAGGGTTGGGGGGGGGGGGGGGGGGGGGGGGATATGCCCAAGACCCTGACGAGCTCTGTGCCCAGGTAACTTCAGAATTCTGGCTACGCCACTGGTTTGTTTTCTCTAGCAGTTGCTGTTCTGTGATCTATTTGATTACTGCTGATTTGACTGTTCATTGTTTACGTGTACATTGTCTATGTACTGCAGAAATGGGGATTGCTAGGCTGTGGCTCCTGGTTGCCAGTATGCTCTGGGTGGTGTGCTGGAGTGGACAGAACGCAAATGGACAAAGTATGTGTATGAATTTCTCCTTACATATATATGTGTCTGTGAGCGATGGGATTAAGTCGTGAGTTCGGTGGACCAGACTAATCAAATAGCCGACTATTTGATTATCTCTTTGTGAATGTGTATACAGTCGGAGACATGGAAAAGTTCCATGATAATTATCTCCCAAAGCTGACAGGAAATGAGACATTATATGTATGTGGCTCAATGTTTCCCCTATACCGGGGGTGTGGCTAATCGACATCCTGGTATGATACTTGACTACTTTCCAAGGGGCAACCGCACTCCTGGTATATAGCTGTAGCAACCCCGATTGCCACTCGCCGTAGTGCAATTAAGCTAAGTATTGCAGTTCATTCTAATTGATGCACATTCCACTTGGCTACCACGCTCAGTCCATCGCCAGCAATGACGGCCAAAGGGAAGACAAGTAAATATTCCAGTGCTCACAACTTAGCCAGCACGGTGAGTGTCAGCATGAGTGCATGAGCCGTCGAAGGCGGCAAAGGAGTATCAAACTCTGCCTGCCTACCCTAGCGGAAGTAGTATTACCTCACACAACCCAAACGTTTGCAGTGACCCAACCAAATAATTTTGGTGATGAAACTCACCTTGATGGTAGAGTTGTGAGCGCTTTTGTCTTCCCGTCAGCCGTCATTGCTCAATTGCTCTCTTCGACTTTCGTTGCCAGTACAGCTCTTACGAAGGGCCAACAAACGTTCGAACAACACATCTGTGATCACTGTTGTTCACTGACGCTTACATGGCGAAACTCACCGTGCTGACAGAAGTTGTGAGCAGTTTGTAATTCCCTTTAGCCACCATTGCTGACTCGATCGACTGAACATGGTCCTCACTTGACATGTGCGTTAATTGGAAGTAGCTGCAGTATGTAGCCTGCGCTACCAGCAAGTTGCAACCGGTTAGTTACCCCTCGAAAATGCTACAGTATGTGTACAATACTGCATGTTCTCAAGATGTGACTTAATGGACAGTGCTGATTGGTTAGTTCTGGCTTGTCATGCAGCCGTATAGAAACTGTATGTTATTTCATACCAGTTATCGTGCAGAGAGTATTACACTCCTGGTATAGGAAAAATTGTGCCGCGTAATGTAATCTAATCTAATCTAATCGAATGTTTACACTCCTGGTAGGGGAAAAATTGTGCCGCATAAACGTTGGACTACTTCGGAATGGCCTACAAAGATTCTGACTACACCGTCGTGATCGCTATGATGCAGTGACACAAAATCAAAATAATTGTGCTGAAACTCACTTTGGTGGTAGAGATATGGACGCTTTTGTCTCGCCGTTGGCCGCCATTGCTCGAGCGCTCTCTTCGACATCCGGTGGCAGTACCGTTCTTAGGAAAGGCACACGAAGAGTCTGACCACATAGCCGTGATCGCTGTCGTTCACTGACGCTTACATGCCGAAACTCACCGTGCTGGCTAAGTTGTGAGTGCTGTAATAATGTCTTGTCTTCCTTTTGGTCGCCATTGCTCGCGATCGACTGAGCGTGGTTGCCACGTGGCATGTGCGTTAATTGGAACGTATTGCGATACTTAGCTTGCGCTACGGCGCGGCAGGTTGCAACGCGGCTACTTTATGAATGGTACTTGAGAGCACTCTAAATAATTTCTGTATATATAGCTATCATGGTACTCACGTGATGTGTGATAATTGGAACGAACTGTCACACTTAGCTTGTGCTACCGTTTACCCGCGGCTACCAGGAGTGCGGTTGCCCCTCGTTATAAATGAAAAAACTTCACGTTACGCAAAACTTTCGAATAGTATTACTTGAATGGGCTGGGCAGGGCTTTTGGAGCTGCGCAACAATAGATACTGCACGATAATCGGTTGCTTACGTTACAGGTTTCTCACGCTCGCCCCACAATGTCCTGCAGTCACCTAGTTGCACTGGTAGGAGTGCAATATGGTGAGCCATATATTGCACTCTTATGTATACAGTATATTCGTCACCTTCGGCTCTGGAAATACCTATATACACGCTCCTGCAATATACCGCACCATAATTATTGCACTCCCACCAGTGTATGTACTGTCAGAATTATGCATACGTAGAAGCAGTATTGAGACAGCGGTTGTTTACAAGTGATTGTTTCCTTACCAATCTAGTATTGAGCTGGCGGTTGTTTACATGTGATTGTTTCCTTACCAATCTACAGGTATTCAGCTAACTCCTGTGGATGGTACGATGAGTGCATATACCAACAACAGCATTGTGACCAGGACAGACATTGGAACTGGTAGTGCAGCTCTGCTCTGCACAACTACCCTACCTGGCTGCTGTACTCGCTTTACAACCCCTCAACCTCACTGGTACTTTCCCAATGGAAGTGAAGTCGTGAATGATGGTGGTCTTCCATACTACAGAACTAGGAGTTCTAATCCTGGGACAGTGCTGCTCCACCGCAACCCTCAGGGTACCACAACAGGGATCTTCCTCTGTGACATACCGGATGCCAGTGGAGTACTACAGAGCCTCTATGTGGGGATATATGACAGTGGCACTGGTGAGTCCTGTACACTGAGTGAGTATAGTTATTTGGTACATACACAATATTCCAGAAATGTCTGGTTTGTGTACGCTGAATGTCATACCTGTACTTTAGAGTACGTAGTAAGTGCCCATATCGTTTGGGGACATCAGAATGCCGCTGAACAAGGGGTTGGCGCTAGATACGTTCTAGGCTTTTAACTCTTTAGGGGCCAAATTCTTTCTCTAGGTCATTTTCAGTCTATAGAACACTTAAACATACCCTAATTTCTGTTCCCTGGCATTGCTGGGCTCGAAACTGCTCACACAGGTAATTTCAGCTATACTGAGCATATACGTGACTTAACCACATCCACCAATTAACGAGCTTGCAATCAAGCCTCCCGAGAAATGCCAACCTGCCGTAGCTGAAAAACGGGCGATGTATGCTGGAAATGGAGGCCCTACAAGGCAAGACAGCTACTTTCTAAGTCCATTTATGCCAAAAACGGCAGAAATGGCCCTCCCAGTGCCGACCAAGACCTTTCTATCGCGGAGCCCAGACACGGCCATGCTGTTTGCACCCTTCGGGTGCCCCGCCCTTTCTGCTGGCGCAGAGCCTATCTCCCAAGGACATTGCCGGATGTGACATCATGAAGCTGAAAGTCTCATGACACCTTAAGGCGTCATTAGCTGGTAAACGGTTAATATCCGCCTACCCATTCAATGATCGGCTATGGATTTTTTTACATATGGAATTGATTGTGCATCTTTGCGAAGTCCTAGAGAAGAAACGCTTGACAAGGAAGGCACGCCGTAGTTCATACTTTTGGACCCTGTGCAGAGGGGGATGGGCGCTTGATACGTAGTGGGCACTTGATATGTACTCTACGGTATCTGAATTCCTGATATCCTGATGAGAATCTATTCCAATACCGTAGTCGCGCGTTATTAGGCGCATGCGCCTATAACTCCACAGGAAGGAAATATGCGCCTATAAGCGAGATGCGCCTAATAACACATAATAATAATGACATTCCTCGAATAGGAAGCGCGCTTCAATTCGAATATAGCTGTTTTCCACTCCGAAGGATTGAAAATGGCAGAGTTTCTGGAAGAAGACTGCAGTGCTTACCTGGGATGAGAGTTGAACCTGCGCCTAACAGCGAATATGCGCCTATAAGTGAGATGCGCTTAATAACGCGCGACTACGGTATCCTGCTTATATGAGTCCATGGGTTTCAATACCAGTTGTGCCTAGAACTGTTTGCGGTCTGAGAACCATTACTCAATCAAGTCACCCAATGTGAATAAGCCTCACTACCGTAAACTCCGGTTGTTAAGCGCACCCCGCTGTTAGGCGCATAACATTTATTAAGCGCATACTTCCTTCCTGGTACTGGGCATCATTTATTTAGCGCATGCGCTTTAAATGGATATCGAAACTGCATGTGCTTTAAATAGATATCGAAACCGGTTGTCAAAAGTTAACGTGTGAATCTAGAGTCTAGTATCTGTGTGGAAGAGTGATCGAGCCAGAGACAGAGTGAACTATGTCATCTAGGGTCCAAGGAACACTGGCTGGTCAGCCTGTCAACAAACCCCAAACAAGGAAGAGCTATACTAGAGAGTATAAGCTCGAGGTGGTGCGTTTTTATCACGAACACAATTTGTATCAGACGTCGAAAAGATTCTCGCTGAACACCAAGACTATTGGACGGTGGGTTGCTGACAAGGAGAAGATCAAGAAGAGCAAGAAGGCTTCTAAGCGTGTCAAGTACACTCGACGGTGCCAGTTCCCAGAAGTCGAGGAGGAACTCTATCGTGAGTACAAGAAATTGCGCAAGCAGGGATTCAAGGTGAAAGGCTTCTGGTTTAAGGGCCGAGCCAAGCAGATTCTCCATCGAATGAACCCAGATGCCAGTTTCCTGTTCTCTGATTCCTGGTTTGATGGATTCAAGTCACGACACCGAATCAGCTTACGGAGACCAACAAACGTGTGCCAGAAACCAGCAGCTGATAAGAGAGAGGCAATCCAACAGTTCCATCGGGCAATCAGGAAAATTGCTCATGAAGAGAGACCAACAAGAGCTGTTGGACGTTTCATGCCACGACAAATTGCTAATGTCGACCAGACCCCTTTGCCATTCTCCTTCACCAGTGGTGGGACGTACACAGATACCGGGGACAAGACAGTGTGGGTTCGAGGTGCTGCTTCTGGTCTAGACAAGAGGCAATGCACAGCCCAGATCACCTTATTTGCTGATGGTGAACCGAGGGTGAAGCCACTCCTGATCTTTAAAGGGAAGGGGAAACGAATAACCCTTAGGGAGAAGGTAAGAAATCGTTGATTTTATACAAATAAAATGTATACATTTTGAGCCATCTATGGATGTCCACAAAAAAGGTAACAAAATTGCTAAAATTTGTAATCCTTCAGGTGCTGTACGACAGGAGGGTGTGTGTGACTTTCCAAGAGAATGCTTGGTGCGATGAAGCTGTGATGTCCTCCTGGATCCGGCAGCAGTGGAAGCCAGTTTGCTGCGACGATATGATGCTGATTCTGGACGTACACAAAGCGCAGAAAACTGAACAAATTCAGAAATCCCTGCGAGAAAATTGCAAGACAGAGCCAGTCTTTGTGCCTGCTGGAACAACAAGTCTAGTCCAGCCAGTGGACGTCGTATACAATGCACCTTTTAAGGCAGCAATTGACAAAATGGCAACGGCCCACTTGCAAGAGCACTTGGACGATTATGTCAAGGGCAAAGTCTCTGCAAGTGAAAGAAGAATCCTTTTCACCAAGTGGGTCGGACGAGCTTGGGAGGAGCTATCAGCCAAGAAAGACATGATCATTCGATCGTTTCAGAAATGTGGAATCTCTGTACCCATAGATGGCTCAGAAGATGGGAAGATCAACATCATTGGCCTGGAGGACTACGAAGTTGGTGCCAGCGCTAGCGAGGATGAAGCAACAGATGACGATGACGACCCTTTTGAGGATGTAGATGATGCTGACCAATTTGAGGATCTCGACGATGCTGACCCATTTGACGACACAGACTAAGCACATTACTAGCAAAGCATGCACATTATTCACTTTCTATAATTAACTTTCTTGCTATTGTATTTATTCAGCTGTTGTCTTTTCATGATTGCACACCGATGAAATTTCACGATTGCACACCGATGAAATCTTTTTGAGTGTGGAGGCTTTGAGAAAAGCCGGTGAGAAAGTATTCTACTGGGAAGCAGATGTAGCAATGGGAAACTTTTCTTGCAGGATGCCCTTTATCTTCCGTATCATTTTTTCAGGTCCAAGAAATTTGTATGTACAAGGGACCTCCAGGCCTTTACCATGCTTTCTCCTGCCGGTGACTTCACATGAGATCTTGCCACCATGATTCAGGAAGTGCCAAAACAATCGCGAAAGCTCCCTAGGCACATGCCCGACTACACTTCTGTCTGCTTTTAGTAGAGCAACCGCGCGTCGGTCATGACTGTTTCCAGCTTCTTGGCTAACCAGAAGAATCTCGCCTAGTCGTGGAGTCCATATCTCCTTGAAGACATGATGGCCACGAATTACACTCTCGTGGAGGAGGATGGAATCTTCGGATACTTCGCCAATGCTCACCATCTCCCTTCGCTGTTCTTTGACACGACTGCAATAATAGCTGCGCTGGCTGTCCTATATAGTCACGTGTACTAGTCACGTGTTGGGCGTGGCTTCAATAATTGTATCCCTTATAAGCGCACGTTCTCTGTTAGGCGCATGCTTCCTTACCACTTAGACTCATAAGCGCATACGCTTAACAACCGGAGTTTACGGTATTGCTCAATGCTGTTCCAACACTATGAGCTAAGTTGGAGCACTCTAGAAATTATAAGACCTTCTCAAGTCCTTTTCGTTGTCATTATCTAGAATTATCTACCGTATATCCGGAAATTTTCGTTGTAAAAATATTTTCGTGGTTGCCATAAACCACGAAAAATTTATACACGAAATTTTTTACGCGAGTGAATAGTTAGCTATTACTCAGAATCTTTTCGCGATGCTAACTAGTTACTTCGCGAGATGGCCCTCATTAGACAGCTACCTGCAACCGAGGAACGGTCTCCATGGGAATAGCGAGCAAACACGCGACAACTTTCTCACGGCGGTAGCTAAGTGTCTGATACCGTATAGCGGGTTATTTTCGTGGGTGGAAATTTTCGTGAAATGCTGGATACGGTCGTCAGAATTAATTTTCGTGGTTCTAATTTTCGTGGCACCCCCGCGCGCTATCGGCGCGGATGACGTAATATGAAAATTAGTACACATGGCTGGACGGCCGAAGTACAGTTTCAACGACATTGCGCTTCACTGTACAGCGTGAGTGCGACGCACTGTCGCTACTTCGTCAGTAAAAGACGTGTGGGAGGCCAGGAGTTGGAGAAGAACTACCATGATAACGCGAGAATGGCAACCGTATAATTTGATCGCTGCCGTGAGTTACTGGCCTCGTTTTTCGTCGCCGGGGTTCAGTCATCTCGATCACAACGCGAGGGGAAGCTGGTGGTAGAGGAATCGAGAACACTGTGAATGGGATGCAGTCACGCAGGTACAGCTACGAAGAGCCCTACAGTGTACTTAAACGACGCCACCTAGCTAGTGTTGCACAGCGCGATTATGGGTTGAATATTTCGTGGGTGGAAAATTTCGTGACTTGTCGATGAGTCACGAAAATAACGATAATTGGCACCCCACGAAAATAACCCGCTATACGGTAATCGTTTCGTTCTTTACTGCCATAGCGTACGCGGTGCCATAGCATACGTACGCGGGTACCTATCTGTGGCGTTCCTAGGTTTTCATTCACGAGTTCTTGCCCAACAGCTGCTTCCAAGGTTCCGGATAAACGCGGTAGCCCAGGGGCGTAGCTAGGATTTGGAGACCGAGGAGGCATGGCGCGCGCGAACGCGTGGCGAAAATTTTCCGAGCTTATTAATTATTTGTGAGTTAATCTACAGTGCGCGCAAACAGTTGCTCTCGAAATGCTACAGCAATATGCCGGTGCCCTGACTGTCCCGGACTTGCAGCACTATCAGCGTTAAGAGTATACGCCCGCTCATGGTCAGCCTATATCCTGTCGTTGTCATCAGATCGAACGCACACATACGCGGAGTGTGCGAGACTCCGGACACGCGCGTCATTATCCAGGAGGCAACTGCCTCCCTTGTCTCATTGCTAGCTACGCCCATGGGTAGCCTCGCAGCAAGCCCTTTGTACTTTTCTCCGACGTGTCAGAGAAGTTGCCGTAAAATTTTTTTCGTGGGTAACCCAATCCACGAAAATATTATGACACGAAAGAATAAAACACGAAAATTTTACTACACGAAAATTTCCAGATATACGGTATATGTTTAAGGTCCGGGATACCCAAATGTAATTAACGGGTGATTAATTAAGTGGGCGGGACTTCCTAGTTCTACTACTAATGTGGAGCTCGTTCTGGCTCACCCTAGTAAGCAAGGCCCACGCACTATGAAGTACAAGAGATGTATCATTGGATGCTGCGGAGATGAGCGGTACAAGCGCTTATAGGGCACATGCACTGCGTGCAGTTATCATACGACTCTGTTACAAGGATTTTTTGACGTCAAATTTAGCAGATAGAAAGGGACATTCAGAGCACAAATCGTACTTTATCGAGACCTACCTTGCCGATAGTGGTGACAGAGACCGTAGTGAAAGCCCAGGGAGGTCTAAGATGATAGATAGAATCGACGGAAGTCGAAAGTGGAAGTCACAGAGGTCAAGCCATCCCCCTTTCAGCATGTATTACTTCACGGAAAGAGCCGACTATCGCTGTTCAGCTGTCTCTGGCACTGCAACAGGTACCTCACTTTCACTCGCGGTAACAGCGCACACCCTACACTGAACGGCAGCGAAGACGTTTGACGTCGAAAATCAATGGCCATCATGAACACGTCTTCACTATGGCAGGACAGCAGCTGTCTTGGTTAGGCACATGCTTACAGGAAGTCACGCCCATTTAATTGGTCCTATACAGGAAGTCACGCCCACTTAATTACCTAATTAGTTATTGGGTATCCCGTAACCTTAATCTACTGTACACAGAATAACGCAGTCACATGCTCACATGTGCAGTCACACATTTGCACACACCTGCATGCTATGCAGATACACACACGTAGATGATTGCAGATATTGTGTACAATGCAGACATACTGCTGCATCCAGACACATGCACACACACCCAGACGCAAACATGCTCGTGCAAACATGCGCACACATGTGCATGCACATAGACGCAAATGGACAAACGGTGGCATGTCTTGCGGTTGCATCACCAACACACACTGGACACAGTTTGCTCTGTGGTTGTCTAGCAACAGTCATTAATGGCTCAAGGACATTCGGGACGCACTCAATGAACACACTCTAGTTGTACAGTTGTATGTGTATGTAGACTGTATGACATGAGGAAGTTTGTCACTCATAATATGCCCACTCCATGATATTTATTCAGGGACGCCCACTGCTACCACACTGGTGTATAGTGCGACTGCCAGGTCCCTCACCTGCACCTCCACTGGTGGGCCTGCTACCACCGTCACTTGGAGGAAGAATGGGGTCATGATAGCCATCAATGCAACATACCAGCAGACACAAGTGGTGACCGATACTGTGACGGGAGAATATGTGACTGTGCTCACCATCGCCCAGTCGGTGAATGACACCTTTGGTACATACAGCTGCACTGTGGGGAATAGCAGAGGGACATCTGCTGCAATTAATGTAACGGGTGAGGACTTGTTCATCCATTGATCTTTGTTAGCAGGGTATATTGACTTGCTAGTGTCTGTGTACTCAGTGGAACAGAAGACTATGCCAAGCCTATTTAGAGTAAGTTATCAATCATCTGACTTTATACGTATGCATAGTACAGAACAACTTGACTGCTCTACCAGAGGACTGCTGTATAGTACTTAAATCTTGTGGGTCTTATTGTTACACCTGCCCGCATAATGGAGTCGGCTTGCTAAGTGGCTGATGATAATTGATTGTCCTCACAAGTATGGCAGACTGTTATTTTCATCCCTGAAGCTGCCTTAACCTCTAACCTTGCAGTCAACATGTAGGTTTGCTTGCATTGACATTTCAACTCCAACGTTTTTACGTCGATCAACAAGGTAGATCTTATCTGCTGGGTTGGGAGACATTTTACATTTCTCCTCTCTTCCCTCCTTCCAGTCTCCTCACTCCAGGTTGCCATCACCCCAGGAGCAAACCCAACAGCCGGCGAGTCCTACACCTTCACCTGCACTGTTACTCCCCCGGTAGGACTCACTGGGACCCCCACTGTGCAGTGGGTGGGGCCAGGTAGCTCTGCCACCATTACTACTGGTGGAGACTTCACTGTGAGAACTACACCACCCTACACCCTCACCATCAACCCACTGCGCCAGTCCTATGATGGAGTGTACACCTGCCAGGCCACTATTGGGAGCACTACTGGCTCAACGTCAACTACGCTTACAGTTCAAGGTGATTGATAGCTGCATTGAATGTAAAGTTACTGGTCCTTATTAAACTGGTCAAGTGTATGTGGAAAAGTAAGTGCAAAAGCCCAGCAAAAGCGATCTAAAGCAGGAATCCGCTTTATACAGTGAAACTGAGGTGGATTTGGCTACAGACTGCAATGGAGTACGTACCTTTATTGTTGCCGAATACTGTAGTTGTGCGTTGTTAGGCGCATGTGCCTGTATCTCAACAGGAAGGAAATATGTGCCTAATAACAAGATGCAGAACGACAATCCTCAAATAGGAAGTGCACTTCATTTGGAATCATAGCTTTTCTACTCCACGTTGAAGTCTTCTTCCAGAAACTCTGCGATTTTCGATCCTACTTAGCTGGAAAAAGAGTTGAACCTGTGCCTAGCAGTGAGCTTGCGCCTATAGGTGAGCTGCGCCTAGTAACGCGCGACTATGGTATCATCCTGAAATGGGCAACTTTCTGCGGCTCTTATGTGGTCATCCTTGTTGCAATCTGAGACCCCTTTAGTGATCCCTTTTCAATGCAGTAGTCAAGTTTAATCAGTATTTTCGTTTTGTTGGCAAGTTTACGAGGGACAACCACACTCCTGGTAGCCGGTTGTGACTCGCCATAGCACTAGTTAATATTGCAGTTCGTTCCAATTAACGCACATGCCGCGTGGCAACGTGGCCAAAGGGAAAGACAAGAATGTGCGACAGCACTCACAACTTCGCCAGCACGATGAATTTCGCCATGAATTAATTATTTGCTCATTCCCAGGCCATTCCCACCGCCAACATTTGATCGCTTGCAGTATGCAAATACGATAGCCTTGTTCCCTGGCCATTCCCACAGCGAGCATTTGTCAATGGTCGCTTGCAGTATGCAAACACCACGGAGGAAGGCCGGAGATGCATGTATGTGGTCATGTGCAGTGCCATCAGGTAGACAGATGGTAGACACACTGGGGTGGTGCCCAAAGAAAAATGTTGATGTCCGTCCAAACACTGAGCATTCGCAAGGCAGATGATCAATACCATTCGTTGTTCACAATACCAGGGACGGATCGACACAAAACAGGTATTATAGTGGTTGGGCACTGCCCCCGTGTGTCTACCCTCTGTCTACCTGACGCCATCACACGTGACCAGATCTCCCAGGCCTTCCCCCACCGTATTTCGTACTGGAAACGATCAAATACTGGCGGTGGGAATGGCCTGGGAACAAGTTACTACCAGCATATACTCATGTATACAGCTAGCCTCGTTCAAAGACCACCCGTATCATGTAAGCAGATGCTCACGGCTCGTTCCAAATAACGCACATGTCACGTCACAACCAGCATATACTCGTACTCATGGCTACAGCTAGCCTCAAATGATGCCTTCCGCATGCGAATCAGAGAAGTGGTTGTTGAGCAATGGTGTCCAAGTGAGTGGCACAGACCATCCAGCTTAGTGAGAAAGATATTCCTTGAGCTTGGCTAAGTGGCCATGACCCTAGTAGGTGCCATGAAGTGGAACTCAAGCACTGGCTGAAGTGCAGGGGGCTAAAAAAGTGCCTTATTGAGCAGTAAGCCACTCGTATAATTCTGTGCTACTATCTCGAAGCATTTTCTGATACGCACTAGCACGTGGGCGCATGCAGTCATAAACACTCGTACTCTCACCTTGGTAGCCAATTTCATCTATACAGCAGTATGGTACATGATTCCATATGTGGGTGTGTCCAACCAGTCGTGAAATAATCAGGCAAGTCGCTGTTTTTCGAGATCTCACTCCTTTTGCTTTCCACCACAGTTCCCTCCATCTCTGTGATGATCGCTCCTACTGGTACTGCTGCTGTGGGTCAGAGCTACACCCTCACCTGCTCAGTCAATGGAGCAGGCTCTCTCAGCCCCACCTCCACCACCTACCGCTGGTACAATGGGAGTAGTGAGACTGGGTTACAAATTGGGACCAATTCCAACACCTACACCTTCACTCCTCTACGGCCATACCATGCTGGCCAGTATACATGTGAGGTGACAATTGCCTCTCCCTTCCTGAACGCAGACCTCACTCAGAGTATGATGCAGTCTGTCACTCTGCATAGTAAGTTGTTTCATATTAATGTTCTCTACTATATACATGTAGGACCTCACTGGTGCATACCTGATGTAAATCTTTAAAGTAGGAATTCTATCTCAGTACTGACAGTCACAATGTGATATCAGTGCATCCTATTACTGTATCAATATGTGGAACTATCATCATAATACCATAGTGTCCCCCCCCCCCCCCCCCCCCCCCCCATTTTGTACACTTCATCCAGCCCATAGTGGGGAGGGGGCGTATTTTTGAATATGCACTGTATGCCCCCTCAAATAAATTTTGCTACGTACACAAACTATTATGACACTGCCAAGGTTCATGTTCAGTTACAAAAGTACAAACGATCGCCAGTACTGTTCGTGGTCATCATGCGTGGTCTCCCTACATCGGCGAGAAGAGCTGCCGCTTCAACACGAGGGCCATAACACTGCATAACATGCACGATGACTTCGCTGTAGCCATCCTCAAGAACAACAATACTGTCGGTCATGTACCACGGGACATTTCCTGGTGTTTCCTGCAGAAGAGTGGCAATGAGATGACTTGTACCGTCAACGTCAACAGTGACTACTCGATCTGAGGAGACGATCTGAAAAGTTGCGCCACGTGTAGTTTAGAAGACGCTCACCAGGGGGCGTTATGAGTCAAACTACAGTGTACCCTGTGCAGGAACTTGGGCGGAAAAGAGGGGGAGGGCGTATTTTCAACGGGAGCGTATTTGCAGGACACTACACAAAACACATTTTAGGAATTACAGCTATGTTCATTTAATTATGCTTGCAAACAGCTGTTTGCAAGCACATGCATTGAAATTAGCCTCGTACCCAGGCCCACATGTTAAGAATCACGGAAGATGGCTTGGTGACACTTGGCAGGCTTTCCTGTATGTGTTGAGTCAGCACAGTATGTAAATGATTACATTCCTTACCGGAAGCGTTCAAATTTATGTGGCAGGTTGGCTGTATATATACTCTGTCATTCTTTAGTATTGAAGTTATGTTGAATTATAGTTGACCTTCCTTCAAGGGGCAACCACACTCCTGGTAGCAGTTGCAACCCCGGATGTAACTCGCCGTAGCGCAAGCTACAGTTCCGGTCAATATAAAGTTTACGTACCGTACTCGTAGTACTTACGTAATGCGCTCGAGCCCGTACCATAACGTGGGCGTAACAACAGCTTACTAATCAGCCATGTGTGCGCGCGGTGAAGCGTAATACGCGTACTACGGTCACGACCGTAATACGCACCGTAGTACGCGTATTCTCTGATCGACAGAGAACTCGAAGTAGTGTAAGAATGGTTTTCAGAGAATATAAGTTGCAGAGAATTACTACAGTCTACAGGGCTACAAGGCGCCAACGATCTCTCGTTTACTCGACGAAGAAGGCCTTCGTTCTAGTCGGGTCGGGATAGCAAAGTTTCTAAGAAAGTTTCAGCTGACTAGCAGTATTGCCCGAAGACCAGGTGTACAATGCTAAGCTTATGAACTTACGCTTCTGCTCCTGGAGCTCTTTCAGACGATGACGCATAGACATCTTCAAATAGAAGCAACAACAGCGAGTCGGGTAGTCGATCGAACTGGCAAACTGTCCTTCGTCTGGATTTTTCACACCACGAGGTCAGTTACCGTAAATACGGTGGTCAAATATTACGTAGTACGCTAAATTGCGTATTACGCGTACGCTAGCGCTATGCGCTGTCACGCTGCGCACGTACTTCCTGGGTATTGCGACAGTACTTTGAGCTTCCGTAAGAACGTACTACGCACGTACTACTAGTACGCTACGTAAACTTTATATTGACCGCAACTGTAAGTACTGCAGTTTGTTCCAATTAACGCACATGCTACGTGGCAACCACGCTCTGTCGATCGCTAGCAATAGCGGCCAAAGGGAAGATAAGAAATTGCAGTCCTGAAATCATGAATACACATGTATCTTGGCTCCACTGTGCTAGCAGTACAAGTGTTGCCCATTGTGTGGTGCTTCCCAGACCTTTTATTACTTGTATGTGTGTGTCTGTGGAGTAGTAATTATCGTTCAATTCTATCTTGCCAGTTCCAGCTCCTGTGGTGAGTGTTTTCAATGGTGGAAGTGCAACTCCCTTTGCTGGAAGCCAGCTAACTCTTACCTGCAATATTGTTTTGAACTCGAATCTGTTCCCTATACTTGGAGACCTGGATGTGACTCGCATGTGGAGTGGACCCGGCAGTGGGATGCTCTCCAGTGGTGGTCGTATCACAGTGTCTCCAGCATCTCGGCAGGGTCTTAGTACTACCTTCACCAGCCAAGTGGTGTTCAACACTCTGCGGACCTCTGATGCTGGTACCTACACTTGTCAGGCCACAGTTGCACCCCGGGGATCTACAGCAGGAAATGTCACTAATGGAGTGGGATCAGCCAATACAGCAACCCCTACCATACAAGGTATGTACATAAATTATCAAAGCTGTGTATGTTACATACATAGTGTACACTATACTGTCCTACACAGTGTGCACATCTGACTATTGTAACTAGCTTCTACGTATTCTGTCTCTGGAACTGCTAATCGTCATGTTTTACGACTGGCCTATCCTTGGCAGTAGTGCTGTGAACCATTGTCATTTAATCCGATAACCAATTGATTATATGCCTAGGCAATCAACTATCAATTGTTGTGATGTCACATGATCATTGTTGAGTACCGCCCCTGTCCATGCTAGCTAGCTGTTCTACCTACTTGTCAGCAAAGTTGCCACGAACGCTGACCGCCCAACACTTGTCAGTAAATTTTATTGGCTACAAAAAGGATGCTGGAACAGGAAAGCTGATGGCTGGGAGCAAGGCGATTTATAAACTCTACAAGCCTGTGGTTGCTCCTGCAGTGGTACAACAGAGCAATCGTACCATCAGACGGAGTACAGCATATAATGATTGGCTTGTTGTTATGCAATAGGCTGTTCTTTAATTACCCAGTGCGTGCATGCGCGAAGCGGGGTCAAACAATAGGTTTTCGTCCGTCTGTCTGTCTTCTGTCCAGTGGAATATCAAAATCGCCAGTGTAAGTCAATTGAATGGTAAACCTAAAAGCCTTATCTCACCTTCAGTATAAGCTTACTGCGAATTATGTCCCTACTATTAACAGACTATGGTCTTCAGACAGGGAGAGCTAGCTTTGTCATCCATCCAGAGAAGGGTTGGCTCGAGGTGCCTGGGTCTGATTCTTCAGCCAATGCTGGAAGTGTAATACCAAGGACATCTGTTGCCTAGTAGGCATCTGTGAGGTCACTAGCTTCTGCTCTGTGACAGCAAATGTCAGCTCAAACATGCGCCTGCTGCAAAAAAATGACATAAACAAGTAATGTAGGGATACCAGAATGGCAAAAAGTAAAGAGACAAGTGAGGATTATCGCACAAAACAGTGAAGTATACATCATCTCCCCCCCCCCCCCCCCCCCCCCCCGCTTATCTTTTTTCATTGCACGTACCATATTTCCGCGATCAAACACCGCACTTGATTAGTGGCCGCCCTCGAATAATAGCCGCACCTCCTGAAGGGCTAAACAAAATAAATGCGCCCTTGTTTAGTAGCCACGGCTAGTATTCGCGATTGATCAAAGCGGAAGTGCCTTGTCTAACCCTAGAGGACCATGACTGTTTCACTGTGAGCGTGAAGAGAGGAGAACTGATCATTTGGTCTTATTCCCCCGAGTGCTATCTTGGCGTTTTCTGAGGTCGAGGCACAAGGGGGGTGGCAACATGTGCGGACCGACAGTAATGGCTTTGGAAACACCTACCGTTTTGTCGGGATTATTATGATGGTACCGCACGGCCCATGGCTGAAACACAATTAACTTCTTCTTTGTTCATACACAGTGCTGCAATCCGTTTCCTCGCTTCCTTGTTTATGCTGAGTTTAATAAACACCGCCTTTGATTAGTGGCCACCCTCAAATAGTAGCCGCAGTAAATCGCGTGATGAAATAAATAGTAGTTGCAGCATTTGATCGTGGAGTTACAGTAGGCGACACAGAAAAGTTCCGTTCCGTTTGCGTTGCAAAGCCGTGCAACGCTATTAATCGTTTCCGTTCCGTTCCGTTCCATTTCCGTTCCGTTACATACCATGCAAATTGCAAACGGAACGGAACGGAACGGAAAGTACCGTTGTATCACCGTTTGGGTATTGTTGAAGGAAACTCTAGCACGGTTGCACACAAACGGAACGGGAACTTTTCCATGTCTCCTACTGTATGGTACATGTATATAGAAAAAGGTCTTGGTCGGGGGGATTGTGTACATGTACTTCACTGTTTTGTGTGATCATCCCTACCTTGTTTCCTTACTTTTTGCCGTTCTGGTATCCCTACATCCTATTACATTTTCCATGTTTTTTATTACTTGTCTATTGTAAAAACATTGTTGACATAGTCATGTGATGCTTATGCTGTATGTACTTAATACTACTTTGTTACTTCACGTACACAGCCCCCACCATTCAGTTGGTTCTCACTCCCAACACCACTCGTTTCCCCAACACGGCTCCCTACAACACCTTCTCCCTCACCTGCACTGCCACTGGCCCTCAGGAAGTGGTCTCACCAAAGGCTTTCACTTGGAGAATGAGGATTGGGGCAGAAACGTTTGGCTTGACGAATGTGACTGACAATGGTGACTCCGTCCTCATCACCTCCGTTGACCTGACCCAGCCCACCAGCACCAGTGTACTGACAGTGCGAGAGACTGCTGCTGCAGTCTACCGCTACCGCTGCAGGGCTGACTTCACTGAACTGGCCGTCGCCAACAATATAGATGAATACCCCATCACTGTCACAAGTGAGTGGGTATGACTACTGCTTACATCAAAATATCACTTTCACTTTCATTGATGATTTACTTACTTAGCTCTACGTGTATGTAGCTCTACGTGTATGCTCAGGAATATTTGCCACCCCTGTAATTACCACTTGTACGTATATAAGCTCATCCTAGTCCATATTTGTTGATGCTTACATACTGATAAAACCCACATGATGATTCAGAGGATCGTTGCATTGCATATTTAGGTGTTACTTTAGAATCACTGCCCTTGATGCATGGGGTTGATGTAAGGTCCCAGCTGGTTTGATAAGGAGACTGCATTACAAGCACATACCAGATCTATTTTAGTATCACACACCAACCTTGATGGAGCATGTCTTCATGATAGTTTTCCTTTTCATCATGTCTGTTATACGTAGCAGGAGTAATTGATTATGTGCATGTATTTGTGAACTCCATGGACCCTCAATGATCACTCCTGAAGTGGAGTCCTAGAATGTCCTGGCCTGGTGTGGTACCAGTAGACCTTCTCATTATCCACTGCTAACACCTGTTGAGTCTATCCTTACTCACAGTCAGAGCAATTTATGATTCCTGTGCGTCAACCATTTTGTTGTATCTTTCAATCAGGTCCGGCCAATCCTGTGCAACCAGCAAACCTGATGAACATTGACACTCGTCATGACAGAGCCACAGTTCAGTGGAGTGTATCCTACATAGCCTATACTCCTGAGACCTATACTGTGAACTATAGCCTTGCTACCGGTTCACCGGGCATGTTAGCCACTGCCGCACAGAGGGGTGACAACTTTGCTCTCCCCAGCCAACCATTCATGTTCTCTGCTGTACTGACTGGGCTTAGTCCAGGGCAGACCTACAACTACCATTTGGAGGCTAGGAACTCTGTGGGAACCACTCTCAGTGTTGTGCAGCAATTCACATCAAATCAACAGCGTACGTATATGAGCATTTTAATCGTGTCTGTGTACCAAGCATTATTACCAAGCATTTTGAGGCCGGTGTATTATGACATTGGGATAGCATAATGATTAGGGGAACAGCAGGAGTGTGACATGACTGTGCATTTGATTGTAGACATTCCACACCACTTTTATGACCTTTCTTCTAAGATTAACCCTCTATCCCCAAGGCACATGCGCAGAAATCAGTCACGTGGTTACAAGTGAACCTAAGAAAAAAATGGTGATTTGTGTTGTGTTGATTTATTGCGTTCAGGTATTGATGCTTTTTTTTTGGGGGGGGGGGGGGGGGGGGGGGGGATGTATACATCTGTTGTTATAGTGCAATTTTATGAGATTGCGTCAGAATCAATCTCAGAGGATTTAAATTCCCAGATTTTCCTAGGGGAGGACCCCCAGACCCCCCCCCCCCCCATAAGATGTAGCAACACACGCCACTTGTGCCCCCCAAAATTCAAGCCCGTCCCCTCTTGGGCTGAATGAAACTCTGCTTCTTTAGCTTGTATGGGACTCCAGCTAATTATGCTTCACTCTACTTCCTGTGATACATAAATCACCTAATTCTGATCGCGTAGCTATGGCAATAAATAGCCGGAATCCAGTTTGGGCGTATGCAGCATTCTCGGGTTTAATAGGCTCATAATGATTGGGTGCATATGGGGACTATCGGGGATAAAGGATTAAAGTGGCAACTGCACTACTGGTAGCATGTGCTACTTCCTGGTAGCGCAAGCTTTTAAGTTTTACAGCTCGTTCCAACTAACATACGTATATGTCATGTGATGACCGTGCTCAGTCAATTGAGTCAGCAATGGCGGCCAAAGGGAAGACCAAAAGCGCTTGTATCTCCACCACCAAAGTAAGTTTCAGCACCAAAATTATGCGTTTGTGTCAGTTCATGAATCACATCAGTGTAGTCAGAATCTTTGTAGGCCATTCCTAAGTAGTCAAACGTCCTAGGGTTGTCACCTCCCATCCACTTTGGATTCGGGTTGCATCTATCAACTGGGCAGCTAGGTGACTAGCTGACAGCTCACCCCAATTGATGCCCACTAAATAAACAAGTTGTCATGTAAGTTCAGCGAGTACCTTAAGAACGAAGCTTCTAGTCTTCGTATCACGTGTTTGACGCCTCGGAGGACTGTGACTGCATCCACCAGCTCGGAGTGATGTAAGTTAGACTCGGACACCGGCTAAGTTCAGGTGAAGTTGTATGTCTATATCTCACATTGCGTTCCAATTAACACGCACCTCACATTAGCAATGGCGGCCAGTGGGAAGGCAGAAAATGCTCAGAACTCAGCAACGTTGAGTCTGTGGATACCCAATATACGTTTCGCCCTTCAACCCACCCACTACCCGCTGGTGTACTTACTTTCTCTCCAAGGCCTCCAATGAGCCCAATAGATTTTAATTACGGGATTACTGGTTTCCAATTTCTATGTTGGAAAGTAATTATGCGGCACAATTTTCCCCCTACTGCAGTAGTAGTGTAATGTTTAACTACTTAATTGCAAATAGCCTACAAAGATTCTGACTACACCGTCATACCATGCACTGACCCGAATGTAAACGTTTGGTGCTGAAACTCACCTTGGTGGTGGAATTAGAAGCACTTTTGTCTCCCCCTCAACCGCCATTGTTTGAACACTCGCTTCAACTTTCCTTTCCAGAACAGCTCTTACGACACCCACAAAGACACTGATCACGCAGTCATTATTGCTGTTGTTCCTGACGCTAGTGTGACAAATCCCTGGTGTCGCTACAGTTGGCTGCCATTACTCGCTTTGACTCCATCAAGCTAAAGAATTTGGCCATTGATCGCTTCAACCCTTGAACCATTGAACCTGAGATGCCAAATACAATTAATAGGGCTGAAAGTGGTGAAATGTTTGATTCCCCTTGTCAAACTTTTATTTGTGAAAGGATGCTGGAGGTGCTGACAGGTAACTGACCAGATTGGTAATGAGTGAAAAGATATCTAAAATACCTCACTGAAAACTACAATTGACAAAGGAAGTCCCTGAAGTCCCCTGCACACCAAGATGCACCCTTGAAACATACCATAATTGATAGTTACATCAAGGGCCCAATCGAGCACCAAGCACTTCCACTTCTTCCTGAGGAATATCTGATGTAAATACGTTACATATGTGTAGGTGTGCATGTTTCAGTGCATACAAATGCAGAACATGCTATAACCTTGATTATTGGCCATGGTATCTATGAAAGTGTTTCTCTCTTCTTCCACAGCTCCCACTCCCCCTCGGATGTTCCGGATCACTGCAGTGACAACAAACAGCCTCAGCTTCTCATGGCAGGAACCAGAGACTGATAATGGAGCAATAACTAGATATGTCCTATCTTGTTGGCCTCTACTGTCAGAGATTCCCATGCCTCAGACCCTCATGCCAGTACCCACTGATCGAATGGCTACGCTGGGTAACCTTCTTCCTGGTGTGAGGTACAACTGCAGCATTGGAGCCGAGAATGGTGCTGGACTGTCAGACCTTGTTTATGCTGCTAACACTACAATGGAAATTGGTAGGTTTGAGTACTGATTGCTGTGGCTTTGCTTTCCAGCTTTATGGAGCGACCTCAGATTCAATTTCAGAGACTGCGAAGATTGATTATGTGCACTCATGATGTAGAGTGCATGGTACATACGTATGCTGTGTGGTTTGATTTTTGTGCCAGTGCAGTCTGTTGACCATGACAGACTTATTGAACACAGTGCTGGATGCACTCGCATCAATACATTAAGATTCTAGCCGTGTGTTTGTGTGTCTGTGTGTGTGTGTAACGGAAGTGGGAAGTTCGTGGGGCGGGACTAGACTAGTGATGCGCGACCTTCGTACTTCAATTTGCTGAACCTCGATTTGTGCAAAGAATGTTCGAGAACATTGGGCATGGTCTTCCAGAACAGCTGGCGAGGAGCGACAGTCAAAGCGGATGCAATCGGGGAGCTGCAGTTGAATCAGATGCAATCGGGGAGCAGCAGTTGAAGCGGGCACAATCGGGGAGCAGCAGCTGAAGCGGGCGCAATCGGGGAGCAGCTGAAGCAGACGCAAGTGGCGAGCAGCAGCTGAAGCGGATGCAAACGGGGAGCAGCAGTTGAACCGGATCGATGCAATCGGACGGGGAGCAGCATGCAGCTCTGCACAGACAGCTGTTCCTGCGGCGCCAGATTACTCATGTAGCGGCAAACGAGGCAGGGGGAAGTAGCTGAGCGAGCGAAGCTACTTGTACTATATTATCCATGATGCCACTCAGTAGGAGCCCTTATATTGTAATGCACACAGATCCGGTAATAATTAGATTTGGCTTCTCAAAGGATGTGAAGTAGAGTTTATCTCAGATGTGAGTATGCTCGCTCCACTTCTCTTCCCCAGCTCCAACTGGTCCACCATTAAATTTCATGGTTGCCACTCCTGGAGCAACAAGTGTGACATTCTCTTGGGCTCCTCCTAGTGCCACGAAGCGCAACGGAGTGATCACTGGCTACTCCCTCTCCTGTGCTCCTCAGACTGGGGATGGGAGCATCTCCATGCAGCCGGACGCACAAGCAGGCAACTCTATACTGGCAGGGTTCACACCTGACACCACATACAACTGCTCCATCTTTGCCAGCAACGGTCAAGGAAATGGACCGGCAGTATCCATGATCATACATACTCTGGAGGATGGTAGGCTTCTCTATTGATTTGCTAGTATAGGTGTCAGTACAACAGTGTACATATAGTTGAAGGTTAGTTTTCTTTCCTACAGCTCCTGGTACTGCACCACAGAGTGTCATGTTTGAACATCTTCAAGACATCCCTGAGATGGTGTTCTTCTCCTGGCAACCTCCAGTTCAGCAGAATGGAGCGATCACCAGATATGACGTTGTCTGCACTCCAACCAGTGGCAGTGGTGTATCTGTGAATGGCGTGAGTGATGGTGCCCTCAATGATACAGTGGGGATGTTCACTCCGGCTACTCGGTACAGCTGCACTATCACTGCATCCACCAGTGTAGGGCCAGGACCTGGGATCACTGTGGTAGTTGTCACCTGTGAGTTAATCAGACAGACGTTGTTGTGTACATCAGTATTATTTCAGCCAGTAATGAAATGTGACTATATGTAGGGGTAGCAGAAGTAGGGAGACAAGGTTGGGATCATACCATAAAACATAAAACAGTTCAGTATGCAACAGTCTACGTAGCTCCTTGGTGCTGTGAAAGGTCTATACATGTTTGCTATCGATGGACAATGGCCTGTACAAGGATGAGGACCGCTCATGGACTTACCTGTTCATTGGCTAGAGCAATAGGCAAACCATGAACAGTCTACCTCCTCGGTGGTGACAACAAAGATGGAGACCGCTCGTAGACCTATAGCGGCTACCGCATGGCAACAAACATTCATCTGACGATGCCATTTGATTATGTAGCTAGCAATTGTTGTCTGCATTGTTTGAGAGCATGGGATATGGTGGACCATAATATTTGTGCAGCATGCATGTTGATTGCTGCTCTCCTCCTATCTACAGTGCCATCTGCTCCAGAGAATGTGACACTGGCCATTACCCCAGCCAATACGCTATCTCAGCTGCTGGTCAGATGGACTATTGACCCTCAAAGTGAACTGATCTCAAATTACACCGTATATGTGACCAGGCTGGATGTGGGGAACACAACATTGAACTACACATCCATAAACACTCAGTTGAATATCCCCAGCAATGACCTTGACCCTAGTGACCTTGACGCTGGTGAGCAGGTGTTGGTACATGTCTCAGCCAGTAACAGTGCAGGGGAGGGAGCCAGGAGTCCGGGAGTGATGGGGAGGACAAGAGAAGAACGTAAGACATCACAGCAAGAATGTGATCACTCCCTTTGCTGGGTAGTTCTCATAATCGATAGTTAGGTGTGTGTGTGTGTGTGTGTGTGTGTGTGTGTGTGTGTGTGTGTGTGTTGTGTGTTGTGTGTGTGTGTGTGTGTGTGTGTGTGTGTGTGCGCGTGCGTGCGTGTGTGTCTGTCTGTGTCTGTGTGTGTGTGTGTGTGAGAGAGACTAACGGAAGTTGGTGTTTGGACTAGGCTAGGCTGTGTAACGTGAAATGCAGTGGGAGCAAACAACTATTAGTATCTGCATTGGGTTAAAAGTACCTACGACTAGATATCTACTTGTGCTCTAGTATTGCAAACCCAGGAGGGAAGTCGCGAGGTCATGAATTTTATGCATAATTCGTAATTGGAGTACACGGACGGGTTGGAGCTTTGGTTGGGGCACATGTACTGCTGAGAGTGAGAGTGCTCTGTATATAGAACCACACTGATGATAGTGTTAAACTTTCTGTTAAGTTGGATCTTGGAATCTGACAGCCCGTCACTGATTGAATTTGATTGATGCCACTCCCCCATGTTCAGCTTCTGGCATTGTGGGCTGCCCATCACGATGGAGAGATCTACAAAACGCCATCCAGGTTAACTGGACTTCTCCTCAGGATCCCAATGGAATTGTTCGGCAATATTATCTTGCACTCACAAGCTATGCTGGCAACACTGTTATTGCTACAGAGAGTGTGAATAGCAGTGGTAACCTCACCACTGAATTCAATGCAAGACTAGGTGAGCATTTTTGGAATGATGGATTTTTTACAGTCAGTCACCTACATCTACATATATACGTACGTGTGTGGCTAGATATCAACTATTATAATTCTGGAATGCAATTATTGAGATAAACACTCTTATAAATCTTACTCTGTAGTGCCCATCGTTCAACAGCAGATCCCTCTCACTGTTGAAGTTTGACGAGTGTTTGCACAACCACAGATACAGAGCGTTGAGTCTTGGCACTCCTACGTCATTTACAAGCAAAGTGGACGCAGTTATGAAGCAACTCGACTACACATATGCTCTTCGAGTTTATATTGATACCACGAAGACAGCAACTTGCTCAGCGCTAACGGCAATACAGCATGCACTAACGTTTGACTATTCAGGCGTACCAAGCGCTTAGTAAGCTACTGTAGAGGTAAGCTATTGTACAGTGCCGTCCACGAGCAAGTTAAACTGTACACGCGTGTCACTCGCAAGACACTCTCGAGTCACTCGCGAGAAAAGTTGCGAGTCCGCGTGTGCGAGCACTACTCGCACTCGCGAGTATGCACCCGCTACTCGAGCACTCGCGCTAAGTGAGCGCGAGTGCTTGCCGTTGCGCGCGCGAGTACTGTACATGTAACTCCTCCCTTGTTTATACAACTAAGAGGGTGACTGTCCGTTACTTGCATTGAATGCGTATATTTGTGCATAAAACAAGTTGGGCATACATGTACATAATGTAACTTTTGCAGTGTAGTAATGTATAAGTTTGTGATTAGTTCTCTTTCCCTTTCGGCTTTCTGTTTAGTCTATGGCAAGACTCATCGATACTTTTGGTGCATAGACTCCAAGCTCCAACGATAGTTTCACCCGTTTCCAACGGATACGTTTGAAATGTTGCCTCCTTGATTCGGGCAATCCTTTGAGGGTCAAGCAGCTTCTTCCCGAGCTTGCCCCCAACATTTGAAACTTTCCTTTCCTCCAACGAGAATAGTGAACGGACCATGTTTACAGAGAAGTTTAGCCTTGAGCAGCTCCCAGCTCTAATACTAGCTAAAAAACTTGCTTGGTGTAAACCGGAGGTCATGGGAGGGGACTGCTGCTGATGACTCCTTCACAGGCATTTCTACAGGCTGGATTGGGATACTGGGCTGTGGATGCTGGGCTACTGAGGCGGTAGGTGACAGCACTCGTCGAGGTGGTGCATGCTGGGATTTCTACAGCTTGGAGTGGGATACTGGGCTGTGGATACTGGACTACTGGTTTCGGGGCTGACAGTTTATTCTGTGGGGCTACTGGGATGATAGGTGACAGAGGTGGGGCATGCTGGGGGGCTGCCGGTGTGGTAGGTGGAATGAAGGAATACTCCCAGTGTGATGGCTCATCCCGGATTGGAGGCAGTGGATGCTGGGAGGCTGGTTTCCCTATACGTCTTTAGAAGAAGACACAGGGAGGTCTTCGACGTGTGAACGCCCTCTACTTCTAGGCGAGCCTTGATCTCTCGTAGGCTGAACCCCTTCTTTGACAGCATGACGACCTTTCGTCGACTGTCTGTAGCCAGTCTTGTTATGCTATCCGGCAACTTCGAACGCTCACTCTAGAACAGACACTGTACAACAACAAACTATTCGCCAACGTTCACACTCGAATTGTAGTTAATTAACTGATCTGAACACGAGGCGAGCACGTGCTATATCTGCGCGCCCAGCGCCCCCGAGTGCGATTACGAGTACTCAAGTGCGAGCGCGAGTTCGAGTGCGAGTAGTCGAGTGTGAGTAGTCGAGTGCGAGCGCGCACGAGTATAGTAGCGTTCGCGGGCTAACTTAGCCTGTAACGCTCGCGAGTATTATACGATTACCACGCGAGTCACATGCGAGTCTCACGCGAGTGACACGCGTGTGCCGTTTAACTTGCTCGTGGACAGCACTGTAGTTACCTAGGCTACTACAACCTTACAACAAGGAGAACCATACCTGACACCTCCAGTGGTCCACCACTGTAGCATAAAAGCCAACAATAACTCGCTGGGAAACCTGCCGTCAGCCTGTGAACTTCTGGCACGCCGCCATTTTACATGAAACCGTGTCCCAACCGTGTCCACTTTGCTTGTAAATGACGTAGGAGTGGTACCAGGCCTTCTGCCAGCTTATCTGATGGGGTTCAAAGGTCACGTATGCAAATAAAAACGAAGCGGCTGACGGCCTGGGAACGAGGCTACGTACCCTATCTAATGCCCCAAGGTCGATACTCTTTGATGGGTGTAACTACTTGTAGTAGCAACGAATAGCGCTGAGACTTGCGCACCGTGTTGGAGAAGCCCGAAATTGACACCGCTAACTCATTTTGTCCAATATGGAAGAACCAGGACTGCTAATGAAATGTACTACCGTAGAGTACGTATCAAGCACCCACCACCCTCTTCGCGCGAACAGTCTAGAGCAGGGTTCAAAAGCAGTGTAAAGAGCCCACCCGTTACAAAAGTCTTGAGCAGCATTTCTAACTTAGCTAAACCTTTTGGGTTAGGTTTTGGTTTTAGAAAATGGTTTGCAGTGAATTATCAATTACAGTATGCATTCACTGCCAAGCATTTCTTCTCAAAGAATTTGCGAGGACGCGCTATCGGCTTCTTTACGTGGACAATCGACTTATACGTAGTTTCGTAGCCTGTCATTGATATTCACAGCTTACTGCAGCTGCTCATGGGCACTTGATGCGTACTTCCATTGGTCCTGAATCACTTGTGCTCGAATAATGATAATGTTACAGTACAGCACGTGTATACTCATATAGATAATGTTTTGCTATTGCAGTGGGTGGGCCTGTTTTTGAGGGAAATCAAGACTTTCAGTAGCCACAATGTTCATCACCCATGGGTCTGCTATTATAGTCGTCGTCGTCGTCCCCCCCCCCCCCCCCCCCCCCCCCCCCCTTAAGCAGAGACAACATTCATATAGCCCATGGGCATACAATTAGGAGATTACATCTCTAATCTCCACAGAGGATGGTGTTCCATACATTGTTCAGATATTTGCAGAGAACTCAGCTGGCAATGGGACAGTGTGTAATGTCACTGACTTCACTAACGAACTAGGTAAGTCCTACTGTTCCACCAGTGTATGTAGCTGCCTTCCTTCAGCTCCCATTTATTCCTCATCCAAGTTGATTGCTATCTTGATATCTCTCGTATTCTGCCTACAGAACCCCCTGCTCCAAGTGGTGTAAGTGCTGATCGTGTCAATGACACTGTGATAAGTGTCGTGTGGCAACCTCTGTCTCTTGTGGAGGCACGAGGACACATCAGGTACCGTGTGATGGTCACATCCGCTACTACCAGCAAGCGAAAGAGACAAACCACTCCGGGAGTGAGGATATGCACTTTGATGTCTCCGTGTGAGGTGCCTGCTAATGAGAGTAGTGTACTGGTGGGTGGGCTGGATCCAGACACAAGCTACTCTGCAACTGTCGATGCAATCAATAGCGAGGATGAATCAGGACCAACGTCTGCCCCTGTGATTGTAACAGGTACATATGGAGGATAACATTGCCATTCTTTGTATGCATGATAATATACGATTTCATCTTCCTATCAGCTACAACTCCAATGCCAACCACCACACCCTCAAGCACCCTTCCGATCATCGTTGCCGTGGTTGCTGTGGTGGTGGTGCTAATCGTTGTCACTATTATTATTATCGTTATTGTTGTGGTGTTTTGGTGAGTTGCATTTTGAGTGACATTTCTAAGTGGTTATTAGTAACCAGTTCTCTGGCTATAAGGCTCTACCCAAGGGCAGGGCACTGTGCCTTTGAGTTTCACTAGTAGTTTGGCCTGACAAACTTGCCCAGCTTTGATTAGGTTTAGCTACGCTTGAAATACTTGACTAGGTAAGGTTTCACCAAGAGCCTATCAGCATATAATACACACCCCTGACTTCACTGAATGATATGAATCTCATTTTACACGTAAGAATACTGGTGTGCCACCTGAGCTAGATATTCACCATGTGTTGGAAGAGGGAGGAGGGGGAAAGTGAATGCTGCTTTTGCTCCTTCCCTCTCTTCTGGCGAGCACAAAGGAACTATGGCTCAGTGAACTAAGCAATGGAAGCTGTAGACATTGTTGGTAGGGGAGACAGCCACAGTAAGGTTCTATTTCAGTTGGCCCAGTTGCAAGCTTGAAGTGGTGTAGGTGTAGCCTCATTCCCAGTCCCACGCCCAGCTTTTCATCACTTGCAGTACGGTAAAGCGGGGAGGGCCTGGTACGTTTCCTCATGTGACCATGATGTAATCGACAAAATTAATGGCGAAGTTTTCAGAACAAGGATGCTATGTTTTGCGTGTTATTCAACCATCTACAAGTTCAACGCTCGGTGAGTATGACAGTCGCCCCCCGCTAGCTAGATACGTGTGATATGCTACCTGGTACCTTTGCTCTTCTTGCTGTTCTGAGACCCACGTACGCCCACATTCATTTTAGGTCTCTCTACCGTCTTTCTACCCTTGACGTCACTCACGTGAGGAAATGTACCAGGCCCTCCCCGCTTTTCCATACTGTAAACAACAAAATGCTGGGCGTGGGACTGGGAACGAGGCTAGTGTAGGTGTAGACAATCTGCCTGACACTAACATGCATACATGTGAATTTATACTGACTGGATAGCGTCCACATATTAGAATTGATCCTCTCACATTTCCAGGTGCAAACGTCATAAGAAGGCAAAGTATCGCCCCCAAAGCCCACTCAATAGTTATGACAGCAAGGGGGACGAGCCCGCAGAGGAAAAGCCAAGTGTGGACCTAGGAGCCTCAAAGAGCTTCATGCATTCAGAATCTGACCTGGCTAGCTTTGAACTACCAGAGGTTGTGCCGAGCTCTGGTTCCATGGAGAATCAAGGTAAGGGTCCAAGCACCACCTCAGCTGCGGTACAAATCTGAAACACAATGTGCTGCTTGTCCTCCACTGCTCATTGTATTACCTCTGAAACCGTGCCCTAACAACACAAGCAGGAACCAAGCGAATCAACCAGGAACCTATACGTTGCTAACCATGCATGCCAATGTTGGCTATCCAGTGCTTGTTGTTGTGACTGTAATGAACGTTTCCTCTGTGTGGGTGCCAGTACGTACATGGTGTTACGTGTACATATGGTACGTTTCTTTTAAGTTGTTGCCGAGATTCGGAATGGTATTCCGATAATTATATGTTCGTGGCACAGCTTCATCACAAACCAGAAGGTGTAAATTCTTCCGAAAATCGGAAGGTTTCCTACGAATATCTGGAAGGTTTCTTCCGAAGAGCGCTGGCTTTTCGTACCAAAGTGTCTTTAAAGTTGTTGCCGAGATTCGGAATGGTTTTCCGATGATTGTGCGTTCGCGGCACAGCTTAACCACAAACCAGAAGGCTTCTTCCGAAGAGCACTGGCTTTGTACATACCAAAGTCTCCGAAAAATGGTCCAGCTGCGCTTATGGATCTTTCAGAACTTTGTTTAGGCCTTCTGGAGATGCGGTTGTAACAGAAACCTGGACCAGCGACGGAAAGGTTTCCGAATCTCGGCACCAAGTTTAAAGACGCTTATGTACCATACGTTTACATGTAACTCCTCCTTCCTTCACAAGTGATTGACCGTCTAAAGCCGATTGCCGTGGCTAGTTTTGCCAGTCATGTACTTGGCATGCATCATGACAGAGACAAAGGCTTTGAACTGGAGTACCAGGTGAAGTTACATAATGCTGTGATGCAGGTCACTATTATTTGCGAGTACTTATTTTTGTGAATTGGCCATGTAGCGATTTGGCAGGTGGCATTTTTAAGTTCCAGAGCTGATAACAATTGTGTACATTTGCTGAAATTAGTACCCGCAAAATTAATAGTGACCTTATGGTATGCTGTTTTAGTATACTTTCAAAATAAGATTTTGACATGACTGCAAGTGGTACGGCCAAAACTGTACCTGCCGTACCGGTTGTGCTGCCCTGCACCAGAACTTTTTTGTCGCCTTATAATTAGTAGGTGTGGGCTACCAGCTTGCATTTCCTTTCCACGTCGAGAGTGATCAGACAGTCGCGGATTGCGCGGAAACCAGAAAGCAGCGGCAGTGCAGTGCAAAGCAGTGAAGGTGCTATGAGAGCCCATCCAGCTAACTGTAAAATGACTGACCGTGCTTTGCGCAGATTGGATCGCCCCTACACGCCTCTATGCTCTGCCTTCGGCAGTGGCCGTACCACAACAAAATAGCTGACACCGGCACTGTGGTACGATGTAAATCTGAATCTGTTCTGTAATACGGAGGTTGTCTCAGATGCATACCACATCTATCCTCATGTTGTGTTATCATTACGTCCTGCAGTCCGTCAGCAATGAACACCTAGCTGCGTACGAGGTGGCCAAGCTACCATACAACAAGACCAAGAACAGATTTGCCAACATCTTCCCATGTGAGTGAATTGGCTGGTCTACTGGGTGAGTAGTGACTGTGACTGGTACATTTATTACCTTCCAGATGACTTCTCTCGAGTGAAGCTCCAGGAGATAAAGGGAGTGGAGGGATCCGAATATGTGAATGCATCCTACATTGACGTATGTACAGCATTTAGTGTGATGTGATCCTCTGATGTGCATGCACTTACATAGTGAGTTAACATGTCACAGGAAATAGTTTCTTTCACTGTAAGCCATCGTGGAAAATGAAAGTAGTAACGGCCATATAGGGTACGTCAGGTAATAGAAATGGTGTCTAGTACCAAATGAAGGAAAGCAACAACAAAGCATCAATACAGTGGACCGGCTTACCAAGATAGATCAGCATACTCGGGTTGCACTCTCAACCAGCAGACACTTCGACTCCAGTTGCATCCATGCATCAACTAGATGGCCAGCTGACAGCTCACCCCAATTGATGCCCATGGAATATACCACTGTCAACTGCATTGCCGATAATTGCATTCTGCAGGGCAGACCATCCTTTACCACAAAGCTCAGCTAGGCGCATGGTGGTTCATGTTATATTCCAATTAATGCACACCTTAGGTCAGTTTGACTAATAGGATTGGCCTCCAAAGGTTGTGGCTACACCGTGCATCATGATTGGTGTCATGCACTGACTCTTATGTGCCAAAACTCTCCTTGGTGATGGAGTTACACGTATGAGCGCTTTTGTCTTCTTGTGAGCCACCATTACTCGAGCACTCGAGTGCTTCAAGTGTCGTTGGCAAATCAGCTCTTAGAAGGCTCACGGATTCTGACCACACCGTCATGATCGCCATCGTTCATTGATGTTTATGTGCCAAAACTCACCCTTTTGGTGAAGCTGTGAGCAACTGTCATAGTTATATTGTCGTTGGCATAATGGGTGTCACATGACATGTGGGTTAATTAGAACAAGCCGTGATTGTGACTATGTGCTGGTGTATGCAATCAGATTCAGTACAGGTATCCACAAGGACCCTGGGCCATGATTCACCAGTGTGGTTTCCATTCGTATACTGCTTACAATTTCTATATTGGGATGCATTAATTTTATGAAAAACGATGACTGTAGATTGTGTACACTTAAACGATGACTGTAGATTGTTTCATGCTATCATCCCTTCTAACGTTTTGGCATTTTATATACATGAATTGCACAAAGTATAAACTATGTAGTGTGGTGTGGACTATGACATGATTATAAGTGTACCTCTGCATTCTCCCAGGGCTACAACCACCCGAATGCCTACATTGCAGCCCAGGGTCCCATGCCCAACACTTTCTCAGACTTCTGGCGGATGGTCTGGGAGCAGAAGCTGGTCACCATAGTGATGCTCACCAAGTGTACAGAGGCTGGGAAGGTACAGTGTGAAATGTACCTCATGCACGCATGTGCAGCAAGGGGTAGAGTGATTGCTTTGTCTGTGAGTATGTCAGTATGTCTGTCTGTCTGGAGTCTGTGGACACAACAATGAGCCGTTTAGGTGAAATAGTGAAATACGTACGTAGGAACGCTTGCAGCCTTATTACACTCCTGGTAGGGGGAATTTCTGCCGTGTGTTTGAGTACTTCCGAATGGCCTACAAAGATTTTGACTACACCGTCATGATCGCTATCAGGCTGTGACCCAACCGTACAGTTTTGGTGCTGAAACTCACTTTTGTGGTGGAGATACGTGTACAAGCAGTCGTGCCGTCGCCCGCCATTGACCTTACGAAGCACCTGCAAAGATTCCGACTACACATCCGTGATTGCTGTCGTTCACTAATGCTTGCGAAGTTGTGAGCACTGTAATTCGTTCTTGTCTTCCCTTTGGATGCCATTGCTGACTCGATCGTATCGACTGACATGGTCCTCACGTGACATGTGCGTTAATTGGAATGCCTAACTTGCTCGACCAGTGACTTGAAACCGGTTGCAACGCAGCTACCAGGAGTGCAGTTGCCCCTCGAAAGAAAAACCTCACACACAAGAGCTGTACGAAGAGCTGTGAAAAGCAAGGTCTTTGCTCCTTGTCCAAATTATTGAACAAAACTACCACATCTCGATTTCAATAGCGCATGGCGTAAGTGTTTCCTGTGTACATGTTGTCTGTCTCACTGTACATGTGTAGACCATCTCCTCATGTGCTCGTCCTATCTGAACCATCCTTTAGCGTAAATGCGAGCAGTACTGGTCTGACAATGTGAATGAGACCTTTGATGCTGGGTCCAACCTCTTGGTCACCATGACTGAGCTGATACCGTTTGCTGACTATGAAATCAAGAGATTCAGCGTCCAGGATGTAAGTCAAGATATACAACCGGTCTTTTGTGTACAACTTGGTGGTGAGTAGGCCTGCACGATATGGCGATATTTACCGATATCGACGGTATGCGTGCACGGCGGTACGTTTTTTGGACGTGAACGGTATTTTCGAAAAACGGATAATTAGGACATTCGGTAAGTGCACGAGGCAACTTAGTCGCTAGTCGATCAGTATAGCTAGCGATGAGCGACGTACACGCGATGGTTCTACAGAGCCTGGTGATTCTGCTGCAGGCAAAGCCAAGATCTCGTTAATAAATGAAGCTGTTACTGCTGTTTGGAACGACTTTGGCGTCGAAGCGGACGAGAAAGGCAAACCACGATCACCTGACAGCCCGAAATGCCGCGTGCGTGAAGGACGGTAATCTTACAGCCAGATTGTACTTTTATTAGTTATACCTTGCCTTACCTCTGCCCTTGCCAAGCTGTATGGCTACTTTTTTGCACGATATTTAGTAATATCGTGGCATCATGCGTGATGATATACCGTGGGGTGAAAAAAGTGATATCGTGCAGGCCTAGTGGTGAGTGGATATATGTTCCGTTGTCAAAATCAGCAAACTGCTCCAGAGACTGCCTTACATTTCCCAGCAGCAACCCCGCTGCTATAGGACACCTAACATGACTTGTGCATGACATGAGCATTTGTTCAGAGCATCCGCTAATCCTCCTGTCTATATCAGAGTGTAGTTCATGGTGGGGAAGAGACAGGTGGTAGCGAAGAGTCCAAGCTCTACTTAGTTCATCTTTCTCAAGGAGCAATTCACCTGTTACATCTGCACATTATGTGATGACAATTCTACTCTTGTCATGCATGTCATTTTCTAAGCAAATCAATATCTGAATATACAGAAAGCATGGACCTACGAAATGAGAGGAGCAATGTCAAAAATGACTCATTCAGCTTACCATTGCGAACTGTCAGTCCGAAAGTAGAGCTCCTGGGACTGAAGCTATCTCGTGGCTAGAAGAAGTCAGGCATTCCCTCTCCCCTCGTTATTGAATCAATGTCGTAAGATCTCACGTATTTACTGTCCTTCACACTCCAGACCTCACAGCCAGATGCCCCTCCCCTTTCTGTGACCCACTACCACTTCCTCGGCTGGCCGGACCACGGGGTGCCGAAGTTTGCTACCTCCCTCATCGCCTTCATCCGCCGTGTGAGGAAGAACCACAGCAAAGACGGCCCTCCCATGCTGGTACACTGCAGTGCGGGTGTGGGCAGGACGGGCACCTTCATCCTGCTGGATAGCATGCTGGAGAGGATGAAGGTGGAGGACACGGTCAACGTGTACGAGTTCCTGCGTAACATGAGGGCAAAACGAGTCTTCATGGTGCAGACCCTGGTAAGTGGGCGTTAATTGGAAGACTGATGAAGTGATACCTTGGGAGGACAGGGAATCGGGAGCAGCTGTGCAGATTTTGTAAAGGAACAGATATACTACGTACATCTTGAACACTCGTTAGATGTGCCCTCACGAGTACTCACATAATTTGTGCTTGCATGAGCGTGTCGTGTGTACACGGGAGTGCGAGTGTGTGCGCATGCGTCAGTACTATAATTTGTGTGCAATTTCTCCGCATGAGAGTCGCACACATGAATTGAGTGTGTGTGTGGGTCTTCGAGGACAGCACACGTGTTATAGCAAGCGATAAGTAGTCGTACGTGTATTGGAAACAACAAGTGACTCATGTGTTTCGTTCAAGGAGTTTTGAGTTGATCCTGATTATACCTCCTGGCTTGTGGACTTATTTTGTTGAGTATTTCCCAATATATTATGCAGGCCCAGTATGTGTTCATCCATGATGCTCTGGAAGAGCTGATCACATGTGGGGAGACAGACATCTCTGCCACAAATTTGAGGCTTAAGGTGAACAAGCTGCACAAGGTCGTCTACGGGAAGGCTATATCCGGCTTTGAAGACCAGTTCAGGGTAGGTTATCCAACAATTAGACTATGGTATACATGATGTACTTTTATCTTAATGAGGTCTCCAAATCCTCATCAAAAATTCATATTTCATGCAGAGAATAACTGAATGATATGCCCATAGTCTAAGTTAGTTATTGCACTCAAGCAGTAGCTGTTTAGAGATCTTCGCCCGCGGTGATTATATGTAGCACCCCTCTGGTCTCTAAAATAGCTAAGAGACCTGCTTGAGTGCAATAACCTATATGCAATATAGCCAAATGGGTGAGAGAACCAGCCTGGCTCTCTCAGAGGATGTGGCCGGCCTGAAAACAAGGCTAAGTTAGAGCTCTACATGTGTTGTCTCCTTCAGCTTCTTGACCATGTGAGCAGGAAGGCCAATGACAGTGATTGCTCTGATGCTCTGCAACACTACAACAGGTCGAAGAACCGCTACCCAGACCGTGTCCCATGTAAGTTACATCAGTGCTAAGAATATGTATCTCAGAGCCTGAGGCAGCTACAACACCAAAAATCAGGCATTCAGCAGAAGAGTCCTGGGGCTTCGCCAGGCTGCAGAAATCACGCCGAAAACTGCTTCAGAGGAAGCAACAGGGTGTGGCGTCCGATAATACATACAATAATGATTTTTATCTTTGACAGATTAGAGAGCAACACCAAACTTGCAACGCACAGTGAGATGATGTGCACCATCGACGGAAGGTCACGCCCACTTCTGCAAATGTACAACTTCCGCGCTAGGGCGTCCGAATATGGATGGTGTCCAATAATTGATAACCTTCTCTAATATTGTACTCTCTGAGCCTCTTGGTTATACATGTTTTTCTGGAACAGCAGCTACCATGACATGGTTTGGTCAGTACCAGTAGTGTACAGTTGCTATGGTAATGCTTTTCAATTTCACAGATAATCTCTCCCGTTGTCGCCTGAGGCCAACTGGTGTCACTGGTGCAGAGTATGTGAATGCCAGCTTTGTTGACGTAAGTTGTTACAAAGGATAGTGAATGGCGGTGAATATCTCATAATTCTCAAACCATAGTGCTTATGGGGTAAGACTGCCGTGGACTATTGCAGCTCTGCGATAACTTATTGCTGGATTCGTTACCATCCTTTCCAGGGCTACAAGCAACGGAATGCCTATCTAGCAACTCAGGCACCGCTGAAGGAAACAGTGAGTGACTTCTGGCGGATGGTCTGGGAGTTCAAGAGTAAAGCCGTCGTGATGCTGTGCAACACTGAGGAGAATGGCCAGGTGAACTGACCTAACATTCATACATAGGCTGTCTTCAGCCTCCGTGTGTACCCATTCTGCTTGTAGATAAATTTCAGTTCACGCTGACTTTAATCTTGCCAACGACATTGTTGTACTCACCTACAGGAAGCAAGCTTCCCCTTCTGGCCGACAAAACTGCAAGAGCCTGAAACATACGGCAAGCTGTTAGTCACTCTCCAGGTTGAAGAGCTGGGCAAGGAGTACACAGTCCGCAAATTTGAGATCAAGGAGGAGAAGGTATTGATCAGCAAGTATGAGTAGATCGCCTACGTACTGAATCCCGACATTGGGGTTTCTTACATGCTTCAGGAGCAAACTGCAACAAATAATCATACGGAAATACTTCAACATGGAAAATGTTGTCTGTGTTCCCTAAAATCAAGCTACTGTTGGTAACAAAATGAACCATCTACTCCTGGAACGTAGCCTCGTTCCCTGGCCTGCGCGCTGCTTTCGGTTGTACGAAAGAACGCGGAGGGCCTCGTATCTTTCCTCACATGTGTGTCGTCAAGGGTAGAAGGACTTAATTGAATGTGTGTGAACTGGGGCTCAGAACAGTAAGAGCAAAGGTACGAGGTAACTTACCACGCGTATCTGGCTAGTGGGGAGCGACTGTCATACACACCAAGCATTGAACCTGTAGTTGGTTGAACAATACCCGAAACTTCATTCTGACAATTTTTGCTGTTTTTTGATTACGTAATGCTCACATGATGAAACATACCAGGCTCTCCCCACTTTTCCGTACTGCAAGCGACGAAAAGCTGGGCGGGGCCTGGGAACGAGGCTACCTGGAACTGTATTGTGTCAACAGTGGTAACTAATTTGGCAATACTTTGGGGTGTGTTCACATACCTGGGCTTCAGTGTATGTACTAAGGGCATCTCAGGTTTAATTTCCCCGTTTTGTTTCACTTCAGCCACTGAACCCGAACCAGAACCAGCACCCAAGTTTCGTGGTGACATTGTTCCACCACACTGAGTGGCCAGAGCACGATCGCCCACGGTCTACCAGTAGCATACTGCAGCTTATCGAGCAGGTGAACAAGGTGCAGAGGAGTACCGGCAACCGGGTCATCACTATTATGTGCAAGTAAGTTTTACCACTTACCACCAGATGTCACTATTTTCTGTGTTTGCTTTCCTATAGTCACTCAGTGAAATTCTCCTGTTCAAGGAAGTAGTATCACTGTACCATTAATTACAAGTACCCTAGTACCTATCAAAACCATTACTTACACATTTCCTGAATAGAAGTACACATTTCCTTTTTGTTCTTACCCACGCAAACATAAGTACCCTATGAATAATGATACCATCTTCCACTCCACAGTTTACAGTATGTGACCACGTTTTTGAAAACCCATGTTTATGTGGATGTTTGTAGTGATCATTCTTGTTACAGTATTATTACCCTGTGTGCATGCTAAGTGATCGGTTTGTCTGTCTGTCTGTCAGTCTGTGGAGCACACAAAAATCAGCGGTTTGAGCAGTGAAGGCCTTGTTGAAGACTTAGTTCATGATAGAAGTGTCAGAATTCAGAAAATACTAGTGTCTACATAACTCACAGTAAAACTTTCGACCTTTGAGCAATTGTGAGTCACGAGCGTAGACAGCTATCCGTATTCCAAAGACGGATATTCAGTTTTCTTGTTGCTGAATGCATCACGTGCCGATGAGGTATCCATTGTCAAAATTGCCAGTCATTCTTGACATTTGAAAGGCACCGCCACAGTGGACAAATCCCATGTACACTAAGCGGTGCCTTTGAAGCCAGGGTACATCCATGTACCCTAGGGTACATGGGGGCTCCATGGCAACTGTAGTTTTCTGTGAAACTAATTGACACTAATTGACACTAATTGACACTAAGGTACAAGTCAGCTGTAGCGTGGCTTTGCTAGGGTGTATGAGATTTGTACCCTGAGTGCAGTTGTATGTATTCCCTCCGGCTGCGCCCTCGGGAATACATACAACTGCACTCAGGGTACAAATCCCATACACCCTAGCAAGCCATGGTACAGCTATTACATGAACATTGTGGTGGAACTGAAGGCGGATATATGTTGATGAAGGCATCATATGTACTGATGATTGATTTCATCGTGCTGTTTTGTTATCCCCTGCAGTGATGGTATGGGCCGCACTGGTACCTTCTTCTGCATCCATGCCCAGCTAGAGCGGGTGAAGTCCGAAGGACTGGTGGACTTCTTCCAGTTTGTGAAATCCTCCCGCATCCACCGCCCATCCATCGTCTCAGAGCTGGTAATTCGTAATGCAGTTTGTGCCATGAGTATCAAAGGTGTGATTAGCCTTGTTCCCAGGGGCTCGGTGATTGGGGAGAAGAGTGCCTGGTATCCACTGTTCACACATGCGCAAGCAGTTACGCTACATTCTCCATATAATTCATTGAGATACGTAAGCTGAAATAATACGGACAAATATTCGGTAAAATATACGACTCCAGCATCATGCAGAACCATGGTTTCCAAGTTTGTGGACAGCGTTACGCCGCTTCTGCCTTTCCGAAGTGACGCGAAGCACGTTACAAATGGTAAGACCCCATAGAAAATACGACCTGGCCGTATGAAGCCATACAAACACATTGTTGCCGTTATGTACGTGCTGTATTACTGTCAGTTGTTCGTCCTCAGCACCATTCCTGGCTTTGCGACCTGGCGTACGGCACGGCTTGGTTGAACAGAGCTGCATCTTGTAAATGTAAACGACTCCCGTGTTTCAGTAATATACAGTCGTGCAACACGGACTAGTATAACAGTAGTTTCCAAGTTCCCCACAAAAACCTGCGCATGTGCAAACAGTGGAGACCAAGTACTCTTCTCCTCTTACCGAGTGTCTGGCAACGAGGCTGAGGTGTGATATCATAGGATTTACATGAATGACAAGGAAACTGGTGCGTAGTGATGTAGCTATGCAGCATACACGCAGTCCAGCAGTTGTAAGTAGATTCTTTAGCACGAGGTAATTCTGCAGTACCGTAGTCACACGTTGTAGGCGCAGCTCACCTATAGGTGCATATTCGCTGTTAGGCGCAGGTTTGACTCTCGTGTCAGGTACATATGATCTAACACGCCAGAATTTCTGGAAGAAGGCTTTGAAATGAAGTTCACTTCCTATTTAAGGATGTCATTCTAAATTAAGCGCATCTCACTTATAGGCGCGTACTTCCTGCGGAGATATAGACGCATGCGCCTAATGACGCGCGACTACGACAGCACAGTTACAATAGCTTATTGTTTCTCTCTACAGGAGCAGTACATCTTCTGCCACGACACCCTGGCTGATTTCCTCGATAGCTTTGATACCTACGCCAACTTCAAGGACCTCGGGAATGGACGGCCCTGAGAAAAATAATGCAATTATTATTAACTGCTGTAGATACTGTATTTTAGTTTTATTCATGTGCTTTAGCTATGATGTGTTCCTGTATACCCACAAACATTTTTAAGGTACTTTGGACTCGAGGGTTAAAACTCTGAGTGTGCACCTCCGAAGTTAGGTCTGTGTAGCTACTTGCAAATAGAATGCTATTCTTTTGTGTACAGATTGTCATGTCATGAAGTCAATTGGTTCCAGTTCGTGCCTGATTGATGAATAATTTACATTGTGATTGTGGGTCTTGCTGACACTTACTCCATTGAAGTCTCCTAGCCACGCCCCCTACATCAACATTGCATCCACCCGACATCATTCATGTGATGAATGACATCATTGTCATACCAGGCCTTCCCACTCCTCCGCATCCGTGCATTATTGTCAACACAAACCAAAGAACAGAAAATGGGGGTAAGAGTAACCTGAACCCACAAGAAGAGTTACACAACATTACCTAACACTGAGGCTAACAGGAATCACTAATAACTAGCCTGGAAATTCACTTTACATGGTCTGGTAAATGGACAAATTTCACAGGCTCATTACTCCACCAAATGAGCTATATAGGTTGTACACTCAAACTATCATCTGAGTATATACCTTACACAGCTATAGTACATTGTAGGTGAAAAACAGGGCAATCCAATAGTACACACTGTCCTCAGTGTTGTATTCCAGCACATATCTTGCCCCATGATACTCCAGCCACACGTACACTGACTGACTCGTCTGTCACCGTTACGTATGCCGCAGTCGCTTCCGTCTTGCTTAGGGAGACTGCTGCTAGCAGCCACTGAGCATAAAGCAGTTCTGGCTCTATTGAGCTCCATCGTGCTTCACCGACTAATTACAGAATTGTTGAAGACATCATGAATGCGTACGTCAAATTTACTATACATAACTACACACCATATGCCTCAATACATCACAATTATTAAAGTCTGATGAGGGGATTTAAAGAGTACGCTTTTAGTCACAGTCATGATTGTATCTGTTGAATAGGAGCCTCATCCATATATACACTCATCACTAACAACACCACTAGCTCTCCAAACACTACTCACTCTCTCTTTACTTCTTTATCCAAGGAGGCCATCTCCACAGTACCCAACTCCCTGATCTCTTCCTCAGTCTTCTTCTAAAGAGTATGAAAAGTAGTGGAGCAGCAGTGTATTTGTGGAGACACCAACTCAAACTGTATATAGCATTCACAATGCTGAATAAATTCTCAACTACCTATAGCATGACCATCACTGCATGCAGCGTTTATATGAATCGAAGTCACTAAGCATACAGGGCAGTTAACATCTGCTCCCCCCCTCCTTTACCTTTCCCTCCCTCTCTTTTTCGCCTTTCTCTCTCTCTCTGCCCAGCCTGTCGACTTCGTTCCCAAACGCTAAGCCTTTTCAAAATGATTTCCAAGTGGCGTGGGTCTGGGCCCTATTTGCCTACGGAACAGCACTCTGAGTCAACTGCGAGGACTGTAACAGAGGGAGCGCCAATGGCAGAGGGCCTACCAGAGAACAATGGCATCGGTGACCGAAGAAAAACGACAGAGACAGAATCACGCTCATCACTGTCCACAGTGTACGCGTGCATAGGGCACTTCCCGCCAAAATTGAAATACCGCGGATGCCAACCAATCAGATCGCAGCGTTACCGGTGCGTGCGTTGGCCGGTGCACGCGTTGCCGGCAGGCGTCAGCGAGTATATAAGGAGAGTCCAGTTGTGCCCGAGCCATTCGAGTTAGGTTTAGCTCGGGTGAGGTTAAGGTGAGGTGAGCCCTCTCCTTAACCTTACCTGAGCTGAATCCTTTCACCGCGGGCTGGGGGTGGGAGCTTGGGGGGTGGGAGCATTGGGGGGGGGGAGCATTGGGGGGTGGGAGCATTGGGGGGTGGGGAGCATTGGAGGTGGGGGGTGCATGTGGGCGGGAGCATGTGGGTGGGAGCATGGGGGGGGGGGGGGGGGGGGGGGGGTGCATGTGGGTGGGAGAATGGGGGTAGGTGCATGGGGGTGGGTGCATGGGGGTGGGTGCATGTGGGCGGGAGCATGGGGGTGGGTGCATGCATGTGGGCAGGTGCATGCTGGGGCGGGAGCATGGGGGTGGGGTGCATGTGAGGCAGGTGCTGCGTAAGGTGCCAAGTTGTGAAAACTCCAATTGTATGCATAGTGTGGACAAAGTAGCTAATTACTTTGACAACATGCAGTTGTTTGATGAATCCATGGTCATGAAAGTTCATTATATTTGTATGCTAATGATGATTAAACATGTTAGAGGTTGACAGCAGAGGAGCAGCAGGAGAGAGTAGATCTCATGATCTGCAGTGCAAGGAGAGAGATGGAGATTGGTGGCACAGAAGCTAAGACAGAGGTTTGTAGTGGGTGCATGGTCTGACAGAGGGTGGATTGTGGTGAGATACGTAGGACGGCAGAAGATATGGAGGCCTGTAGCTAAGAGGGCATGCAAATGATTGGGTCAGGTGTCCCTTGGCTAATAATAAGGAAATTTGATTCACCATGCGGACTGCAGAGTGTTTATATTTCTGATCATGACAAGTGATGCAGAGTCAATCGGACTCGTGTTTACAGTCAAACCAATTTGAACATGCATGCTACAGTCACCATGAAGTGCTGGACTCTGCCTGTGAATATCTCAGAATTGGGAACTCTGCCTAGCAAAGCCACACTTGGCTACAAGCATGCATGCCAAACAATATAACTTCATATCCATGCTGTTGATAGCCACCGCAATAATGGTGAGTCAGCTATTTAAGACAGGCTTCAAAGGGTATAGCTAATACTACACCATAGTTTAATTTTGAATGATATTCCTAGTCTTGTGCACACTCCAACCTCTTGAAGTGTTTCTCCATAAACATTTCAATGTAGCAACATAACTGCAGTAACACAAAGAAAGTCTTGTATGCCCCAAAATAAAACGATATGCAGGATGTCTTTTGAGCGAGACAGTATGTTACTATTTCATACACATCCTCCTCAACTCTTTCCTGCTGTGATGTGGGCACGGAGCAATGGGGATCTCATACTTCGGTGTTCACAGGCCGGGTGGCTGACCAGAGGTGGTGGTGTTCTCATAGTCATGTCCAAATTTTAACCCTATAACCTGTAGCTACTCCTCACACTTTGTAGTGTGCACTTTGCAGGCATTCACAGCAACATAGAGTAGCTACCCAATCCATTTTAGGCTGAAGACGATACTACCTCACGATTTTCAACAACCAGGGTGCATAAATGCGATGCACAGACACTACCATTCATGGGCTTTAATACAATGCAAACTGCATTCTCATAGACCCAGCACTTTTGGTGTTATGGCTCGAATATGCTGGGCTCTGAAAATTTGTTGGTTTGGACACCTACGAGTCTGATACATGAAAAGCGGGATAATCACTGCAATCGGCTGCCACGCCTCCTTGGATGGGAACCGAGTCATCTGCCAACCTAGCATAAGTGGTCCTTCTACTCTCAAGTAGTCATGGTCACGGGCAGACATGGAAACATCATTTTCCAGACTGGACCTTCAATAAATGTGCATTACTGCATCCGAGCTGAAATGCTTTACGCAACTGAGGTGCATGGTTTAGCTCCAGTTCGAACCAAGTAGCTATGTGCTTTGTTTGCTCAAAGTCCAGTAATTCACTCTCAACGGGGATTGTGGGATAATGAACTGCTAGGTACAACCAAGTGAAGGATGTCCAAAAGCTTGTGTAGCAGTACGTGCAAATTCTTCTTGGAAATTGCTGAAGCATGTCCTTCTGCAAGCGAGGAGACCACACTGGAGCAGCGTATTCCAAATTTTGCCGTATTGAAGTCCACATCTGAGTGCTTAGAGCTATAGAAAGTACACAAGTCCCAGAATACGTCTGGGCATGCATTTATTGTCAATGTGAGTGGTCAGGACATTATTCAGCAAACCTGAAGATAATACTGTGCTGAGGCTAATTAAAAGGATTGTCTATCGACAGTACTGTACAGTAGCTAGCTATGTCGAAGGTGAACGGTTTGTGTGTTCTATGGAACTCATGCTGGTAGCACTTCACCATGCTGGTATTTTCCTCAGTTTAAGTATCACATCAGTATTTGCTCTTGTACTGTAATAGTTAACTTGTGCTGCATTTCACTGTATTGCATTCATATTCATTCTTGGGGGTATATTCATATGCACTCGATTAGCTCAGTGTTTTTGTATGCCCAGTAACCATAGCCTATAGCTATATGTACAAAAAATTGCACCTGGTTCAATTCTCAAGTCTAAGTAATGTGCCGTTGTTTCTCGATAGCTAATCTCTTTGCAGTATTTGAAGTGCATGCGCCCTAAGTTACGCTGAATGCGCATGCGTGTCCAATGCGGACCAATATCCACCAGGTTATAAAAAATTATTGCTGATTGCTAAGGTAGGGCGGGGTAATTCGGGCCACTGGGTAATTCGGGCCACTTCAACTTCAGGTCAACGGTAACTAAAAACGGACAGACTTTAGGCAAACTTCTGGCCATGTATATCCAGGGACTCAACCTGCCTACAACTCACTAGAAGCAAGAATCCAATGGATGCTTCTTTCCTGTTGCAACGTTGAAGTGGCCCGAATTACCCCGTACTATTCCGTGGCCCGAATTACCCCGCCCTACCTTACGGTGAATTAAGGGCAGACCGAAAGTCGAGCGCAGTTCCCTAACCGATGTACTACTGAACTCACTGTCATTGTCGTAAGGTGAGATGAGTTTTTGGTTGGTGTCTGTGGCTGCTCAGCCCATGGTGTAAACTCGATGTAGCTAAGGTTTCTGAGCTTGTTTTCTGGATGGAATAACCCTTGTTGTGTACAAGTCAAGTTGCAAGCTATATGACCTCTCCTTTTCCTGACCACTATACCCGGCAATAGTCATGATTTCACGGACTTTGAAGCATTCAATTCTAGCCAATTAGATGATGAACTGAATCAGAAACTCCTGAAATGACTGGCCACCATTGTTCACACTGTCATTGGCAGTATGTGATTCCGTGCATTCATTGAGGGAACCCTGATAGTAAGCCAGGCATTGTGAAATGTGAGGTTACCCTTAGCAGTTGCCCTACAAGGAGTGCAGTTACCACTCATTTTACATTCTCTGGATGCATTATTACCATGCGTGAAACAGCATTACAAGACATGTAGAACATTCCAGCTAATAATTGGCAATTACAAGTTACAACTGGCAGCCTACTAGAACGTTTCATTGTACACAGAACTGAATGTTAACGGTCTTCACATTGCCTGTATTTTATGCTTTATTTCAATACTCTGGTAACTTTTGGAAGCATGCAGTACGGTAGTAATCCAGGACGTTAACCTTCCACAAGGGCTATGCTCACTGACCCGCTGGTATCTTTCCAAACACTGCGACACACGCACTTCTACGGTCCCGTGTCAACCTGGCCGCGATATAAATTGTGTATACAACTCGTCAGTGCAGACGTCATCAACTGGGGATAGCCCTGATTTTCTTGCGCATGACTGCGTCTTTTAAAACGGTACGGGTAAGATTGGAAATCAGCAGTTTTTGAGCTTTCTGCTGATACCAAGATCATATTTTTATGCTGTGGAATAAGCTGCGACATTCGAGGAAATGGCTGCATGGTGATATCAAAGTTTCAGTAAACAAGTGAGCTATTAATGCATGATTTAAAGTTTCAAAGGCTTCCTTTTAAAGTCTGTGGTGTTTTATACTGCATCATACCTTTCCCCCCGCCATTTGTACACTGTTTCAGAGCATGGGCTCGTGCTACATGGGCTCTGGTTCATATCGAGTCCTAGTAATATTGAGAGGGTCTGGGAACGAGACTAACCATATCCATGTCAGTATTGATCTTAGACTGGATGGCGCACAGGGTATGAATACACTCTAGTTTCCCAACTGGGACTGTATTGTTGCATGATAGTGGTAAGAGTTATGAGTTTGCATGTCAAAACATGAGTCATTGGGGCTTAAAGGGTTAAGTTGATATGTCTAGATGGCAATTTGCAGAGTATTACGTGGAGGCATACGTATGGCTGACAATGACAGCACAGAGCACTACTTCCGAATTCCCCTCGTGTGATCATGGCTTTCATGCACGTATACTGAGAGACTAGGTATTGGACAACTGAATGCTTGATACATGGCAAAAGCTTCCATAGACTTGTAAACATTTTGTCGAGTATTCTAATTGAACGAAATAGCAATTCCGAAATTAGTTACAGTAGCTCCAATGATGTCAGTATACGAATTAAGCACAGTCTGCACCCAGTGTTTCAGCTCTCACATGGAGTAAGTGCTCTACTGAGGACTTCCTGTTTGCTGCTGTTGTACTTCACATTTTGTCAAAATTCAATAGGAAGCCATGTTAAGTGGGTTGACTGGTCCCTACTTCACTTACTGAGTTGTTTTGTGAGTACATGGTACAGTCTGTAATCATCAAGCCATCTGCTCTAGTAGATGGGTTTAATTAATGAGACGAGAGAAAGAACCGAAATGTGGGGCAAAAGTTCAGAGATATGCTAGCTATAGCTGAACTGAGCACTGAACCTCTGTCCAACCATACCCTGACTGTGACTGCGACAAGGGACGTAATCTGTCTTATTTTGAAGATCATGAATATCATTAACAGCCTACTTAGTATTATTCTGTGTGTTGGATGGTGAGCCTGTGCCGTTGGTACCTGTGAAGCCAACTGTAGCTAACCTTGGTTGCAAGCTTGTACCTGACAAAGTCTCATACAAAATAGCCCCAGAATCCCCATGAATATCATTAAATAGCTCCAATTTAGGTGAGCTGCTTCCCCATTAGGCCAATGTTTCTATAAGACATGCCTTCTGTAAACCTCAGCTTATACAGTTACTAAAATGGGACAAGACCCGGCATGTAGTATTTTGAGCCACTGGGTGCTACGTATGTAGGCTGTGGAGTCATAAACTCCTCCAACTGCAGCTGCTGCAGTTGCCAGCAGTTTCATGGGGTGACAGTAGACCTTCTACATACCTTATACTCATTGCACACATGGTATAGTGTGTGGCATGTAATCTTGATACAATCAGTACAAATATGTATGTATTTATGTAGCGTCATATTATGCTTAGCTATAGAAATACACTTAATGTGCCCTCATTATGCTTGGCACTTAAACGTACATAGCGGATAAATCTGGCATGAATCTTTCATCTTGGGATGTCTCATCCAGCTATGTCCTTCTGCATGATCAAACGGGGAGGTGGGTGGGTGCGGACGGCATGGCCGTGTCTCGGCTTGGCATTGAAGAGACCTTGGTTGGAGCCGGGTGAGCTCTTTCTCTCCTTTGCTGGATGAGTCAGTGTGGTTAGAGCCTTGAACGTGTGTGTCTACGGACTTTTTCCATTGTTTCGTTCGATGACACTTGTACATACGTAATACATGTATGTATGCTGTAGTAGTACGTACATTCACATGTAGATATCTGGGGAGGTATCTATATGTCAGCAATATGAGTAGGCCTGGCGTATACCATGTGCCAAGGTGCAACAAAATGGCGTGTGGGGTAAGTATTTCTATGTAGTTGTAGATCATGATAAGCTAAAATGGGTTCATTATATCAGTCCACCATCTCATAGTAGCTATAGGACTGCAGATGTCTGCATTGATACTACTTAACTCTTTAGCCCTTAACAACAGCTTAAGCACAAACCCTGTAAGTAATATTTATATAGCTGCAGTGCATTACGGGTTTTAGTGCACGAGGGCAATCTAGTTAACGGTCGAGGGCGAGATAATGCACGAGCCGAAGGCGAGTGCATTATCCGCCCGAGAACGTTAACTAGATTGCCTGAGTGCACTAAAGCCCATAATGCACTGCAAACTGGTATCTAAACTACTTAGTGCAACTCACTGACCCGAGACAGCCTTTGATCTTTGAAAAGTGTGCATTATCTAGATAATGCACACTAAAGAGTGCATTATGCGATTTAATATGCTCCGTCATGTGATCGATTCTGATGCGTCTGATTCGTTGAGGGTCACGTGAGTAGCACTAATAAAGTATAATGCCTATATAGTACTTAAGCCCCCATATAATATTTTGTAGTTTGAAGCCATATACATCAAAGGCTAAAACAGTTACTCTAAATGCCATACTAGTACGCATGTCTAGACCACTAATCCAATTAGGGGAAATAGAGCACGCTTTGGCATAATAGAGCACAGTTTGGGATAATTCATGATCAAGCGTGTTGGCACACATCTGATCCTTGGATATACAGCCTCCTACTAGTTCTTCATGAGCAACAATCAGCTACAGTGATTGGCAGCAACAAAAAAGCACCAAAATGAGGGAGATTAAGACTGGTAAAAGTTGAAAGTGCAGCCGGTGAGGCCAGAAAACTGCTGAACTGCTTTGGGAACACCAGCATCAAGGAAATGGGATCAAAACATGTTCCAGATTGGATGCACTGCCCAGCTGATTTCTCTTGAACCACAGATGTGCATTTATACACACGCAGGGCCTTCAAGCTCTTGTGTCCTGACTTCAGGGTCCAGTCCTGCTGCGTTCATACACACGCAGGGCCTTCAAGCTCTTGTGTCCTAACTTCAGGGTCCAGTCCTGCTTCGATCTCTTCTAGCATCGCGTTTTCCAAATCAAGCGTGTTGGCACACATCTGATCCTTGGATATACAGCCTCCTACTAGTTCTTCTGCCATTTTCGGCTGTTTTTGGAAGCTAGGCAGTAGCTCAACAATTACTAGTCTCTGGGAACGAGACTATAGCTCAACTAGCTCGAAAAACCGCAGAAACAAGCTTGGATCTACAGACCACGTCGTCGTTTTCAAACTACAAACCAGTTAGCTAATGCACCAGATACGCTCGTATTCTACGGAAATTATTGGGCTCGGGAATTTCCGTAGAATACTCGCGCCGGTGCATTAACTAGTACATGCGCTTATGGGAGCTCATGACAACTTTGCAGTCATTGGTTGGTAAAGAGTTAAATTGATCTCTTCTCACCTTGTTGTTGTTTTACCTGTGCCATAGCTTGCCTTGTGCCATCAATAGAAACGGTTGCATGTGAAATTAAAAGGGGTGGAGCCATTTATCCGATAATATAGGAAGTAGCTGACGGTTTAACAGCGTAAAGGGATCACCTTGATTGGTACATAAACATCACAGAATATTTTTTTCAATGTTTGCACTGAGGTTGAATTAAGTCCGAGTCTAAATGCCAGCTTGAAGTGATAACTTGATAGACTGACTGATAAACATGCAGGGCTGAAGTGCCCACTTTGTGTGCATGTGCATATAGGGTAATTTGAAGAGATTTCAAGGTCTCTAAGTAAACCCACAAGTTATTGGTTATGTGATCAGGAATCCATACTACTGGTATGCCTAACAACCCACTTCCATGAATATGTCATGGTAAGCTACCAACAGCCGCGATGTTGTGGGAGCCTTTGTGCAGTCCAAATGCATGTTAGTGTAGCATGGTTGTATACTGGGCTTTCAACTACATTGATGCAGTTGCTGTTGTGCTGTAAACTAAGCCTTGTTCTAAGTTTGGACCGTTAGTACTGCCCTCATTTTACTTGGAACTCAGCAGCCCGGGGACCTTGGGGTTCTCTGTTTGAATCAGTGTCTTGTTATTGTTTAATGGAACACCATTGCACACTCTGACATCAAGGTTTCTCCACTAGAATCAGTGTCTTGTTATGGAACACCACTGCACAAGGTGTTCCCCCTTTGAATGTTATTGTTTAATGGATTCGAACACCATTGCACACTTGATGTCAAATGTGTTATGGCGTTTGAATAGTTAGCTGGCATAGTGAAACCTCAGAGTAAGTTGGTTTGTTCCGTTGAATCCTTTGATACGTACATTGTGTGTTTACCTGTGCGGGGAAAGACCCACAAAGATTCTGACCAAGCCGTCGTGCACTGGCGCTTACATATGTGCCGTAACTTACCGTAGTGACGAAGCTGTAAACGCTGTAATAATTTCTTTCCCAGCCACTATTGCTCTCCTCGACTTGGCTAACCTAAGGAAACGGCCAGAAGATAATCCCAAGGCCCTGTAGAACACCATCCAATTGTTCCAGTAGCCTCGTTCCCAGACCTTCTCACCCCACCGCTTGTCACTTAGTACTGCAGGTGAGAAGGCCTGGGTACCAGGCTATACCCGGTATGATTCCAGTTCTTTTACACAATCGCGCGCTTATGCCACACAATGTCGAGATTGCACATACGTACGTCTTGTGCAATCTCGAGATTGCGCAAATTGATTGTCACTATGGAAATTTGTTGTGAACACCGGTTCCTTATCAAGGTTACCATGGAAACCACATAGCACCCCAGGGGTGCTGTTCTGGAACATGTGAGCAAGCACCCCAATTATAACAGCTAGTGCATGGGTAAGACCCATTCCACCTTCAGGTGGTCTACTCTACTGGACTAGTTTCAGAATCAATTTCAGCCATGTGTTGTAGTTGTATGGGCCATTTTGGTAGCTTCAAGATATGCTAGACCCAACAATGAATTGGACTGTGATTGGCAGTGTTACAAGGTCTGTTTTTCCCCCTGCATACATAACCAAGCAGCAGCTCCATATGTGACAAGAGGCATCTGGAATGAACTTTGGATGTGTAGGTAACTGGTGAGTATAACCGGTCCAACAGCATTGTCTTCACTTTCCTACCTAGGATTGTGAGATCTTGCAGTCAGTATGGAGGCTGTGCGGCTGCTGACTGCAGCAGTGTTGGTGTGGAGTTGCTGGATCCCTTTACTTGCAAATGCACAAGGTAATCTGACACAGAATTGTAGAAGTGTGAGTGAGTTTCTTTACCTAGATGACTGTATCCAGTAGTGTCTACACTGAAATTGTCACTCAGCGGGAAGCAATTATTATGCTGTGTCAACCCATACTGTGTGTTTATGTCCATGAAATTTGTCACCCCCAGTACGTATGTATACACATCAATATTGGCATGGCAACATAAAAAATGTTACTGCTGTATGCGCTACGTACGTAAACGGAAATATGACAGAGTAGTTTCCGAAGTACAGTCGGTCAGATCTTTGTCAGCAGCAAAATTTAATATTCTGTCGCTAGAACCTTCAGTATGCCTAACAGTGATGATAAAGCTAGTTTCTACTGCCCTCAGACTCACAATCATAAGCAAAGTGACCGAGAGGCGAAACTGCAACTATGTTGTTTTCTTCCACCGTTTCAGTGCATGCAGTGAGACCAGCTTGTCGTAGCCTCCTGAATGCCCAATTTCGTCTCGTGCGAGACTGGTGGATGCTGATTTGACACATATGGAGTCAAAAGTGGGGTTGGGTGCTCTTTTGCGACACTAATGCGACGAATGATAATGCGTTGATGATAATACAGCATAGTATTCGCATTACAGTTCCTAGGGTAACTGTATGGCAACTCATTCTACCCTGAAATATCCAAAGCTGAGTTTATTTTAACTTGGCAGTCTCTAAGCATTAAAAAACAAGTAACTCACTGTGGTGGTTAGAGTCACATATCTGCTTAGGATGGCTGAAATTATCCCTGGGAGTAGTTTTAAGCCCAAAAACCTCAAATTAGAGTACGTTTAAGGGTTCTAGAGGCACAAAGAGTGGGTCAGGGGAGGTGGGAATGTTTGCCCAAAGGGTGAAATGAGCACAAAGGGTGGGTCAGGGGGAGGTGGGAAGGTTCACCCAGATGGTGAAAGTAGCATGGCCGTGTCTTGGCTTGGATTTGAAAAGTCCTCAGTCAGAGCCAGGTGGTCCATTTCTCGTTTTATGCATAAATGGACCTAGACAACAATTCCCTCTCCTTGTTCAATGCCAGTAATTATCTGGCTAGCTAGCTAGAGCTGAGTGGGTGTGGTTAGAGTCACATGCGTATGTACTTGGGATGGCTGAGCGCAGTCCTGTGCGCAACTTGGAGCATGTAACCTAAAACAGTTCCTGAACTGTGAATGAGCACTGTGCATGGCTTAGTATTCAACCTTGTAAGCCTAGTGAAGAGCAGCAAAGCGATTCCGATAATCACTTTTGAGGTGGTATCTCAATAGTGAGGAGCAAGTTGCTATTCCTGCATATAATCCTCGCTTCCTGCGTTGCTCAGCAACAAAGACTTTATGGCAGAGCTAATGAAGAATATTGAGCTATGATGTGATGCCTAAAAGTATGGACGTACGGTTGTTCAAGGCGTCTCTATGTCTTGGCACACTCTGGTGCCGAGACAAAAAGCTCTATTGCCATTTTTCCATGCTTCCAATTCAGTTATGAGTGACAACACCATACCGTCGCATAGTAGTACCAGGTGTCATGAATATATGGAAGCAGTTTGTTACATGTGATCATCTACTTAATTGCAGGTATTCAGTTAACTCCAATGAATGGTGTGACTCGTACATATACCAACAACAGCATTGTGAACAGGATGGACATTGGAACTGGAGATGAAGCTCTGCTCTGCACTACTACCTACAGACCCTGCTGCTCATCTGGAAACCGTGACACTAAGTGGTGCTTTCCCGATGGAAGTCAGATCCTGAATTCCGGTGATCTTCCCTACTACAGAACTAGAAACAACCCTGACTTTGTAGAAAGAACTGGTCCTCGGTCAGTGAGGCTCAACCGCAACCCTCAGGGTACCACAACAGGGATCTTCCGCTGTGACATACTTGATGCCAGTGGAGTACTACAGAGCATGTTTGTGGGGATATATGACAGTGGCACTGGTGAGTCCTGTACACTAATCGAGTGAGAGGTTGATTATACGTATTTGCAAGGAGAAATCTAGCTAGATACGTAGCCCCAAGAATGCTCATACATATGTCCAGGATACCTTGCATGCAATCAGGCAATTAAGGTGGCATAAATTCCTAGCTGTGTACTAGTGTGCATGGGGCTCTCTTAGGCATTAAGCAAGGTTCATGCACTATGAATTTCAAGAAGTAAACAGATGCCGTTGCATTTACTGTACTCTCGCGAAAGTCCGCCCACTCCGAAAAGAGCGCCCACCCCCCACTTTTGGCTCAATTTTCTATATAGGGTCAAAATTTACTCGAATGAGCGCCCACCCTCGCGCTATGGCCTCGTGCCTAGTTTGGTTCCTAGACCCTTCTGCGTTTCGTTCCGGGGAGGGCGGGGCGGGCGGGCGGAAGGGAGACGGAAGGGTCTGGTGAATAACCTTGCCCTAGCGCGGATCCACGGCAGCATTCCTGCTGTCAGCGTTGATGAGGGAAAAAACACGAATCTCGAGTAGGTGCGAATCGTGAATAAAATTATTAGCAATATGGTGGCAGTTAGATAGCTAGCTACACCAGTGATTTTGTTTGATGCAGCTATTCAGCGCGCTGAGGCAGACAGGCAGAGCAGGTACAAGTTGTACTTGATCATCAGTTTGTCAGCGGCATGGATGTTGACTCTATTCGTGTCGCTCAGTTCCAACTCGGGTCAAGTAGCTTATGAACTTACGGCAGTACGTCGTGATTCTGACTGTGAAGGCTGTTTCTAGCGTTGCAGTTACCGCCTGTTTGGTCTCCTTGTAGCTACTTTTCGACCGTACTGAAGCAACACACACAAACGCTGGCTCATGCAGCAAGGTACTGCCGTGCGCACTTCACACGAACACCTGCACGAAAATGTTCGATCGCTCCATGATTACTCGCAACTGTTGCAGTGCCGTGCAGACTTCCCCGATCACCCTGCTGGCATCGAAAGACTGGTAACAGACCTTGGGGACATGGTGATGCCGCCACCTGCTCTGATCAGTGCATTGGTCAGTCACTGGTGCTGCTGAGCTGCTTGATGGTTGGTGTTGAAGCCGTTGCCGACGAGACGATGGATCACCATAGCAAGGCTTCAGCCGATTACGGTGAACAGTCATCGAGTGTGAAGAACCAATCAGTTGAGTAATTGGTATCCCAAGTGCGGTCCAGGACTGTGTAAGGGCCCCGCCACAAGGAACTCAGTTTCTTGGTGCGACCAGGCTTGACAGCAGGGGTATATAGCCACACACGTTCCCCAACAAAGAAGGCAATACCCCAAGCTCTCCGATCATACCAGGTTTTGGCACGTTGGTGAGAAACTGACAGCTGCTGATGAGCAGAATCGTAGGCACTCTTCAATGATCGGTGGAGGTTGTCCACAAATTGTGGAATGGGCTTTGCTGTTTCTTGGGGGCTACTTCGACCGAGCATGAGGTCAACTGGGAGGCCTGCAGAGTGGCCAAAAGTCAGATGAAATGGTGTAAACCCCGTAGACTCATGAAGTGCTGTGCGATATGCAAAGAGAACGTGGGGAATGTGGATATCTCAATCTCGCTGATTTTCCTTTACCAACTTGGAGAGCATGGCCTCAATAGTGCGATTAAATCGCTCTACCTGGCCATTGCTTTGGGGATGATATGCAGTGGTGTTCGATCCATTCCCAGGAGCTTACAAACTCTCTGAACCACTTCACCACGTAGATTGGCACCTTGGTCACTATGGAGTGCCGTAGGGACACCGAAACGGCAAATGACATCGTTCACCAGCTTCTGTGCCAACGTTTCCACTTCTGTAGAGCGAATGGCAAATGCCTCCACCCACTTGGTGAACACATCTGTCACTACGAGGATGTACTTTGCACCCCTTCAAGATGTAGGTAAAGGTCCCATAATATCCCAAGACAGCTTTTCAAAAGGCTTGACTGCTGTGATTGTCCCGAACGGTGCTACAGCTGGGGGTTGAGGGGGATTTCTCCTTTGGCACTGTGTACATTCCTTAACCCATTGCTCGACATCAGTCTCATAGCCTGGCCAGTTCGCTCACTCTCGAACTTTAGTCATCGTCCTCTTCACTCCGAGGTGACCAGCACTGTCGTGGAGCTGCTGGAGTACTACTGCTTGGATAGTTTTGGGGATAACCACTTGCAGGATAGCTGGTTCCCCAGCCTGACTACGGAACTGGTGGCACAAAACCCCTGAGTGCAATAACAGTCGCTCTTTTTGTCTAGCAAATGGCAAAGGCAGGGACGTATTCTGCTGGATTGCAGACACTACACTTGCAACAAGTGCACCATCAGCCTGGCCTGGCGGATCCGATCCTGGTCACCATAGTAGTCCCAGGTAGTAACTGTAGCAACTACTTGCTCTTCTGCGGCAGGTATCCGTGACAGGGCATCTGCATTGCTGTTCAGTCGTCCTGGTTTGTATTCAACAATGAAGTCGAACTGTTGGAGAAACAGAATCCATCGGGTGAGTCGACCTCCCACATCTCGCAACCCCTTGAGGCTTGTCAGCGGATTGTGATCTGTAATGATTCGAAAATGAAATCCGTACAGATAGGGATAGAACTCCTTTATGGAGGATACGACAGCCAAGGCTTCACGCTCGATAGTAGAGTATGACCGTTCGGATTTATCCAGCTGTCGGCTCCAGTAAGCCACAACTCTTTATTTACCATCCTGCACTTGACTCAAAACAGCCCCCATGGCCATGTCTGACACATCAGTTGTCAGGTGAATTCTGAGTCGAACTTTGGATATGCGAGGATAGGTGGGCTAGTCAGACGTTGCTTCAGTGTTTGAAATGCTTCCTCACAAAATGCTGTCCAGTGGAATCCTGTGGCCGTCTTCCTCGTCAGGTGATGTAAAGGATCTGCAATTTTGGCATACCCCTCTACGAACTTCCTGAAGTAGTTTGCGAGCCCAAGGAAAGTACGCAGATCTCTGACATTGTGAGGGACTGGATACTCTTTGACTGCCTGCACCTTCATTGGGTCTGGTCTGATACCTTTGCCTGAAACAATATGGCCCAGGTACTTGACTTCTGGTAAACAGAAGTGACACTTGCTTGGTTTAAGCTGAAACGCAGCCTTCTGCAGACGAATGAAGATGTGCCTCAGATGTTGAAGGTGGTCCTCAAAAGTGGCACTGAAAACCACAATGTCATCCAGGTAGATGAGACTTTCAGATGGAGTCAATCCAGCCAACGCACATTCCATAAATCTTTGGAAAGTGGCTGGTGCATTTGTGAGGCCGAAGGGCATTACATTCAATTCAAAATGCCCTTGTGGTGTGGAAAATGCAGTCTTCTCTTTGTCTGCTTCCTACACTTCCACCTGCCAGTATCCCGACGCTAAGTCCAATGTGGAGAAAAACCGGGCACCAGAGAGGGATTCAAGTGTTGCATCTATCCGTGGGAGGGGATATGCATCTCGATGTGTGACTGCATTGACTCGGCGGAAGTCTACACAGAATCGCCATGATCCATCCCTCTTCCGTACAAGGACCACTGGAGAGGACCAAAGGCTACTACTGGGGTGAATAGCACCCTGTCCCAACATGCGCTGCACTTCTTGCTCAACCACTCCCTGTGTAGACACTGGAAGTCTATGGACTGGTTGTCGAATTGGGGGTCTGTTTGACAATTCCAGTTTTCCCAAGCCTCGGAACAAAGAAGCCACCAAACTCCAGGAGTAAGAATTCAAGCTGCTGTTGCTGGGTAGTGTCCAGGTTACTCTGACTGAAATCGAATTTAGGCGCTTCGACTGCTGGCTGTGGGGTGCCGTGGGGTGAAAGTACCCAGCTTCATGTTTCGATACAGCTTCACTGGTCGCGATCCCACATTTGCAACTTGCAAAACAACACTGCCATTGGAATTAATGGTTGTGAGAGATCGAGCAATCAACACATTCTTTGGCTGACTGGACAGCTCCAAAGGTTCCACTAGCCCTTCTGTGGCTTCGCCACTGCTACCCTTGAGCTTTCCATCCACTAGAAGAACCATCCTGGCTGGGAGTTCCACTGTCCTCTGCAGGACAATTTAGCAGTCTTTTATGTGGGAGTGGATGGAGTTTGAGAGTGGGACCTTGATTCCGCCAGGACCCCCAAGGGTCATTGCCATACTTCCACAATCAATGACAGCTTGGTGTTGCGTTAGAAAGTTCGGTCCTAACAGACAATCCACAGATAGGTCTCGCACGACAACAAAGTCCTGCTCAGCCTGAAAGCTGCCTAGGGATACAACCAAGGTTGTCTGTCCAACAACTTCTCCAGTGGCATGCCATTGGCACCAACTGTCTCTGCCTGAGGGATATCTGACCTGATCAAACATCCTGACACCAGATCCTGGTGCACAGCAGAGATTGCAGCCCCGGAATCGACAAGGATATGCACTCTCTTTTTCCCGATAGTGCCCTCTGTCTGCAAGATTGTATTAATTTGAGCTTCGGAATGGGCCTCTGATGGGGGTAACCTAGTAGGTTCTTGTCCTAATGGCTGAGTCGTAATGGAATCCCGCCCCTCAGAATTGCCCCCCCCCCCCCCCCCCCCCCCCCCCCCCCCCCCCCCCCTCCACCATGTTGGTGAGTTAATGGTTGTCCCGCCAGACTCTGCTCACCCTCGGATCTGGCTCGTGGAAGTTTAAAGGACACTGGCGTTTCACATGGCCGATTTGGCCGCAGCGATAGCATCTCAAGGGGCGTCGTTGGCGCTGCTGTAGGCTACCCTGGGAGGTGCCATCTTTCAGCTGTGCCTCCAAAGCTGCAAACTTGGTAGACAGATCTGTGACAGCTTGCTGCAGGTGTGAGAGTGACTCATCCTTCTGCTGAACCACATGAATACGTAGGGGCGGGCTGATTTTGGCTGTCAAACTCCAGGGCGTTTTCTATCTCGCGTGCTGATTTAGCTGCTCCTTCCAAGGTGTTGGGGCGTCCCTTCAGAAGTAACTGCTGGCAAATGGGGGCATGCAGTCCTGTTAGGAATTTCTGTAGAAGTACAGTAGATTCCAAACTCTCCGTAGGGTGGGCTCGCTTGAATAACTTCTTTAAATCAGCGAGATAGTCGGCGACGCTCTCGGGGGCCCCTTGGTTGCGGTTCATGAATTTCTTAGCAGCCACAAGCGGGTCTGCCGACAGACCAGCTCTACCGACCAGGGCTTTCTTTAAATCCACCATGCTGCCCTTCTCCTCATCGTTCAAATCGAGATAGTAGTAGAGTAACTTGCCGCGGAACAAAGTAGGGGATTACTGTACGCTGTTTCGCGTCGTTCCATTCTTTGGCTCCGGCCACTAATTCGAACCATGTCCAGGAACGATCGAAATCTTCAGTGCTGATCTCCAGTAAAGGGATATCCAACTGTGCCATTGCTGATCCCACCTCTGACACCAATGTTAGATATGCTCCCGATCGCCAAGGATAACAGTGATTTCTTCAACAGTCCAGAATGGCACAGCAATACAACTCGATCAGAGAACACATGGCATACTCACGTGATTACAACATTCTCATACAATACATACTGTACTAGTTCCACACAGTCATAGCGAGTACTTTCACATTTCATTGTTCAGTAGCCGTGCAATTTCAGTCTAAATCTGCCTTCCTACTACACAGCTTTAGTACAGTGCGTTAGAACGCTACGTATGTGTATGTGTTTTGGTAGCCCTAAGATTTCATTTTTGTGTCATATCTTCGGTAACACCTCCCTAGCATACAATTGTACTAATATGTGTCTTTGAAGCATGTGCATTTCAAAATGTGTGGAAGTAGTCCCTTTTCTCAAATCTGGTTGCATTTTTCCTTGCCCTGTACATGTACGTAGTTTCCATTCACCATCTTTCCAACTATAGTGTCCCAAATGCATCCACTCTCAGAACTTTCTGTTCTCTGGCCGTAAAAGCGATTCTGTATCTGGAACGCCTCTTTTAGAATCCCCCATTTTATCATCCAAAGTGTTCCTTGGATACGCATCTTAGAACACCACCATATTCAAAATTACATGAGCTGATTCATGTACACTGAGAGGTTCAGAAGGCTACGTACCATTCTGCTGCCACTTGACAGTAACTAGTATTAGTGATAGGACTATATGCCATACCTGTCTGGCATGTTAACCTTTGTTGTACCCTAACAGGTCAGGTTACGATCCCGGGCAAAATCAGCTTTCAGCTGGACACTGAACTGAATGCTAACCCCCCTGTGTTCACCCTCACCTGCACCTCCACTGGTGGTCCTGCCACCACTGTCACCTGGACAAAGGGGACCACTACACTGAGTGATGGTACTTCCCAGATAGTGACCGATACAGTGACAGGCAGATACGAGAACATCCTAAGGGTGGCTATGATGGATGCTGGTACATATGTGTGCAGTGTGTCTAACAGCCGGTCGTCAGCTACAGCAAATCTAACAGTAGTAGGTAAGAACCAGAGAATTCATGTATGTATTGTTATGAACGGAGAATGACTTCAATCTTATTGTTTTTCCCTGAAATTGCAGAGGCTAATCCACCTAGTAACCTCAGTGCTGTACGAGTGGGTCCCACCAGTATCAGAGTCTCCTGGACTGCACCAGCCTCAGGGGCCACTGTGATGGGGTATCGTATATACTACAGTGAAGGAACAAACCAGGGCAGTGAGGATGCTGGTGCCAGCGCAACAGACCTCACCATCACCATCCCTCAGCCACAGAGCAGTCTCACTTATTCCATCACCATTGTAGCTCTGTCTACTCATCTTCCAAGCACTGTGGTTGGCCCTGCAATGGTTACAGTAGGTAAGCAGAGAACACCTTTTGTATACTATAGCCTTTTTTATACATACGTGCTTTCCATGTTGTTTTCTTCGAATAGACCCACAACCCATTGCCCCTACACTCACACCTGGAGCAACCACTCCCACATCTGTTGTGGTCTCCTGGAATCAACAGCCATCTGTAGATAGCTATGAGATATCATTTCAGCGTGCCACTGGGAGCCAGCAACTTGGAGACTGCTCCTCATTCGAGCATAGTGGCAATGCATCTGTTGCTGGTAGCATCACTACATACAACCTGACTGACCTGCAGGAGTTCAGCACCTACCTCATAAGTGTCACAGCTGTAAATGGGGAAGGGAGAAATGAAAGTGATCCGCTGGCTGTGAATACTCAAATGGCAGGTATCTAACACATCAAGAATATTGTATGTTTCAAGGGAGTCTGTCTGTTAGAGTTGGAGAGTATGGGAATGAGTGTTTGCGGATAATATCATTTGTCTTTTAGCTTTTCAATCGGACACTGTGACTGATTCCATCTGCCCTTTGTTTCCAGCTCTCACTAGTGGCCCTGAAATGCTCAGAATAGTGGGGACCTCTTCAACCACCATCTCCATAGCATGGGATGCTGTCAATTGTACTGAACGTAACAGCAACATCACTGGCTATGAGGTTCGCTATGGACCCGTTAATGGCACTTTACTGAATGTATCGATCTCCGGAGCAGATAATCGAACGTACACTGCAAGTGGACTCATGAACTCTACTAACTACTCCTTTGAGGTTGCAGCTGAGAGCAGCAGTGGTACTGGACCGTTTAGTAGCTCCATTGTTGCACAAACAGGTGCGTTTTTTTCCTACAGTTGGTGATGTGCAAGTTTGTTGTTTTGATTCAGTGGATTGCACTGAGTCGGCATGCTTTACGCAATGTAAGCTGGATACATTGTCATCACGTAGATTACTGTGAACGTTTCTGAACAACCAGGAATAACAGCACTGTCAAATGTAAAGAAGGCATTGTACGTAGTACGAACATCTCTTGTGGTAACTACAGCGAACCCTCAAATCAACACAATTCCTTAGACAGTCACGAAATACCACAAAGCTATTCAGTAGGCTGTGATTCGGTTGGTGGCACTCCATTGAATGATTCTTTCTCAGGATACACTATATAGCATACAGACACATGCACTGTTGAAGACACCATTTACAGTGTGGAGTGTTTTAACACCAATGATAGTTCAAGACACATTTCCATTTCTTATGTGGGAAATTTCCTGGTATTTATTGTGTCGCAATCTGTCAGTATTCTGTGCAATTCCATTGAGTGTGACGGCCAACATGCTTTGGTATGCAAGAATCAAATGTTCTTGTGGTGCATATTGCAGTGGATGACATGCTTCTTTGTGACAGGAAGAACAAGTGTATGTCTTTGGCTTCCCTCAGCTCCTACCGTAATGGTGGATTCCCAGTCTGCCACTTCCATCACCCTCACCTGGACCCAGCCAGTGGAGGATATTGTGAGCAGCTATGAGATCGTGTTCTCCTACCAGGGACCTTGCAGTGGATTCACCCACACCAACACCACCACTGTGGAGGGTACTAGCAGGAACTACACTGTGGAGGGTACTAGCAGGAACTACACACTGACTGCACTGCAGGAGTTCAGCAACTACACTGTCAATGTGACAGCTGTGAATGATGTTGGGAATGCAACTGCTACTGTATTGGGCACCACATTGAGTGCAGGTAATCAATAGTGTCTCTGTTACAGTACTACTGGGAGAAGGAGCAGTTGGTTATCTGTATAGGTGCTGCCAAGGAATATGACCTGTCATAATCAGCGATTTAATGATTTGGCAACTGGTGGCCACTGTGGATCCAGTGGGGATTTCATCCACTTGAAACCGAAGGATTCCCCCATTTGGTTTGCAAAGTGCAAAGGTTGTGTAATAGGCCATACATGTTTCCGGCCAAGTAATTGTGCTTATATATAATTATACAGTTTTCTGTTTGACTATTGATCTTTCTGGTGGTTTTAGTTTCCCTACTGTCATACTTTCTTTGCTATTAGTTCCAAGTGGTGCACCCCAAGCAGTTCTGGCTGTGGCAACAGGCAGCACTTCAATCTTTGTCCAGTGGGATCGTGTTAGTTGTATCGACTGTAACAGTGAGATCACAGGATACACAATCCGCTATGCTCTGTCTGGTGGTGCTCCATCAGATATCCCCATCATGGGCACTACTAGAAGTGACAGAACCTACACGATAACTGGACTCGGTGTAGCCGCCAATTATACTATCAGTGTAGCAGCAAACTCCAGTGGTGTCACTACAGGGCCATTTAGTGACCCCATCGATGTGGAGACATTTGGTAAGGACTCACTTTACTCATAGCTATTAATGGTACCTTACTCACACGTTATTAATCACATGCACCTATATCTCCACAAGAAGGAAATATGCACCTAATAACTATTATACTACACTTAGGCTATTCTAACCAATCAGGTTACAGAAATAACGGGTCATATATCCCGCGGCCGGCTGCACGCGCATACTGTAAGTGATCGCGTGCACGAGAAAGCGAAGAGTTGGCTTTGTTAGTCTAGCCAAGGGCTCGTGTCTTTACCGCTGCCTCAGTCAAGTATCACGGATGCCTCTGCCACTGATCGGTGAGTGCCTACACCACAGTATCTATGTCTACACAGTGTACTCACCTTAGAATAGCCTAGGCATAGTATAAGTTAGTTGTATCCCTGGCCAGCGGGATGTAAGACCCGTTACATCCCTTGGTAGAGACCAGTGCTTTCGTTCCGCCTCGGAAGTGCCTCAGGCTTCGCCCTCGGCACTTCCTCGGCTCCACTGGAGCACTGACCTCTCCCGTGGGATATAACAGGTCTTATATCCCGCTGGCCAGGGATATAACCTATACTTAGATGCACTTAATTTCGAATGACATTCCTTGAATAGGAGATGCACGTCATATGGAATTATAACTTTCCACTCTGTATAGGATCGAAAATGGCAAAGTTCCTGGAAGAAGACCAGTGCTTAATAACGAGTTGCTTATGTGAGAATCGAACCAGCAAATATCCGCTTATAAGTGACTTGCACTTAATAACGCGTGACTAGGGTCTTTGGTGTACACAGATTCTTGATGTTGGCTCCTATATGTAGCCTTGTTCCCAGGCCGCGTTGGAGGAGAGAAAGTGCTTTCTCTCCTCCCATGCGGCCTGGGAACGAGGCTAGCTCCTATGGATACGTTAGCACATTAATGTCACTTCGGGTTTGCTTATTTGTTGCTGGAAGGTGACACTCATGCGGGGTGTCCCATCCCATTTAGTAACGTCGAATTTAGGGATGGATGAGACTGAGGATGTGCAGCCCATTGAGGTGGAATATGATAGGCCTTCGAGACAAGTTGTTGCTTTCTCGTTTGTACTTTTTAGAGTGCATGAAGTGTGTAGCTTATAGGATAACTTTGTGAAGGTAGTTAGTCACCATGTCAAGTAAATGAAGCTGTGCCTTCATGATGGCGCAGTTCAATCAGGGAAAACAGCTTTTCTTGAGATGGAACTGTTTTCATTGGGGAAAATAGGGAAAACAGCTTTATCTCGGGAACAACACACCGTATGAACACCAAACTTGTACCAATGTGTTGCTGAGGACCTGTAGATTCTTATGATCCCAGGCCTTCTGTATATTGGGTGACCTTAAAGCTAATAAAAGGCAAAATCCACTATTTTGTTAGTGGGGAAAGACCATGGTCAAAATTTGTCCACGTCCCTCAGTGACCAAAGCAGTTATGGTGACAAAAATCAGGCCTGGAACAGAAGGAACTTAGGCCTTTCCAGTGGTGCAAGAATTTCGCTGAAAGCTGCTTCAAGGAAGGAACAGGAAATGGTGTCTGGAAATACATGCTCCCTGTCTGATCTTTGATATTATCAGACAGTCACTTGCATTGCCCTTAGTGCGAACAGGAAATGATGGTTGGGTGCCATTTTTGGAGTGCCAGCTCACCTGGGCCCATGCTACATTTCTGTGGTATTTCTGCATCGTTTCGTCTCCGTGTGGGAGTGTCTGATTATACATGGCGGCCGATAATTGATCACTTACTCTAGTAGTCAAAACTGTCATACGTATTCCCATACAGTTAATTTGTGATTTGTTTTTCAATTTTCAGGTGTTGGGCTTACCCTGAATAGTTTGAACCATGCCAACAACAGCATTGTGACCAGGACAGACATTGGAACTGGAGATGCAGCTCTGCTCTGCACAACTACCTACATGCCCTGCTGTACTAGCTTTACTCCCCCTGTAACTCACTGGTACTTTCCCGATGGAAATCGAGTCGCGAATGATGGTAGTCTTTCATACTACAGAACTAGGAGTGGTATTGCTAACCCTGGTTCAGTGCAGCTCCACCGCAACACTGAGGCTACCACAACAGGGATCTTCCGCTGTGACATACCTGATGCCAGTGGAGTACTACAGAGCATGTTTGTGGGGATATATGACAGTGGCACTGGTGAGTCCTGTACACTGAGTGAGTTATTTGTAGGAAGGTACAGAGTATGCTGATGCTTTTCAGTGGGAGAGAAATATAGTCTACAGATTCCATGGCTGGATTTACTGGACAGTGCGATCATTTTGAGTGAATCTGTTTTCATTTCACTATGGACAGTGTGATCATTTTGAGTGAATCTGTTTTCATTTCGCTACCATATGGAGTACGTATGTTTAATCACATCTCCTGACTATGCTCAAGGTTTCTGGGAATTTGGAAGATAGCACATACTGTGATGTGCATTCTGTCCACCATTGATACTAAAGATGACAAATGTTTGTCTTTGCCCTATATGCAATTGGGAGAGAAGGGTTGAAGCTGCCAATGGAGCACCTCCAAACCGTATACCATTGAAATGATAACTGCCTACATACGTATTTCTTTGGGTCATTTCTGTAAAAATTAATTAGGATCACACTGCATGGTGGAGTTACCCTTGGGTTGTCTTAGCAGCAGAACGACGGTGGACGGAAGTTGATGCATTCATTTTAGCAGACAGGAGATGAGTACGTAAATCCGGAATATGTCACTTACTACGTAGTAGCTATGTGACTATGGTATGGGCAATACCTAAGTCAAGAATTGTATTCCCCGTCCTGCTGAAGAGGTGTGATATCTGTAAGTTTAACCAGTGGAAGAGCATGTATCTACTATAAATGACTACATCTGAACGTGGTCACCAGAATCCAATTTTAGTAATTTAGTAATATGGAGTGGTTACCATCGCATATTCGTATGCCGCACAATGGCTGTGACAAAGGGCAGAAATTATCTGTGATCGCACAGAAACTGCATGTGACATCATAGCCACACATGTAAACCATCCAGTGGCCTTGTGACCCATTTGTGAATCTCAACAGCACGAGAAGCACAGTGACTACACTAATTGGGTCAAAATACAAAATAACCACCATACTGCTAACACCTCTTGTGAGAATAAGATGATAAAAGAAACATTTTTACAATGGTATTTTAATGTGATCAGTTTCTCCAGGGAACCTTGAGGTGACTTCCCTCCAGTTCCAGCTGACCACCACAGACCCGAATGCCACTACTCCAACTTTCACCCTAACCTGTATCTCCACTGGTGGTCCTGTCACTACTTTCTCTTGGAGGAGAGACGGTGCATTAGTGACTAATAATAACAGTTACTACATTGCTACACCCGTAGTTACCGATCCTATGAGTGGTACCTACAGCCTCAGCCTGACTGTGATGGGGAGACGAGCAGGGCGATATGAGTGCAGTGTGACCAACAGCAGGACACCTATTGACACTGGAAGCCTAACAATTGAGGGTAAGTCAACGTTCAGTTTGCTCAAGAATGTGGTTCAAAGTGTCTTCTTTATATAGATTGTTTAGTGCTACTCACATGGCCCTCAATGAATCAGACGCCACAGAGTCAATCACATAACTGGTATTGCACACTTTAGTGTGTATTATCTAGATAATGCACAAAGATCAACGGCTGTTTCGGGTCGTGAGTGACACTACTAAATACCTTAGATACCCGTTTTTGTGCATTACAGATAGCACACTCGGGAAATATAATTAACGGTCTCAGGTGGATAATTCACTCGCCTTCGGCTCGTGCATTATCTCGTCCTCAACCGTTAAATATACTGCCCTTGTGCACTAAAACCCCATAATGCATGCACAGCAAACTGGATTACTTAGCTAATATGGTTCTTCTAATGATTTGTACATACCTGGTATCACAATTCCTATTTTGCATATGTGAGTAGCGCATGTGTTTGTTAACCCACATTGTGGGCCTACCGCTCCACCATTGTTATCGTAGAGCTGAGAAGCAAGTATACCTTAATTGCATGAATTAAATCTACAAGGTGTAGTCCATTGTCGATATCATTATACTTCATGATCACGACATGTGCACTGTTTCTTGCCTGCTACAGCTGCTGACCCACCTATTGACCTGAATGCTGAACCAGTTGGCCCAACCAGCATCAGAGTCTCCTGGACTGCACCCACCTCAGTAGCCACTGTTACAGGGTATCGGATATACTACCAGGCAGAGGGAGTCTCGGGCAGTGTACCTATCAATGCTGGTGTAACTAGCTACACACTGGTCCACCTCCAAGATGGCCTCACATACAACATCACCATAGTAGCTCTCTCCGTACACCTGCCAAGCTCTGTGGTTGGGCCTGAGACTGTTACCCTCGGTAAATCCCTGTACCTACATATACCATATACTTCGACTCTTTTAAGTATGGTCTATTGGACAGAACTATTGACACCATTCACTCGAGTAATTTCCAAATCGATGCTGATCTCCCTAGCTTTCGTTCCCATCAGCATCAATTTTCAGCATCAATTTTCAGCATCCAGACATTTCCTTACACATTATATATAGTGCATGCCACAAATGGCAACTTGAACCTTTAACCCCCCCCCCCCCCCCCCCCCCCCCCCAAACTTGACTATATGTTTTGCCAGGCAGTGTGAAATCCACTTCAATACACCTTCTATTACACAGTCTGGTACTTTCGTCAGAGGTTAATAGCGTATGTATAATGGAGTACATGTATAAAAGAAATAAAGTTTGCTAGCATTGTATCTTAGTAATAATTATGTAACAACCTGGACTGACTGCCCATTAAGGGTGATGAGAAACAGTCAATTGATTTCAAGGTGCCTAGTGCTGGAGATCTAAGATTTTCCTTTGCCAGGGCAGGATTCTGGACTTTTAGTTCAAGGTCCCTGGCATGTATGGATGTCTCTAATTCTGGACTTCAAAGAATTCTCCAAATGTTTCCTATGCTAAGACGCAAGAGTGAATGACCCAGGAGTGTTAGTTCCTCCATAAATGTTAATTTTGTGACGTTGGAAAGTCTCTTAGAATTGCATTTGTGCATGGTGTTGTCTGGTGATGCTCCATCAGATATCCCCATCTCGTGCACTACTAGAAGTGACAGGAGCTATGCAATAACTGCACTCAGTGTAGTCACCATGCAGCTAGCTATACTGTTGTGGTAGCAGCAAACCCCAGTGGTATGACTACAGGCCCGTAGGAAGCAATTTTAGTTTGGTCAGGCATAGAGCGCTTTTGAGCGATGAGATCGTGGCAGCGCAATGGCGCGCGCAGCGCGCTGACCAAGAAGCGGAGCAAGCGTGCGAAGCATAGTGGGGTCTAGGGCCCTCCCCGCAGGAAAATTTTGAATTTTAGACCTTCTGAGATCGTTTCTGGTGCAATCTTGGGATGAAACTGCAAGATTCAACAACTTGCTAGCCAGACTGAGCATATTATTGGTCCGGCGGCCGCCGCACCTACTCCTACGGCCCTGGACTATAGGGCCATTTAGTGACGCCATCAATGTGAAGACATTTAATTTTGGTAAGGACTCACTGTATCTGATATTGTTGTACATACATTCTTGCTGTTATAATCACGTGTAGCTACTTCTGTTTATTTGTGGTCAGAAGGTGCACACTCAAATGGGGGCATTCCATCCCATTCAAAAATGTAGAATTTAGGGATGGGATTGGACTGAGGATGTGTAATCTCTTATTTGAATTTCTATGATAGGCCTTCGCAAAATCCTTTAGTTCTTGTTTTCTTGTTTCTTTTTAGAGCACATCAACTGCTAATTAGTTAATCATTTCAAGGAAAGAAAGTTTCATGATGGTACAGTGATGATCCATGGACCTGGACCAGGTCTTGGGCAGCAGGCCCCATTATGTCATGCATGTACGTAGATGTAACATGTTGGTGTTGTGACCAATAAGCTAATGTTTATACTACAAGCTGCAAAAGCTAAGTAGAAAGGGTGGACAGGATGACGTGCGTGGTTGTCACCCTCTGGGAAACAGCACATGGAAATGTTACTTACCGGCCCGCTGAGCTGAGTTGGATAGCTGGGCGCAGTCCTATGCGCAACTTGGACGCGGCATAGCTACATATAACCTACATTTTTGTAAAACACTTGCTGAGCTGTGAATGAGCACTGTGCATGGCTTATTATTCAACCTTGTAAGTAAAGTCAAGAGCAGCAAAGTGAAAGTGGTAATCACTTTGAGGTGGCATCTCAATGCGATTGTTTAAGAGTGAGGATCAAGTTGTTATTCAATTCTCGCTTCCTGTGCTGCTCAGCAACAAAAGTACAGACGTACGGTTGTTCAAGGTGTCTCTTTGTCTTGGCACTCTGGTGCCGAGACAGAAAGCTATAGTCCCTAAAGAGGTAATTAGTAATTACTTAATTTAGTCACTATTGGCATTTTGTCATGCTTCCAATTCAGTCATGAGTGACAACACCACACCGTTGTATAGTAGTACCAGGTGTCATTAATGTATGGAAGCAGTTTGATTACATTCATGTGATTATCTACTTAATTGCAGATATTCAGTTGACTCTGAATGGTGTGGCATATGCCAACAACAGCATTGTGACCAGGACAGACATTGGAACTTATAGCGCTGCTCTGCTCTGCACAACTACCCTACCTGGCTGCTGTTCATCTTCATTCCCTGCAACTCAGTGGGTCTTACCCAATGGAAGTCAAGTCCAGAATAATGGTGGTCTTCCATACTACAGAGATAGGAATACTAATCCTCGGTCAGTGAGGCTCCACCGCAACCCTCAGGGTACCACAACAGGGATCTTCCGCTGTGACATACTTGATGGCAGTGGAGTACTACAGAGCATGTTTGTGGGGATATATGATAGTGGCACTGGTGAGTCCTGTACACTGATCGATTGAGCGGTTGATTATATTTGCAAGGAGAAATCTAGCTAGATAGCCCCAACAATGCTCATACGTATGTCCAGGATACCTTGCATGAAATCAGGTATTGCTCATTTTGGTGTGGCGACTATTCAAGGGTGCATTTATTGGTGGGCGGCATTTATTACATAATCCTTGTACCACAGTGTCTGCGAATAGACACTGTGGCGTTTACTTATTTTGTAGTTCGTGTTGCTGCAGCAACTATTCGAGGCGGTGTTTATTCGATGGCAGTGTTTATCAGAGAACATGGTAGCATTCTCTATTTAGGGATGGCCAAGGAAATTCAAATTTACCGTATTGATGCACTATGGATGAAAACAGCCAAAGAAGCTACAAACCCCCAAACCAAGCATGCAAACAGAATGATACTGCCTAGCATTTCACAAAAACACTCACTAACGTACCTTACTGTACGTGGGAGTCGATGAACAAGTTGCAGAGAAAAGTCTAATTTCGTCATCTTTCTTCATTCTTTCTTTCTCATACAAACTTTGCGCAAGGATAGCATACCAACTAAAGCACTTCCGGAGTTAATTTATGCACAGAACAACGTCACTTTCGCCATAGTACTCGCCATGACCTCTTTTGTCGGCAAGAGCAGCAGTTTTGGCTAGCTACGAATCTCTGAAATTCTAGCACAACGCCATTTTGACATCACACGTTCACCAATTGCGCATGTGCAATCTAAAATGCAAGCACATTTTGTGTTCTTTTTGCTTGTTATGGCTGCATTTGGTACACTAACAGAGTGAATACGTCATCTGCTGGCTCCTACGGCTACCAAGAATTTCTACCAACCTGTTCTTGTCAAGATCTATCGTGACTATGCCATCATCGAGGGTACTGTGGCTTTCTTTTCATGATGTAACTAGCTACAGTGCAGAACATGACTATACCAATACTGACCACAACTGTGCTAGAGATTACTTGGAGCCATTGCAAACACTTGACCTACACGTCGAGCTCTCTGAAGGGTGAATGCCCCACCCCCTTGTCAGTGATAGACATTGATAATAGCAAAAATGCATGGAATAATGGAAAACAGAATGTAGCAGCAGGGGCGGCGGCACGTATTCACAATTTGGGGGGGCAAGGCATCATGAGAATCAGACTGAGAGCCAGAGAAAAAATCCACAGTGACCGATATTGTTGTCTCTTCATCTTTGCAGGACCACGTACTGCTGTAATGTGCATGCGTACATGCGCGCATATAGTAGTCTCACTCCCAGGCTGTCGTCCTCAAATGTAAACACTTATGCAGGTTACGAGCAGCAGGGACCGGTAGCTAGCTCGAATTTAGCTAGCCAGCCACTGGCTACGTCGATAGCTGGACTTGCGCCAGATCAGCAACTCGATTCACGTACATCATACGTACACAAGTACAAGGGAGGCTGTGTACGTGGTACGGTCATAGTCTACTGCTAAAGGCAAAATAAATTGCGGAAAAATTAAAAAGGATTTAGGGTCATTCCGTGTCAAGTCAACACAAAAAAAATCCTGATCTCTTCCGATTTTGACGAAACTTGGTGAGCCTGTTAGTTCTATTAAGAAACCACTGCACACCAAATTTCAGCTTTTGAAGTGTTATAGCTTTTCAACTGCAACAAATTTAATTTTGGCTTCAGGTGCCCATTTTAGACCGCGTGCCATGACTGAAATACCCATATCTTCTGATGTGATCAACGTAGAGAGTTGCAACAAGGATTTTCTCGAAGCTCTGAAAGGCTCTTTCATTTGGCATATAATAGTTTGACGTTTGATCTATTCAAAGTTCAAAGGTTATGTAATCTGACCTTTGACCTTGGTTCCGGAAAAACGAATGTTTTGATTTTTTTCAAACTTTTTTTACAAAGACCTTGAACCTAAATGTGTTTATTCACCAAGTTTTAATTTGGGACTACAATGGGAACGGAACTGGAATGCTGAGGAGAAAGCATTAATTTTGTTGTCCATCAGAGCTGACAGGTTGTGCTTGTATTAGATCACTCGGAGGCTAAACGTTACTGCTCAGATCGTAGCTATCTTCCAAAGTGGAATAAATTGGAGCAGGAAGAGGGAGCAAGTACAGGTATATGCGGCTACATCCAAATTGCCAAGTAAATACAAAGTTAATTGTTCCAGCATTTGAATCAACTGAGGCCCTAATTTCTGTAAAATCCAGCCCTGAAAACCCATTGGTAGTATGCCAACAGTACTACCGGGAACTGTACCGAAAAGTCCACACTTTCAACCCATGTGTATGCTTGGCGCAAAACCCAAATTTGGTCAACCATTTAGTAGGCACAGCCCTGAGGCTGAGACCGTGTCAATGCATCTAGGCATAACATCAACTAGTAATTTACTAGTCTCGTGCCCAGACGAGAACATCTGGTTCTTCGTGGTTGCACTAAGAATGCAATTTTATCAGACAAATTTGAAGATAAATGCTCCATTCTGTAGTATTTGTCATGTAACCGTACCTTCAAGCAGTCAGCGACGTCCCCTAACCCCCTACATCAGCTGCTAACAGAAGAGTGGTGGACCTCTTCGTTTATTCCGGTATTGCCGTAAATCGATGTTTTTCGAAGTTGGAGATGGCTGAAAGGTTTTTAGAGCTACGTACGAAGGGGTGTCATGTACCAGCAACGAATTTCGCCCTTGTTATGAGCTGTTTAAACTGAGCTGTTTTTTGACTCCTTGATTGATCGGTGACGAAATCCACGATAATTAGTAGTAAATTACGTGCACGCTCTTCGAGATGGAAAAGGTGTTAGTGACAAGAATCACACTCAAAAGACCAGACCCTCTCCGCGGGGGGCGTAGACGGGGCTGGGCACAAGACTAATAATTTACCTGGACCAACACACGAGTTACCAATGTATGTACGTGGCACAATACAATACAAGAAAGGAGCCTCACTGCCTTATCCTGGGCATTTGGAATAACTAAAGTTGTTGAAGAAGAGCAATGGAAAAACCAGGATTTGGTGATCCGGGGTACAGGGATCAACTCCTACATGAAGCAGGCCAAATTATTGTATTGAATTTATCACCAAGGGCAGACGTGGCTGTAGCAACTTAGTGTGTGGTTGAAATCACAGCATTCTGGCCCTAGCCTCGTTCCCAGGCCGTTCCCACCGCCAGTATTTCATCGCTTCCAGTATGAAATACGGTGGGGGAAGGCCTGGGAGATCTGGTCATGTGCGATGACATCAGGTGACACACGGGGGGCGGTGCCCAACCGTTAAAATACCTGTTTCGCGTCGTTCTGTCCCCGGCGTTGTGAACAACGAACGGTATCAATCATCTGCCTTGCAACTTGTGTCTATCATGTGTCTACTTGATGGCATCGCACATGACCAGATCTCCCACCGCCGTATTTCATACTGGAAGCGATGAAATACTGGCGGTGGGAATGGCCTGGGAACGAGGCTACTGTGGCCCAGGGTGTGAATGCCGTGACTGCATTAATCTACCCGTGCAAGCAACTTACGATGATCAGTCTGATGCCAGTTCCACTGAGACTGACTTGGAAAGGTGGTACAGTTCTGCAGAAGGCAGCTCAACTGAGGGCAGTAGAGAGATAGAGATTGGCATCGCCCCCCCCCCCCCCCCCCCCCAACTCCTAGCTAGCTACTATCATACAACGGCTGCCCTATACTTAGTACTAGGCTGACTCGGCCATCGAAGTGTGTCAACAAGCTGGTGAGAGGGTTTGGCTCTTACAAAAGAAACAAACAAACAACAACTCACAATGGGCAAGATTTGGCAAGTGCCTGTCTGCGGGCCAAGGCTAGAGCACAGCTTCAAAAAAAATTTTATTCCGTCGCTTTGCAACAAAGCGATAAATGTCGGACAAGGATGATGGTGAAGAAGATCCCTTCGCGGGTATGGAGAAGGATGACGACAAGCTCAATACAAGGAGAATGAAACCGACTATCCAGAAGACATACAAGGAACTATGTATTGTCCACGTGCATCTAGTATGACATCATACTTTGTGATAGTGGTCGCAATGGTTATTCAAGGGAAGTGTTTAATTTTGCTCAGCGCCTCTATTTGTGCGGTGTTTATTCGAGGACGGAGTCTATTCGAGGGTAGTGTTTATTTGTGGAAATACGGTATACACACTGCATAACCAGAATGAAGTGCATGTACACTTCATGGGCCTTTCTTGAGAGCAGTACTGCTGATGACAGTCGAAGCGAGTACTGTCACATTTCATTGTTCAGTAGCCGTGCGATTTCAGTCTAAATCTGCATTCCTACTACACAGCTTTAGTACAGTGTGTTAAAACGCTATATGAATAGTATGTGTATGTGTTTTGGTAGCCCTAAGGTTTCATTTCCGTGTCATATCTTCGGTAACGCCTCCCTAGCATATAATTGTACAAATATATGTCTTTGAAGCATGTGCATTTCAAAATGTGTGGAAGTAGTCATTGTACGTAGTTTCCATTCACCATGTTTCCAACTGTAGTGTCCCAAATGCATCCACTTTCAGAACTTTCTGTTCTCTGGCCGTAAAAGCTATTCTGTATCTGGAACGCCTTCTCCTTTAGAATCCCCCATTTTATCATCCAACGTGTTCCTTGGATACGCATCTTAGAACACCACCGTATTCAAAATTGCATGAGCTGATTCATATTCACTGAGAGGTTCAGGCAAGCAGAAGGCTACGTACCATTCTGCTGCCACTTGACAGTGACTGGTATTAGTGATAGTGCTATATATGCCATACCTGTCAGACATGTTAACCTTTACCCTAACAGGTCAGGTTACAATCCCGGGTGAAATCAGCTTTCAGCTGGACTCTGAACTGAACATTAACCCCCCTGAGTTCACCCTCACCTGCACCTCCACTGGTGGTCCTGCCACCACTGTCTCCTGGACAAGGGGGAGCACTACACTGAGTGGTACTTACAAAATAGTCAATGATACAGAGATGGGCACCTATGATAACACACTGACGGTGGGTATGAGGGATGCTGGAACGTATGTGTGCAGCGTGTCCAACAGCCGGTCTTCAGCTACAGCAAATCTAACGGTAGTAGGTAAGAACCAGAGAATTCATGTAGCATAAGTCGACAATTATCGGCCGGTGCCAATTATCGGAACCATACGCTTGGCGACTATTTTATTGACCTTTACGGAGAACGTGTCGTGGGATCATTACTGCACATAACAAGTTGGATGGCCAGTGAGTTTACTAAAGTAGTATATGAGTGGCAGTGGAACAAAAGTGTTCCGGAGAGAAAAAATCACTCTTTGGTGACAATAGTTGACCATCGGAAATTGCACACTTAAACAATGATAGGTACTGGGTTGGTATATTGGTGGGAGTGTGAGCCACACCACTGCTTGCGGGTAATAACTAATACATCTTCCAACATGGAGCCGCATATAGTTAGTTTTGTTACTGATGTAACTTGTAGGAGCTTCCATCCACTATCGAGCGGTAAGTATTGAGGATGCACCTTCTATGTGCTTATAACTTGAGCTATTTGTTTGTTATGGGCATGGAAATGGCTTCACATGATTCTATCTGATTTTTTTCCCTTGAAATTGCAGAGGCTACTCCACCTAGTAACCTCAGTGCTGTACAAGTGGGTCCCACCAGTATTAGAGTCTCCTGGACTGCACCAACCCTAGGGGCCACTGTGACGGGGTATCGTATATACTGGAGTGAAGGAAGTAACCAGGGCAGTGAGGATGCTGGTGCCAGTGCAACAGAGCTCACCATCACCATCCCTCAGCCACAGAGCAGTCTCACTTATTCCATCACCATTGTAACCCTGTCTACTCATCTTCCAAGCACTGTGGTTGACCCTACAACGGTTACAGTAGGTAAGCAGAGTGTATACTATTGCCTTTTTTATACATACGTGCTTGCCATGTTGTTTCTTCAAACAGACCTACCACCCACTGCCCCTACTGTCACACCTAGAGCAACCACTCCCACATCTGTTGTGATCTCCTGGAATCAACAATCATCTGTGGATAGCTATGAGATATCGTTCCAGCGTGCCACTGGGAGCCAGCAACTTGGAGACTGCTCCTCATTCGAGCATAGTGGCAATGCATCTGTTACTGGTAGCATCACTACATACAACCTGACTGACCTGCAGGAGTTCAGCACCTACGTCATTAATGTCACAGCTGTTAATGGGGGAGGGAGAAATGAAAGTGATCCTCTGGCTGTGAATACGCAAATGGCAGGTATCTAACACGTCTAGAATACTGTATGTTTCAAGGGAATTTGTCTGTTAGAGTTGGAGAGTATGGGAATGAGTGTTTGCGGATAATATCATTTGTCTTTTAGCTTTTCAATCGGACACTGTGACTGATTCCATCTGCCCTTTGTTTCCAGCTCCCACTGGTGCCCCTGAAATGCTAAGAATAGTGGGGACCTCTTCAACCACCATCTCCATAGCATGGGATGCTGTCAATTGTACTGAACGTAACAGCAACATCACTGGCTATGAGGTTCGCTATGGACCAGTTAATGGCACTTCACTGAATGTATCGATCTCAGGAGCAGATAATCGAACATACACTGCAAGTGGACTTATGAACTCTACTAGCTACTCCTTTAAGGTTGCAGCTGAGAGCAGCAGTGGTATTGGACCGTTAAGTAGCTCCATTGTTGCACAAACAGGTGAGTTTTGTTTCTACAGTTGGTGATGTGCAAGTTTGTTGTTTTGATTCAGTGGATTGCACTGAGTCGGCATGCTTTACACAATGTAAGCTGGATACATTGTCATCGCTTAGATTACCATCTCTTGTGGTAACTGCAGCAAACCCTCAAATTTGTCAACAAAATGCCTGTGATAACTCAGCTTTCTTGTCATATTTGAGCCCTCTGTTCCCTGGTTAGCATGTTCACTGACACTGTTGTTGCAGCGGATTTCAGGGTGTTCCCTTCCTGGAAAGGATGCTAGTTCTTAGATAAGGTGTGGCCTTCAAATACTTGAAAGAAGCTGCTGTTAGACAGTCACGAAATACCATAGAGCTATTCAGTAGGCTGTGATTCGGTTGGTGGGAGTCCATTGAATGATTCTTTCTCATGATACACTATATAGCAGACAGACACACTGTTGAAGACACCATTTACAGTGTGGAGTGTTTTAACACCCTAATGATGATAGTTCAAGACACATTTCCATTTCTTATGTGGGAAATTTCCAGGTATTTATTGTGTCGCAATCTGTCAGTATTAATTGTGCTCTGCAATTCCATTGAGTGTGACGGCCAACATGCAAATGTTCTTGTGGTACATATTGCAGTGGATGACATGCTTCTTTGTGGCAGGAAGAACAAGTGTATGTCTTTGGTTTCCCTCAGCTTCTACCGTAATGGTGATTTCCCAGTCTGCCACATCCATTACCCTCACCTGGACCCAGCCAGTGGACGATATTGTGAGCAGCTATGAGATAGTGTTCTCCTACCAGGGACCTTGCAGTGGATTCTCCCACACCAACACCATCACTGTGGAGGGTACTAGCAGGAGCTACACACTGACTGCACTACATGAGTTCAGCAACTACACTGTCAATGTGACAGCTGTGAATGATGTTGGGGATGCAACTGCTACTGTATTGGGCACCACATTGAGTGCAGGTAATCAATAGTGTCTTTGTTACAGTACTACTGGGAGAAGGAGCAGTTGGTTATAATTATGTATAGGTGCTGCCAAGGAATATGACCTGTCGTAATCAGCAATTTAATGATTTGGCAACTGGTGGCCGCTGTGGATCCAGTGGGGATTTGATCCACTTGAAACCGAAGGATTCCCCATTTGGTTTGCAAAGTACAAAGGTTGTGTAATAGGCCATACATGTTTCCGGCCAAGTAATTGTGCTTATAATTTATAATACAGTTTCTGTTTGACTATTGATCTTTCTGGTGGTTTTTGTTTCCCTATTGTCATACTTTCTTTGCTATTAGTTCCGAGTGGTGCACCCCAAGCAGTTCTGGCTGTGGCAACAGGCAGCAATTCAATCTTTGTCCAGTGGGATCGTGTTAGTTGTATCAACCGTAACAGTGAGATCACAGGATACACAATCCGCTATGCTCCGTCTGGTGATGCTCCATCAGATATCCCCATCATGGGCACTACTAGAAGTGACAGAACCTACACGATAACTGCACTCCGTGTAGCCACCAGCTATACTATCATGGTAGCAGCAAACCCCAGTGGTGTCACTACAGGGCCGTTTAGTGACCCCATCGATGTGGAGACATTGACATTTGGTAAGGACTTACTTTACTCATAGCTAATAATGGTACCTTAGTCACACGTTATTAAGCACATGCACCTATATCTCCACAAGAAGGAAGTATGCGCCTAATAACTTCAAATGGCATTCCTTGAATAGGAGATGCACTTCATTTGGAATTATAACTTTGCACTCTGTATGGGATCGAAAATGGCAAAGTTCCTGGAAGAAGACCAGTGCTTAATAACGAGTTGCTTATGTGAGAATAGAACCAGCAAATATCCACTTATAAGTGACTTGCACTTAATAACGCGTGACTAGGGTCTTTGGTGTACATAGATTCTTGATGTTGGCTCCTATAATTATGTAGCCTTGTTCCCAGGCCTCGTGGGAGGAGAGAAAGTGCTTTCTCTCCTCCCATGCAGCCTGGGATCGTAATTTTTTCTTCACCGCGCGCACAGGGGGAGCCTGGGAACAAGGCTAGGGCAGGACATCCATCCTTGATTGGTGCCTTCCCACACCCTCCCTAAAAATCGGAAAGACGGTCTGGTGTTCTGAGCGACACTGCTCGTCACATTATGCAAGGGCGTAAATAATGTGCGGTACTCAAGTCTGTGACAAGGGTCTGGGCTTGAGACTTGATGCTTTTCATCTGATAGTCTTGCAGTTCATGTCCTTGCAATAGTGTTCTGCATATATCATGAACAGAAAACTTTACCCCAATGTTCTGAGGATACATGTGCTGCATCAGGATGTAGCTGTCATTAAAAGAAAGCCATGCCTCCTTTACATATGGCACGTTTTGGGGTTTTGTGGCCATACTGCTAATACGTCATATGGCCATATCTACCTACTTGTTGCAAGCTGTAAAAGCTAAGTATTAGAGTATGAGTCTAAAGCCACCAGAAAGGGTGGACAGGGTGAGGTGCGTGGTTGTCAATCTCTGGGTAATACAGCATATGGAAATGTTACTTACCCGCTATAGTAGTCTAAACTGTCATACGTATTCCCATACAATTCATTTGTGATTTGTTTTTCAATTTTCAGATGTTGGGCTTACCCTGAATGATATGAATCATGCCAACAACAGCATTGTGACCAGGACAGACATTGGAACTGGTACTGCAGCTCTGCTCTGCACAACCACCTACCCACCCTGCTGTACTGGCTTTGGAACCCCTGAAACCAAATGGTTCTTTCCCGATGGAAGTCAAGTCCAGAATAATGGTGGTCTTCCATACTACAGAACTAGTAGTACTAATCCTCGGTCAGGGAGGCTCCACCGCAACCCTCAGGGTACCACAACAGGGATCTTCCAGTGTGACATATTTGACGGCAGTGGAGTACTACGGAGAATGTTTGTGGGGATATATGACAGTGGCACTGGTGAGTCCTGTACACTGAGTGAGTTATTTGTAGGAAGGTACACAGTATGCTGATGCTTTTCAGTGGGAGAGAAATATAGTCTACAGATTCCATGGCTGGATTTACTGGACAGTGCAATCATTTTGAGGGTAGCTATGAATCTGTTTTCATTTCGCTACCATATGGAGTACGTATGTTTAATCACATCTCCTGACTATGCTCAAGGTTTCTGGGAATTTGGAAGATAGCACATACTGTGATGTGCATTCTGTCCACCATACTAAAGATGACAAATGTTTGTCTTTGCCCTATATGCAATTGGGAGAGAAGGGTTGAAGCTGCCAATGTAGCACCTCCAAACCATGAAATGACAACTGCCTACATACGTATTTCTAATTAGGATCACACTGCATGGTGGAGTTACCCTTGGGTTGCCTTAGCAGCAGGACGATGGTGGACGGAAGTTGATGCATTCATTTTAGCAGACAGGAGATGAGTATGTAAATCCGGAATAATTATGTCACTTACTACGTAGTATGGTATGGGCAATACCTAAGTCAAGAATTGTATTCCCCGTCCTGCTGAAGAGGTGTGATATCTGTAAGTTTAACCAGCATGTATCTACTATAAATGACTACATCTGAACGTGGTCACCAGAATCCAATTTTAGTAATACTCAAATATGGAGTGGTTACCATCGCATATTTGTATGCCACACAATGGCTGTGACAAAGGGCAGAAATTATCTGTGATCGCACAGAAACTGCGTGTGACATCATAGCCACACATGTAAACCATGCATCCAGTGGCTTTATGACCCATTTGTAAATCTCAACAGCACGAGACACACTAACTGAGTCAAAATACAAAATAACCACCATACTGCAACACCTCTTGGGAGAATAAGATGATAAAACATTCATGACACAAGTTTTTTTTATATACAATGATAAAAAAGTAATCGTTTCTCCAGGGAACCTTGAGGTGACTTCCCTCCAGTTCCAGCTGACCACAGACCCGAGTGCCACTACTCCAACTTTTACCCTAACCTGCATCTCCAGTGGTGGTCCTGTCACTACTTTCTCTTGGAGGAGAGACGGTGCATTAGTGACTAATAAGAATAGTTACAACATTGCTACACCCGTAGTTACCGATCCTATGAGTGGTACCTACAGCCTCAGCCTGACTGTGATGGGGAGACAAGCAGGGCAGTATGAGTGCAGTGTGACCAACAGCAGGACACCTATGGACACTGGAAGCCTAACAATTGAGGGTAAGTCAACGTTCAGTTTGCTCAAGAATGCGGTTCAAAATGTCTTCTTTATACAGATCGTTTAGTGCTTCTCACGAGACCCTCAATGAATCAGACGCCACAGAGTCGATCACATAACTGGTATTGCACACTTTAGTGTGTATTATCTATTATCTAGATAATGCACAAAGATCAACGGCTGTTTCGGGTCGTGAGTGACACTACTAAATACCTTACATAGCTACCAGTTTTTGTGCATTACAGATAGCACACTCGGGAAATATAATTAACGGTCTCAGGTGGATAATTCACTCGCCTTCGGCTCGTGCATTATCTCGTCCTCAACCGTAAAATATACTGCCCTTGTGCACTAAAACCCCATAATGCATGCACAGCAAACTGGATTACTTAGCTAATATGGTTCTTCTAATGATTTGCGCATACATGGTATCACAATTCCTATTTTGCATACGTAAGTAGCGCATGTGTTTGTTAACCCACATCGTGGGCCTACCGCTCCACCATTGTTATCGTAGAGCTGAGAAGCAAGTATACCTTGCATGAATTAAATCTACAAGGTGTAGTCCATTGTCGATATCATTATACTTCATGATCACGACGTGCACTGTTTCTTGCCTGCTACAGCTGCTGACCCACCTATTGACCTGAATGTTGAACCAGTTGGCCCAACCAGCATCAGAGTCTCCTGGACTGCACCCACCTCAGTAGCCACTGTTACAGGGTATCGGATATACTACCAGGCAGAGGGAGACTCGGGCAGTGTGCCTGTCGATGCTGGTGTAACTAGCTACACACTGGGCAACCTCCAAGATGGCCTCACATACAGCATCACCATAGTAGCTCTCTCCGTACACCTGCCAAGCTGTGTGGTTGGGCCTGAGACTGTTACCCTCGGTAAATCCCTGTACCTACATATACCATGTACGTATTTCGACTCTTATAAGTATGTATGGACAGAACTTTTGACATCATCCCCTCTAGTAGTTTGATCGCAAGGCCCTTCCAATTCTGTTTCTCATCTCCCTTTCATTTCTGTCAGCATCGATTTTCAGCATCCAGATATTTCCTTACACATATAGCGCATGCCACAAACGACTACTTCCTTCAACCTTTGACCTCCCCCTATAAACTTGACCGTGTTTTGCTGAGAGCCTGGAATGTGAAATCCACAGAAAAGGTGCACCTTTCCTGTTTCTGTTGAGTGAGCTATCAGACAGCGGATTGACAAGGATTCAGTAAGCACCTTGGATGCAATGATTGCAAGAAAGAAACACAAACGAGAATGCTCTAAGCATGCAATACCCAGGTCTGAAAAATTTCCTTGTTAAGTTCAGAACTTGTACCAAGTACTTTTTATACTGCAAGCTGCAGAAGCTAGCTACGTAAGTAGAGTCGAATCATGGATACACCCACAAGAGAGGTTGGACTAGGTGATCAGGTAAGCAACTGTCACCCTCTGGTAATGGGAAGCAACGATTTTACATATGTTAGCTAATACAGTGGAAACCGCACTCCTGGTAGCCAGTGAACCTTGTGGTAACCTGATTGCATCCACCAGCACATACTTGTAGCTAGCCTCATAGTAATGCGTAGCTAATTAGCAATTAGTAGTAATGAACTTGCATAATTGATTTTCAGGTGTTGTGCTTACCCTGAATCATGCCAATAACAGCATTGTGACCAGGACAGACATTGGAACTGGTAGTGCAGCTCTGCTCTGCACAACTACCTACGTATTCTGCTGTTCATCTGCAAACCGTGACACTCACTGGTACTTTCCCAATGGAAGTCAAGTCGTGAATGATGGTACTCTTCCATACTACAGAACTAGGAGTACTAATCCTCAGCGGGCAGTGCTGCTCCACCGCAACCCTCAGGGTACCACAACAGGGATCTTCCGCTGTGACATACCTGATGCCAATGGAGAACTACAGAGCGTGTTTGTGGGGATATATGATAATGACACTGGTGAGTCCTGTATACTGTGTGAGTTAGTTGTAGCTAAGAAGTGGGAGAGAAATGTAGTTTACAGATTCCATGGCTGGATTAATTGGACTGGGCGATCATTTTGACGGTATGTATCTGTTTACATTTGAGGGGCAACCGCACTCATGGTAGCCGTGTTGCAACCGGTTGCAAGTCGCTGGTAGCGCAAGCTAGGTATTGCAGCTCATTCCAATTAACGCACATTTCACGTGAGGACCATGCTCCGAGTCGATCGAGTCAGCAATGGCGGCCCAAGGAGAAGACAAGAAATTGTTACAGCGCTCACAACTTCACCAGCGCGGTGAGTTTCGGCATGTAAGTGTCAGTAAACAACAGTGATCACGGCCGTGTGGTCAGAATCTTCGTGTGCCTTTCCTAAGAACGGTACTGCCACCGGAAGGCAAAGAGAGCACAAAGCTCTCATATATCCACCACCAAGGTGAATTTCAGCACCAGCTTTTTACGTCCTGGGCAGTGCTTGATAGCGATCACGGCGGTGTAGTCAGAATCTCTGTAGGCCAATCCTAAGCACTCAAACATTATTTACGCGGCACAATTTTTCCCCGACCAGGAGGAGTGTAATCACTGCCATAGTGCATGGAGTACATACATATGTTTAATCACATGATCTCCTGTTTTTGTATGCTCAAAGTTTCTGGAAGATAGTGCATACTGTAATGTGCATTCTGCTTTACAAATGTTTTAACTTTGCCTTTGCCCTACATAAAAGAAGGGTTGAAGCTGAAGATGGAGCAGCTACAAACCATTTACCATTGAAATGACAGCTACCTACTGATTTCTTTGGGTCATTCATGTAACAAGTGAGTCTTTTAAAGACTTGATGCGTCTCGGCACGACTTGGTATCAGCTAGAATCATGCAGAGGACATGGCAGCTGTTACTGCAAAACTTGTTAGCTATGAGACTCAGCTGGAGTCAGCGTCAGTATCCTTGGAGGTTCTGTGTGAGAAAGGGGTGGGTCAGGGTGAGGTGGGAATGTTCGGGGTGAAAGCAGTATGGTCGTGTCTGGGCTTGAGGTTTAGTCAGAGCCAGTTGGGCCATTTTAATTCATAAATGGACCTAGAGAACACCTTGGCCAATTCTTCCAGCAATTATCTAGCTAGTTAGCTAGAGCTGAGTGTGTAGTTAGTATGCACTTGAGTGCAGCACAATGTGTATGGATGAGTGAGTATTCATTGTCCTGATTTATTTACATAGCCACAGTCTTGGTGAGTGGATTCATGAGCAGCCAAGCAAAACCCATAATCACTTTTTGAGATCTACTTAGCGTGTAAAGCAGGTTGCTGCACTTGCGCGGGCGCATTGCGAAAAGCGACCGTACGTACGTACGTACCACGTACCACGGGCCACGTACCACCATAGACTAGGGGAATGCAGGACATTGTGGGGCGAGCGTGAGCGAGTACATGCAGGTGCTGAATTTGCATGGAACAGTTGCATGACATTGTGCTGAATGTGCATGGAGCAGTTGCATGTGCATGTCATCAGAATGTGAGTCTGACGGGGAGCATAACACAACTTAACGACACAGATCACACCAGAAGTTATGACACTCGTGCATGCACTTCACAGCGTTGAAGCAGTCTGGCAGGTAGGTCCAGGAGCGGTCTCTGTCTCTGTTGTTGCCACCGAGGATGACTTCCTCGTTCTCTGCTGATGCCAGATCTGTCATGACTGGTCACAGTGAGTTTAGTGTTACCGTGTGCAGGGCAGTCAACTTCCCATCCTCTGAGCAGTTGCATGGCTTAGCATTTGAAAGGGACTCCGGCGAGTTATAGGGGATTGTGAGTTCAAGGAGGATCACCTCCCTTGGTCTCACTGAAGCGCTCTCCCCGTCTTCATGAAATGCTTTAGCCACTCACCGCCCCACTATAGTCTCCATCCTTGCAAGGCCTTGTTGAGGTAGACTGTTCATAGTTCGCGTCTCAGTTGGACGATATCAACGCACGAGCAGGAAGTGAACTCAGTTTGGAAATAACGCATGACGCAAGAACACGCAAAATACGAGCAGGAAGTGATTTACGGCACGACGTACGATATTACACTCCTGGTATAGAGAATATTTGGGCCAAAAATTGAAAACCTCCTGAGCACAGTAGGGGACATGGAGAGATTCTGACTGCACCATCATCATTCTAATTTTTGACTGACACAAAATCAAAATAATTGTGCTGAAACTCATCTTTGTGGTGGAGTTATGACCCTAACCCTAATCCTAACCCTAACTTTTGGCCTCCTTGTGTGGGTGGATTTTTTTTTTTTCGTTCCGGATCCGCTGGGAATGAGACAGCCACGTAGCTTAGTACATGTGCGCACTAACTGAGACGATCCGAGCTTACCTTGGAGCTGTAAGTACGTGCTGGTGGATGCAAACAGAGTCTGCTCGGGGTGAAGTAATACCGGAGTACCATTCTGAAGGGTCAGCTTGCCTTGCCGGTGAGATGCACCGGCTACCAGGCCAGGAGTGCGGTGACTATTTACGTCCCATTTACGAATGCCCTACAACGGTTCTGACTATACCATCCGCGATGATCGTGATCGCTACCATGTACTGACCAAACGTAGGATTTTGGTGCTGAAACTCACCTTGTTGGTGGTGGAGACATGAGCGCTTTTGTCTCGCCGTTGGCCGCCATTGCTCGAGCGCTCCATCGACTTCCGGTGGCAGTACCGTCCATAGGAAAGGCACACAAAGATTCTGACCACACGGCTGTGATCGCTGTCGTTCACTGACGCTTACATGCAGAAACTGACCGTACTGGCTAAATTGTGAGCGCTGTAATAATGTCTTGTCTTCCTTTTGGTCGCCATTGCTCGCGATCGACTGAGCATGAGCGTGGTTGCCACGTGGCATGTGCGTTAATTGGAACGAATTGCAATACTTAGCTTTCGCTATATTATAGCTACGGCGAGGGGTTGCAATGCAGCTATGAATGGTTTTATTCGGTACTTGAGAGCACTCTGATCTTCCCTATATAATTATAGCTATCATGGTACTCACGTGATGTGTGATAATTGGAACGAACTGTCACACTTTGCTTGTGCTACCGTTTAACCGCGGCTACCAGGAGTGCGGTCGCCCCTCGTATATATAGAAATATAATTACACTCCTGGTATAGAGAAAATTGTGCCGCGTAATGTAATTAATCTAATTAATGTAAATAATAAACGTTTGACTACTTCGGAATGGCCTACAAAGATTCTGACTACACCGTCGTGATCGCTATGATGCAGTGACACAAAATCAAAATAATTGTGCTGAAACTCACCTTGGTGGTGGAGATATGAGCGCTTTTGTCTCGCCGTGGCTGCCATTGCTCGAGCGCTCCCTTCGACTTCCGGTGGCAGTACCGCTCTTAGGAAAGGTACACGAAGATTCTGACCACACGGCCGTGATCGCTGTCGTTCACTGACGCTTGCATGCCAAAACTCACCGTGCTGGCTAAGTTGTGAGTGCTGTAATAATGTCTTGTCTTCCTTTTGGTCGCCATTGCTCGCGATCGACTGGAGCGTGGTTGCCACGTGGCATGTGCGTTAATTGGAACGAATTGCGATACGCTGCGGCGAGTCGTAACCAACCGGGGTTGCAATGCGCTTGAGAGCACTCTATCTGATCTTCCCTACATATAGCTATCATGGTACTCACGTCATGTGTGACAATTGGAACGAACTGCCACACTTAGCTTGTGCTACCGTTTAACCGCGGCTACCAGGAGTGCGGTTGCCCCTCGTATAGAAATATAGAAATAAAGAAAATTCACATCAAACTCGTCTATGTGGGGCTCGCTCATGCTCGCCCCAATAATAGAACTACGTAGAAGGGATTGGAAACGGGCAAAAATTTTATGGGTAGCCCTTGTCCTATGCTCGTTTCGGTTTGTGATGGCTTCGCGCACGAGCGTGATAATGGCAACTAACCTTTTTTGGCAAAACGCTCCACCCAGTGTGAAAGTACAGAGGAAACAGCGGTCACCACAGACCGCCCACTTGTACTAGCAGCTGTCCAAGTGTCTGGGGCTTCCAAGAGCGTTGTGCGAAGTTGTGAATACGGGTTTTTATGGGATGAATACGTTTTACTGAGGTCAGTTGTGTTTGTGTAGTTTTTTGTCTCGGCGCCGAAGCGCCGAGACACAGTGCTGGGTACGTACACATCTGTCTGTCCACGTCCACGTGGCCACATAGTTTGAGCGCATGCGCGACAGATTTTACTAACTAGCTAGTTGGCCTAATATTTATGCATGTGCATGTGGCCGCACCTTACAAGTATCTAGCTGTAAGTACGTAGCTAGCAGCCGAGAAAGGCAACGGCAAAGAAGGCAACAAGAGAGAGAGAGCAACGACTACAAGCTGACCGAGAAAGGAGACAATTGAGGAGGCAACGAGAGAGTCAGGAACAGAGAGAGCAACGGCATGTGGCCGCACCCTACTGCGCTAGACAAAGAGTCAAGATCATGTGAGATTTCAGCAAGAGAGGCTAAAACAACAAGAAGTCGGATTACAAGGTATACGCAAGAATGATCGTCTGAGAAGCGCCAAGAACGCAGACTATACAAGCCGACTGAGAAAGGCTACGGCAAAGAAAGCCTGAACAAGAGAGTCCGGAACAGAGAGAGCAACGACTACAAGCTGACCGAGACAGGAGACGGCTAAGAAGGCCATGAGAAACCACTGACCAACGTACATGACGTAGGCAACGTGTAGCTAGCTAGATGCTCATAGACTACATCAGTATTCCTCCATTGACAAATTTAGTCTAAGTCTTCTCTTCAAGCCAATTGTCTGTGTGCTCACGTATATTTTTTTCAGTCAAAGTCAAAGGTATGACCAGTGCTCCTTTCATTGAAGTTTGTCGATCATAATTATGTGTCTATTGGTGCAACAAATTGTGACGTATTTGCCTGTTGACACACTAAAGTCTTTCATCAGTACGGCAGCATGCGCCAAGCTAATCTCAGAGCTATAGCTAGCTAGCTAGCTAGCTACCAAGCAAACATCTGTAGTATCCAACACTTGTATCAGTCTTGCAAGCAAACCGCCGAGACAATTTTTCCAAAAAGACGCCTTGTAAAGACTTCATGTAAGTGCACCGCTAATGGATTCGGTGGGGATAGGCTTGGCCTTAATGGTTACATGCCCTTATGGGGTAAATTAGGTTCGTGTCACTGGGATTATTAGGCTATTGATTAAAGTGTCATGTAATTTCCCTTGGAAATCACAACTCTTTACGTAGTTTTTTCCACAAGCCGCTTCACTGTTTGTTAATATTCTGCATTGAGTAGGTCAGGCACTGTTTACCATGCGCCCTTATCCACATGATTTGTAGAAATGGGTGCAAGAAGATTGCAACGTAGGGCTTATAAATGTAATGAGCGGAAACAGCAAACCTAATGGCGGTCACCAAGAAGGGTAGTCTAGCTAGTTTTCTCATACACTTTCACTGCATTCTAATCCTGCAGATTGAACCCAGGATAACTTTGTCTACATTAAGGGATTCACTCCCTCTACCTTCAGAAGAATGGGTGACTGTAACCGGCTGCTCAATGTCATTGGGTTTGCGTAAAATTTTGCACAAGCAGATAGACATTGAAGAGGATTATTGATCACTCCATTCTTCTGAAGGTAGAGTGAGTGAATCCCTTAATGTAGACAAAGTTATGGGTTCAGTCTGCAGGAACAGAATGCAGTGAATGTGTATGAGAAAACTGACTACCTTTTGGTGGCCGCCATTAGCACAATTTTTTGGTGTTTCCGTTCATTACATTTATAAGCCCTACGTCGGAATCTTCAATTCTACGAATCATGTGGTTAAGGCACATGGTAAACAGTACCTGACCTACTCCATGCAGAATATTTAACAAACAGTGAACAAGGAGTTGTGATTTCCAAGGGAAAATTACTACATGACATTTTAGTCAACTAGTAGCCTACTAATTCCAGTTGCATGACCCAAACTTACCCTACAATGGCATTTAGACACCAAGTCCAGGTTGAACTTCACCCAATCCATAAGCACTACACTTATACAGCGTCTTATAAAACTACACATGCGCAACTTGCCTCTATTCATCCATAAAACGGTATTCACTGCTTCGCACCTCCGCGCTTCAGCCCTTGGAAGCCTTGGACAGCTGCTAGTACAAGTGGGCGGTCTGTGGTGACAGCTGTTTCCTCTGTACCTTGACACTGGGTGGGGCGTTTTGCCAAAAAAGGTTAGTTGGCATTCTCATTCTGGTACGAAGCCATCACAGAACCGAAACGAGCATGCAACCAGCATAATGACGTAGTGCCCGTAAAATTTTTGCGCGTTTCCAATCCCTTCTACGTAGTTCTATTATCTATGGTACCACGTACCACCTACCTACGCATACAGCACTATGTCTCGGCACTTCGGTGCCGAGACAAAAAATTAATTAGGATCACACTGCATGGTGGAGTTACCCTTGGGTTGTCTTAGCAGCAGGATCAGGGGATAAAGTGGACGGAAATTGATCCATTATTTTAGCAAGGTTCAGTGGCGTAGCCAGGAATATTGAATTGGTAGGGCACTGTTTATGCACGCTGCCGAAGGCAGTGCATAGAGGCGTGGAGTGGCGATTAGTCCGCGCGAAGCGCGGAAAAAATTTTTTGCCTTAACTTTTCAGTTATCAGGATGGGCTCTCGTGGCACCTTCGTGCTTTGCACTTCAAGTTCCATATGTACGAGGATCGATGCTGCAGAGAGACGTTTTGTCCGGTGAAGGGGGGGGGGGGGGGGGGGGGGGCTGAACCGTTGGAGCACCTGTAGTCGATGGTGGACCGCTGGGACTAGTCGCTCCGGATGTCTCTTCACAAGTGGGCAGTGCAGCCGCCTGGTGAAGACTTGGAGGTAGCGAAAAAGCGATGGGACGTTGCACTGCTCGGTTGAAAATGCTGCTGTTTCGTGCGAAAACCATCGTGACAGATAGAGGCAACGTTGAGCTAAGTTGTCTGAAGAAGAAGAAAGAAAGAAAGAAAGAAAGAAAGAAAGAAAGAAAGAAAAACAATTTGCCCGTTTTGCGAGTGCCTGGTGTTGGTCATGAAAACACTCAAAGAAACACTCGAAGATGAACGGTATGTGGTTATAAAGGCTTATAAGTGTACCGTTTCTGAGATTTGGAGAGATTTTTTGTATTAGCATATATTGCGTGTACGTCGTATCCCTACATATAGACTCTACCGAGTCTATGATAACCTGTTTATTGCCCGGGCCCAGAACCGAGTTGCCCGGGCCCGTGCCCGGGCAGGCCCGGGTGTGGCTACGCCACTGGCAAGGTTGCAGCTATGCATACCATGCATAGCTGATGTGCAGCTATGCATGGTATTAGCTGAGGACAATGCATAAGTCAAAAACTGTACTCCTACACTGCTCTGCTGAAGAGGTGTGATATCTGTAATTTTAAGACTCATTGACCAGTGAAAGAGCACATAACCACTATGTCTGAACATGGTCACCAGATTCCAGTCTTAATTATGGAGTGGTTACCACCACATATACATATGCCACACTTCAATGGCTGTGACAAAGGCCAGAAATTACCTGTGATTGCACAGAAACTGCGTGTGACATCATAGCCACACATGTAAACCATCCAGTGGCTTTGTGACCCATTTGTGAATCTCAACAGCACGAGAAGCACAGTGAGTACACTAATTGGGTCAAAATACACCATACTGCTAACACCTCTTGTGAGAGTAAGATGAGCACTTACTGAAACAATCATGACACAATTTTACAATGAAAAAATGTGATCGTTTTCTCCAGGGAACCTTGAGGTGACTTCCCTCCAGTTCCAGCTGACCACAGACCCGAATGCCACTACTCCAACTTTCACCCTAACCTGTAACTCCAGTGGTGGTCCTGTCACTACTTTCTCTTGGAGGAGAGACGGTGCATTAGTGACTAACATTGCTACACCTGTAGTTACTGATGCTGTGAGTGGTACCTACAGCCTCAACCTGACAGTGATGGGGAGACGAGCAGGGCAGTATGAGTGCAGTGTGACCAACAGCAGGACACCTATGGACACTAGAAACCTAACAATTGAGAGTAAGTTTTACGTTCAGTTTGCTCAAGAAAGTAGGAAAAATGCCTTCTTTAACTTGGCTCCCGGCTCTCTGTTGATTATTGTCAGCTGTGCTTACAATCTTTTACCTTAATGCGTGAGTAGCCCCAATGTCGTTAACCAACATTGCGGGGCTTCATTACCTTTACCTTTCGATGATACGTATATTATACAAGCTCTCATTCCAAATTAGCTGTTTTGTGCTATTTGACCATATCCTAATAAGAACAAAACAAACGTTTGTCTCCACAATTACGTTTATGTTCCCTCTTACGGAGTCCTACCACTTCACCACTGTTATCTTAGAGTAGAAAAGTAGGTAAGTATATATACCTTGAATTAAGTTTACAAGGTGTAGTCCACTGTCGATATCTTCATACTGATCATGATGTGCGCTGTTTCTTGACTGCTACAGCTGCTGACCCACCTACTGATCTCACTGTTGAACCAGTTGGCCCAACCAGCATCAGAGTCTCCTGGACTGCGCCCACCTCAGTAGCCACTGTTACAGGGTATCGGATATACTACCAGGCAGAGGGAGACTCAGGCAGTGTGCCTGTCAATGCTGGTGTAACTAGCTACACACTGGGCAACCTCCAAGATCACACATACAGCATCACCATGGTGACCCTCTCCATACACCTGCCAAGCTCTGTGGTTGGGCCTGAGGCTGTTACCCTCGGTAAATCCCTGTACCTACATATACCAAGTATGTTTTTCGACTCTTATGAGTATGTATGGTATCCATTGGACAGAGCTTTTGACACCATCCCCTCTAGTAATTTGATCACAAGGCCCTTCCAATTCAATACATTGTTTCTCATCTCCCTTTCATTTCTGTCAGCATCAATTTTCAGCATCCAGATATTTCCTTACACATATAGTGCATGCCACAAAGGACTACTTCCTTTGACCTTTGACCTCCCCCTATTAACTTGACCGTGTTTTGCTGAGAGTCTGGAACTGTGAAATCCACAGAAAAGGTGCACCTTTTCTGTTACACAGCTGGTACTTTCATCCAAGGTAAGTACCCAAGTACGTTAATAGGGGTGTATTTAAAGGACAGAAAGTGTTTTTCTATATATAGTTTGCTTCCATTCTATCTTGGTCATGGCAGGAAATGATGTCATAATCGAATCAGTCTTCACTTCCGGGCCCACCCATCCGCATGAGTTATCAGTGTAGGGTGATGAGAAACGGTGAATTGATTTGGAGGGCCTAATTCTGGAGATCCAAGTGAAATTCCTTGTGAAATTTGTTTGAGGGAATGACGTAGGACTCTTGACATTCTTTCCTCTAACCACAAATTTGTGCATTCTCAGTTTGTAGTCATGAGGAGTGTGTATGAAATACCTACTTTAATTCCTTTTCACATTTCTACAGATCGTGATCCACTGACAATAGAGGTTACAGGTCTCAATGCTGCCATAGCTGGCCAGGCCGTTAACCTGACCTGCATTGTCACTCGGGGACAGAATATGTCGGGAACTCCTGATGTGCAGTGGCTAGGTCCTAGTGGTAACGTCCTCCTCAGTGGGAGTGATGGCATCGTGGTGGATGATACTGCCATGGTTAGCAACTCCACGTTTGTCAGGACACTTCAGTTCACTCCAGTTCGGACATCACATGGTGGACTGTACACATGCCAGGCTATGGCAGATTCAGTTAATAGAATAAAGGCTGTTAACCTCACTGTACAAAGTAAGTGTATGGTTAGAATGTTTGTGCATGCGCGACACTACCTTTGTAGGTTAATAGTGTTAGTCACACAATGCATGAGTATAGTGCCTATAGTGCATGTGTTTAAGCTGTCAATGACTTTCTTTGTAGTTCCACTTCCAAATGTGACCATCGTACCAGATCGAGCTGGTCCCCTGTACTCCGGAACCAGTCTTAACCTCACCTGCGGTGTTCAGTTCAGCTCCGTAGTAGACACAAACATCGGTGTGAACATCTCCTGGATTGGACCAAATGGAGAGATGCTCCGTAGTACCATTGTAGCTGAAGACCCACCATTGGTGGCCTACAACAGTACCACCACCGTTTTGTTAAGCAGCGATAATTCAGGAACCTATAGCTGCAATGCCACAGCCAATCCAGTCCCACCAATGACCTCAATTGTTGCAAGTCAAACAGGCATGGCCACTCAGGATCTTACTGTAATTGGTGAGTGATAAATGCAGTATATGCTATAGTCTCGGAACCAGACTCCCAACCCAAAGGGGGAGGGGGAGTCTGGTACAGTTGCATACAGAGAGCCATTATGGGCTACAGCTTGCGTGAGGATTCCTAAGTGCCAATTAAAGGTGTTGCAGAGGCTCTCAAGGAGGTGCTAGATGAATAATTGAATTGAATTACTCACTGTCTCCACACTTAGTCACCTGTGAAGTGCCACAGCCCAATTGCATGGCAATCAACCAATCAGATTTATGCCACCGAAATTCCACCGAAATTCCGCGGACTGCAAATTGCTATGTATGCAACTGTACCAGACTCCCCCTCCCCCTTTGGGTATGGGAGTCTGGTACCGAGACTATATATACTACAGTCCTGCACTTAATGTTCCTCTATATGACATTACATACCGTATATCGGGTAATTTTCGTTGTTAGAATATTTCGTGAATGCCACTTAATGCGAAAATTTGTCACAAAAAATAATTTATGAATACTGAGGAAAGCAGATAAATTACGGTAATGAACACGAGTACACAACTGTGCAATTGCTCTCTAGCTGTTTTGCTGCTTTCAACGATGATGGACTTCCAGCCTGACTCAAGATGGAAATACCTTCTCTAAGTATCGCTCAAGTGGACGGAGAGGTTCAAGATGCGGGAGCAGCACATTCGATTCAGCACACGGTGAGAAGGAGAGGACCGGAAATACGCAAGTACTTACATTTGTCACGACCATGGTGGTGGGTCTGCAGCACCTTGAGTTTTCCCGAAGAAGCTGAGTTGGCGTGTTAGTGAAAGAACGGCAAGTACAGCAAGGTCAGAGTCGATAAAAAAAATTTGCTTCGATCGCTGCAGTTCGCGAAAAAGTTTCAACATAAATAATTGTCACACGAAAGATTTTTCAATGTGTAGAAACCAATGCCACATGCTGTATGTGTGCAGACATCAGGTGGATAGCATGAAAGCTTCAGCAGTCTCTCCGACTGTAACTTCATGTTACATACCTTAGGCAAGTTAGGCTGTAGTGCAAATCTTTGTCATCACAGCTGCATTTACACAAGGATTCACAGCTAACAGTATTCATAGGTGGATTTTATTGAGTGTTGACTGCAGCAGTTGTTCACTCACTAGACATTCATGACTGTTGAGCATACTGTTGAGGGTTGAATGTTTGGGTATCCACTGGCTATTCAAGCTTGAAACTCTACAGCTCCACAGCACTGCCTAACGTTATGATTTGTATTCTCTAGGGAGGGAGCTTTTATTCAAAGGTTCATTTTGTCTAGACTGTACACCCCCATAATGTAAGATCGAAAAAGGCTTTGATGTAGCTAGAAAAGCAACGATGTTGGTCATGTACCATGAGACATTTCCCAAGTCTGTTGGTATTACCAGCCGAAGATAACTTGCATCATCAGTGACGATGTTTGATTTGTGTCTACCTTTTGAAGGGGAAGTGATAATTATTGTGACAGGCCTTTGTTCGCTAAGATAAAATTGTAAACTTCTAACCTGTTTTTGTAAACTGACAAAACATTCACGGACATAACAAATTATACTGCACAATCATGTGTAGGTGTTATATTCTAGAATACGCTGACCATGGGGCATTGAAGGGCGTTTACTCAAGGGAGCATATTAGGGACACTATGGAACCGTCTTTGGTTTACAAACAGAACTGCACTGCCCACAGTCAACCTGCCGTTAATATATCCACTTTGGCCATGTAGTCTTGGCAAACAAAGAATTGTGCAAATTCTTCGCCCAATAATCATAGCCAGCGGAAGCAGTTTGGGATTGGTAGGGCAAAATGTTCACTGCCGAAGGCAGTGTGTAGTGGCGCATAGCGCCAATCTGTCTTCCGCGCGAAGCGCTAAAAAAAAATTTTCAGGGTCATTTTTCAGTTGCCTGGATGGGCTCTCATAGCACCTTCGTGCTTTGCACTGCACTGCCACTGCTCTCTCATTTCCGTGCAATCCGTGACCGTCTCACTCTCGACGTGGAAAGGAAATGTACGCTGCGCTGGTAGCCCACGCCTACTTACAGGCTACGAGTTTTTCGCTGCTGCTTTTTCAATTCCTGACTCCACCCCTTTCTAAATCGCACGTGGTAGTTAGCACGTAACTGGTTTGTTGTTCGCAAAGTTAACCATCGTACTCAACAAGCGCCCAGATAATATGTCCTCCAGACACGTTCAAGTTTTGTAGCAATGCAACTGGACTCGTAAACAGACTTTCCCACGAGCCTGGTCCCCAGTACGTAGCTATGTATCCACAGAGGAGGACGCTCAGTGCCGCCTGATGTTGGCAAGTATACCATGGTTTGTCAAAACATTGTTCCGGCAGTTGCCGGGTCTGCCGGACCTGTTCCGCCGCCCCTGATAGTGGATGGCTTGTCATAGTTATTTCACTTTGCAATAAGTAAAGAAACAAGGTGGAATGCCTTTTATAAGAGAGATTTTAATTGGCTTGTGGTAGTAGGTAAGACTTGGTTTATACAATCACAATCGGATATTTTAATGGTACCAAAACCTTTGATCTTCTCACTTCTCTTCAGACCTCCCACACACTGTGACCATCTCAGAGTCTGGGACAGCAGTGGCAGGGAACACCCTCACTCTGACCTGCACTGTGAATGTGAGCATCCAACCAGTTATACAGTGGATACACCCCAATGGTTCTATTGTCACCAGCATTAGCAGGATCACTGTGGGCTCCCCTTTGAGGTCAGACAACATCACAAACCTCAACCTCACATTCAACCCTCTCCTCACCTCCCATGGGGGACCATACACCTGCCAATCGGAGGTGAATACGACGTCATTGTCACAAAATTCTACCCGTGATGTCACTGTACAAAGTGAGTTACTAGCCTCGTACCGAGCCTGGGTACGAGGCTAAGTGAGTTACATGCAGTATAATTTATGCACCTTGCACATTACGTATTCACCTATTTGTTTGTGTTCTTTCTTTGTTAGTTGGATCCCTATCTCTGAGTACCAGTCGTGAACCGAATGTGACCCTGTATGTCAATCAGAATGTCACCCTCACATGCACTGCCAGCGTGTCACAATATGTAGACACCAGTGTAACTGTGATAGTCACATGGAGTGGTCCAAGAGGAGTTCGATCCAACACCTCCATGACAGCAGAGAGAGAATACACCAATGCTGTTACTCATAGTCAACTACAGACAAGTGACTCGGGTAACTACACTTGTAGTGCTACTGCCAGGCCTGATGTGTCATCTACCTTTGTTGCTGCAAGTATGAACACCACCAGTGTGCTGAGCATTGTGGTAGTAGGTAAGACTCTGTTGATACTACGTATCACAAACTGAGTAGGGTTTTCATTGTGTGAAACCTTTGATCATCCCACTTCTCCAGACCTCTCACACACCGTGACCATCTCAGGGCCTGGGAGAGCAGTAGCAGGGAACACCCTCACTCTGACCTGCACTGTGGATGTGAGCATCCAACCAGTTGTACAGTGGATGCACTCCAATGGTACTAATGTCACCAGCGTTGGTGGCATCTCTGTGGGCCTCCCAGTGAGAGCAGGCAGCATCACAAACCTCACCCTCACATTCAGCCCTCTCTCCACCTCCCATGGAGGACCATATACCTGCCAAACCGAGGTGAATGAGGCTTCATCGATGCAAAATTCTACCGGAAACATCACTGTACAAAGTGAGTTAGTGAACCTTGTGCATGCACTGCCTGTTTTGACCATTTGGGGTTATGAATGCTTGTTCTTTTTTTGCTAGTTGCACCTCCGCATCTGAGTATTGGTCCTGAACAAAATGAAGCCGATCTTATTGTAAATCAGAATCTCACCCTCACCTGCACGGCGGTGCTGATAGCCAGTGTAGACACCAGTGTAACGGTGGGGTTCACATGGACTGGTCCAAGAGGAGTACTATCCAACCCGACCATGACAACACAGGAACCATACGCCAGCACAGTTACTGTTAGTCGAGTACAGAGAAGTGACTCTGGTACCTACACTTGTAGTGCTGTTGCCAGCCCTGCTGTATCATCTGCCTTCATTGTTGCAAGTACAAATGGCACTGATATGCTGAACATCATGGTAGTAGGTAAGACTCTCTAGCTGTTGATGTCGTGATACTTTTCAGCTGAATGAGGTGGCCCTGGTGCTCTTTCATACACTGTTTATCATTTTCTTCTCTAGATCTTCTACACATTTTAACCATCTCACAGTCTGGAACAGGATTAGCAGGAGACCCATTCAGTCTGACCTGCACTGTGGATGTTAGCATGCATCCAGTTGTACAGTGGATAGACCCCAATGGTGCTGTGGTCACCAGTGTTGGTGGCATCTCTGTGGGCCTCCCAGTGAGAGCAGGCAACATCTCAAACCTCAACCTCACATTCGACCGTCTCCTCACCTCCCATGGAGGACCGTACACCTGCCAGTCGGTGGTGGATGAGGCTTCATCAACACGAAATTCTTCCAGAAACATCACTGTACAAAGTCAGTTAGTGGACCTTGTGCATGCACTGCATGTTTCAACCATTTCCCCATGCTGGATTAGCGCCTCAGCCGGTGTCAACATTTCATGTGTATGATAAACCTTCTTTCAGCCGGCTTATAAAATCTTTGGCCTAGTTTTGAAGGTGATCAAGTTTACAAAAAGCTAGCAACATACATAGTTTGAAATGAGTGTTATAAGTAATCATATTATTTTGCAGTATCTCTGCACACAGTTTCTCCTCCACAGATTACTATTTCTGGGTCCCCAGTGAATGACTCTTTCTTTGCTGGTATCCTGTTTAACTTGATGTGCAACATCCAGTTGGATCCAGCAGTTGACACCCAAGTCAGTGTGACTGGAATGTGGAACAGATCAGGAACCCCTCTGACAAGTGATGGTCGCATCACAGTGTTTGGCACATCTGGTGGCCTGCTGCTCTACCAGACCCAAGTTCAGTTCAACCCCCTCAGTGGCGTGGATGATGGGCTGTTTACATGTGCAGCTATTGTTGAACCTCAAACTCCTTTTGTTGTGGGGATTTCAGCTGTCAATATGCGGCAGATCACCGTTACAGGTTAGTATCCCAGTTGTTGAAGGTACTTCTTAGCATATGTATGAAACATATGTCTTGAAGATCCAAGTCAGGGAAGTGCAGCACTCCACATAGGATATGTAAAAACTGATTGGCGTTGGATCAGATATTTGCAAGCGAGTGTGCACCTTGTCCTATATAATTGAAGCTTCATATTTCTGAAATCAGCACAGTGAACTGTACTTCCTGAAGCAAATGAAGCGGCATGTTCAATTGCTGGAACTTGTCCTGTCTCTGTAACGACTCTGTAGCAGAAGCAGCTAGTTGAATTAGCTGTTGGAATAATACTGACAGAATCTGTGATGTCAATTGCAGCATATGTAGCTAACAAAATCTGCCAGGCATTACCCAGCTGTCTTTTAGATGCCATTTTCACACGAGTGATTTTAACAGTCACTTAGCAATAAAATAATTTCTATCACAGTGAATACATATGTACAAGCATTGTCGCTACCTGTATTGTGCATGAACGTTTTGTTAATTAAAACCCTTTAAGACCTAACATTGCATATCTACAACGTGAGACTTTCAGCTTCATGATGTCAACTCCGGCAATGTCCTTGGGAGATAGGTTCTGCGACAGCAGAAAGGGCGGGACAGGGGGAGGTGGGTGGGTGCACCCGAAGGGTGCAAACAGCATGGCCGTGTCTGGGCTCTGTGGTAGGAAGGTCTTGGTCGGCACTGGGAAGGCCATTTCCGCCGTTTTTGGCATAGATGGACTTAGAAAGTAGCTGTCTTGCCTTGTACTACAAGGCAAAACAGCTACTTTTCAGCGTTCATGGTCCGTTTTTTAGCTACGGCAGGTTGGCATTTCTCGGGAGGCTTGATTGCAAGTTCGTTAATTGGTGGGTGTGGTTAAGTCACGTATATGCTTACTATAGCTGAAATTACCTGTGTGAGCACTTTCGAGCCCAGCAATGCCAGTGAACAGAAATTATGGTTTGTTTAAGTGTTCTATAGAAAATGACCTACAGAAAGAAACTTGGGCCCTAAAGAGTTAACATATTGGGTTTGCTGGTAGTACTCCCGACATACCCTATCCCTGCAATCATCAGGCTGGGATCCATAATTATGTTAAAATATATGTCTGTGTGTTCATTACACAATTCCTTCATTCTCAGAGTTGTATGTATTTTTTCCAGATCGTCCTGGTGAAGTAAATCATGCCACAGTTGCTCGGACACTTGTCTCCCTGACATCAGTGCGGCTGACCTGGGTTCAGCCAGAAGAAAATAATGCCCGAATAACCAGCTACAACATCACCTATTGCCCCTCAGCCATGAATGGCCTCTGTGTGGATCAGCCACCAACCATCATCTCTGTACCAACAATGCAGCCATCGGCAGTTTTGATGGAGCTCATTCCTATGAGGAGGTACAGGGTGTACATTCAGGCTGAGAATGATGTTGGCCTGGGTCCTCAGCCAGTACAGCCGTACGTTTTTGACAGTGCTGATGACGGTATGTCGTGTCTCATTCCTGGTTCTCCATTCTGGTCCCATTCCAGAATTTCTGAATTAAGTGGTGTGCATGTTTAAGGAGTTACGTACATAGGATGTATGTACATCTGAAAGCTATTGGAATCACTCTGTCCATTTGAGTCTTGGCATTTTCTGTGGATCAAAAGAGAGCAGCTGGATCCTGCATGAGTTGTTGAAGAGAAAATCTATGTGTACTCCTACGTACGACAATTTGATAGTTGACAAGATGATCTAGTTGTCCTCAAAGTGAAACACGTTTGTCCTGAGGGCAACTGATTTGTGTTGTGCATGGCTATACTTAGTGTTGGCACCAGACTCCCTCCCCCTTTGGAAGATAGTCTGGGTCCTCAGACTCTATAGGCCCATTAAAATGTACTTCATGATGGAGGAACCTGACAATAATTGTTTGGCAATGATAGTTTTAAGGCATTGTGTTTTGCTGAAAATGGAGTTGGAAATGTCTTTCACATGCATATTTTATGTACAATTAGCAAGGATATATCCTAGCTGATGTGGTGCTGTGAATTATTTCTCTCTCTGCAGACGATGCACGGCCAGTGAACGTGAGGGTTGCTTTTGTCTCGGATACTGGAGTGGTCCTCACCTGGCAACTCCCAGACATTGCCATGTTGGAGCAAAATGTCGTCTTCAGTCTCAGCTACACTCGGCTCGCAAGCAGGGTGACTACAACTATCGCTGTACCCCAACAGCAGCGTAGAAACCAAGGTGAAACCGTCAGCAGGCTGGACTCTGGTGGCCTCTACAACTTCAGTATCTCTGCTGTCTACCAACTCCTGACCAGCACAGCAGTGAATGTTGCACAACAAACTGAACGTGAGTTAGTACGGTTGCAGTGAGCTGGTTAGTATGGCCATGGCTGTACCCGTTTTTGAGGGGGGGGGGGGGGGGGGGGGGGGGAGAATGGCATTGCTGGGATTCTGACTTACGAATGCATAACTACATCCATCCTTTCTTTGAGGCTTCTAGCGTCCAAAGCAGTGACATTGTTTGTGGTTTAAAGTCGCGTTGGTATTCAGGGACTAGGGAGGAGACCAACACAAACAGAATGGACACAGGACTAATGCGTGCCACCACGCGTTAGTCATGAAACAATGAACCAGAGTGATGGCAACCTCCAAACAAGAAGAGGTTGATGTACCAGATCAAGCCTTTCAGCCAACTCACATTTCCTTTCCACGTTGAGAGTAAGACGGTCATGGAAACCAGAAAGCAGTGCATTGCAAAGCATGAAGGTGCTATGAGAGCCCATTCAGACAACTGAAAAAATGAATATGAGGGTGAAAAAAAATTTCTACGCTTCGTGCAGATTGGATTGGTGCTTCATTATTCTATGCACTGCCTTCACCAGTGGCCGCAAAATACCTGGCACTGGTTCTGACCGGGGAGGTGGGTGGGCCAAGTCTGCACTCAGTCATAGAAAGGTTGTCACTGGATGGTAGTGAGTACATGGGTAAAAATTTTCTGAATGAGGTTACTCGTGTGTTCAATATGCTCCATGTCATCCTTCTGCCGGCTGGTCTCTCTATGCAACAGGCTATGTTCCTTTGGAAAACCCAACAGTCCCCATTGTGCAGCCAGAGAGCATCACAGTCTCATGGCCGGCTCCAGATGGTGAAGAGTTCGTGGATAACTATCTTGTGGAGTACACTGCAACCAGCCGAGTAGGGCAGATCAATGGTAGGAAGAGGAGACAAGCAGACACACTCTCCCGCAACATTACCATCCCAGGCACTCGGAGGTCTACCCAAGTGATGGGTGCAGATCTCCGACCTTTCTCAGATTACACATTCCGAGTGTTTGCAGACTTTGGGGATGGGTTAGTGGCCCAGATTGTGGCTCCCTTCATTGCAACGTCCCAACAGGCAGGTAAGTTGCCGCAGTATTATTATAGAGTGTCCGTGTAGTGGGTAGCTTGCATAACCTTCTACTTTCCTTACCCATCAGAAACTATGGAATGCTGATCTAAACTATATAGCTACATGTACACATTAAATGTCAAAGACGATCATCAACATAGTATTATACGTCCAGGTTTAGTTCTCCTGTCCCATGGATTGGCCATTATGTTTACAGCCTAGGTTAAAGCCCTGCACATTCAACATTCACCATTCGCTATGGGGTACCCTTCTAGGTAGAGCCTCCCATTCAGACATTTACCCACTTAGGAAGAATTTAGTCTTGCACTGCACCCTCAACCAATTCATACTGCCCTCCATTCCAGGGTGTTTAAGCAGGTTAAAGCAATCATTTAACGGCTCTATCATATCATGTGTGGGTCTGTAATGGGAGGTCAAGTCCTCTATGATTGCTCATTGTTTGTGCATTGAATTCTTGATTGGCCAGTTAGGTGGGTGGTACAAGAACCTTGGAAGGATTATATGTACGTAGAATAACATAACAAGGGATAGAGCAGTGATCAGCGGTTGGACTTAATTACATCTCACAAGAAGCATAGTTGTTTCATGAAAATTATGCATTGTCCGTGTGCCTCCCATGTGCAGCTCCCTCTGAGCCTCAAGATCTACAAGTTGTCAATGTCTTCCACATCAGCCTCGGACTAACCTGGCACCCTCCTGCCAATCGAAATGGAATCATTACCCAGTACACGGTTAGCTTTGTTGAGTGTTATAGCCAGAAACTTCATAACAGCTTGAATAGTACGTAGCTATGGATGTTATGTCTGCTATGTCTCCTCCTCCTTTCCTTCCTTTTCTCCCTCTTACTTCCCCCCTCCCTCCGGCCCCCTTTCCCCTCCCTCCCTCCTCCACTCCCTCCCCCTCCCTCCCCCCTCCTTCCCTCCCTTCTTCCAATCTCTCTCCTTCCTTCAATGCATAGGTATGCTATTCAACTCAGTGTCCAGGTTCAAATGACCTGGTTGTGCTAGCTCAAGAGTACATGTCTGGGCGCACATACACACTGGATGGGTTGTCTCCCGGAACTACATACAACATCTGCGTGACGGCTACCACAGGCGGTGGAGAGGGGAATGCAGCTATGATTACAAGTTCAACCACTATTGGAGGTTAGTATGATGGAGTTTGTTGAAATTTACTGATGTCAGTATTAATTTCAGTAAGTCAGTTAATAAACGTTTTGTCAATACAAACTGCTGGGATTTTACCATGTGAAGGACCAAATGCAATACAAACTGGCATTCAGAATAAATAGCACAAAGAATGGAGGTATCCACATCACGAGCAGTTGTCCCCCATAACTTATGTATGTACTGTCAGGAGCTGTATAGCGGGAAACTTTGGTAGGTGCGGGCATAAATGCCTATAATGCCTTTAGAAGAAACATTCGTGTTTAATTTTTGTATGTGCCTCGCCCCTAGCTTTACACGTATGTAACATATCGTTTCGGTTGAGGCAATGCACAGTGAGAGGGTACCATGTCTTCAAGACTGACATCGTCATGTGGCGCACTTCTCACAGCCTCATTATAATTGCTAGCTAACGGATGTAGTTGGGTCCACTGGGATCTGAAAGGCCGTTCAAAGGCTGGAAATACCATTACAAATACCATCACTTGCTTGCCGCTTCCACACGTTAGATTGCCTGTTCAAAATTGACATTAAAGGTTCGTATCTTGAGGCTTCATTCGAAAATTTGCACCATACGAAAATTTCCCACTATATATGGCAGTTTCTTCAGCATGCTGTCCTGAGGCTAGGGGG